>ML790084.1:632995-663922 GCA_009831015.1 Picea engelmannii
CTAAGTCAAGCGATGGTTAATCCTACCAAACTCTTTTGGAAGGAAGGTAAGCATGTCCTGATATATCTGAAGGGCACATATGAGTATGGATTATGGTACAGACAGACGAATGAGGTGAAGTTGCATGGCTTCACAGATGAATATTGGGCGGGCAGCCCAACAGATAGAAAGAGCACATCAGGAGGGATATTTAGTATCAGATCTACAGCTGTTTCTTGGTACAACAGGAAACGGAGATCCGTGGCACTTAGTTCAGCAGAAGCGGAATACATGGCAACGAGTCAAGCTGCATGTGAGGCTATCTGGATGAGGAAGATCTTGGTTTGTTTGTTTGGTTCTCATTTAGATCCGACAATGATTTATTGTGATAATCAGAGTTGCATTAAACTCTCGATTAATCCTGTGTTTCATGACATATCTAAGGATATAGATATCTAGTATCATCATCTCAGAGATTGTGTGCAGCGAAAGATCATGTTTCTTCAATACATTCCTATGAAAGATCAGGATGCAGACATTCTGACGAAGGTGCTCACCAGGAGAAAATTCGAATATCACAGAGACATGATTGGGGTGAAGGATAATCCTTTTCTTGTTGAGAGGGAGTGTTGAAAAGTCAACAAAAAACATGTGTCTAATTTATTTTTCCCTTAAATAAGTTGGACAATAAATATTAATCTATTATTTCATTCATAATTGAGTGAGTTGGATTTGTAACAGAATCATAAGTGTATTTAAGTGAGTTAAGATCAGTTGTGCTAGTTGTAACTAAACATGCACTAGTGAGATTTCAGTTAATAAGTGAACTCACACGCAACTGAAGATTCACCACGGTTAACTACATGCATGCAAAATCCATTGGAGATTCAGTTGAGATAACAGGTGAAAGGGACAGTTGGCTATCAGTTGTGATTTGTTCACACATGTAGTGGATATGCTTATGAGCATGTGCAAACTAGGCAATTTGCAATAATTCAATCATTGTGAGAATTCAAATTGCAGAGATTGTGCAGAGGAGGCAAGCTATCTAGACACGGAAATTGGCACATGTATTTGCTGATTTGTGTATGACAGTGTGAGACGATTGTATTGTACTGAGATCTCTTAGATTAGAGTTTTGTATGAGATTGTTTCATGATTCATGATATACATAATATATGATAGTGGGGTTTTTAGCTTTACGCTTTCCTGAATTTTTTTTTGTGTTATGTGTTCTTGATATTTCACTTTGTGATTGTGGTTGTGATCGTGGTTTAATTTTCCGCAAGAATAATAATAAAAGCGATTTTGTATTTAACAATGCCATATACTTGTTAGATCAGGAGAATTGCAGGAATACATTAAGTGTATCAAAATTTCTACAGTACCAGCCTTGTGTTGTGATGATGTGCTAGCCTTGTGCCATGATGATGTCACCAACCTCGTGCTATGATGATGTGTTTCCGGCCTCATGCTGTGATGATGTGTTACCAGTCTCGTGCTGTGATGATGTGTTTCCAGTCTCGTGCTGTGATGATGTGTTACCAGCCTCGTGCTGTGATGAAAACTTCGTGCTGATGATGTTGTGTTTCCAGTCTCGTACTGTGATGCCAGATTCGTGTTGATGATATTGTGTAGCCAACTTCATGCTGTGATTCCATCTTCATGTTGAAGAATCTCAACCTAGTGCTGATGTTGTTGATGCTCTAGCCTTTGTGCTGTGATATTGCTATTGTTGATGTTGTATCAGCCTTGTGCTGTTATTGAAGATGATGTATTAGTGTTAAACTAATCCATGTTGATGCAAATGACAATGCCACTTCAACTTCTTGCTGAAGATGATAATGATGATGCCACTTCAGCTTCTTATTGAAGATGATGATGATGATGTTATTTCAACTTTAATGTTGAATATGATGATTTTACTTTAGCCTCATGCTAAATATGTTGATGATATTACTTTAGCCTCATGCTAAAGAAGATGATGATGTTACTTTAGCCTCATGATAAAGATGTTGATGATATTACTTTAGCCTCATGCTAAAGAAGATGATGATGTTACTTTAGCCTCACGCTAAAGATGTTGATGATGTTACTTCAACCTCAAGCTGATGAGGATGATGATGATACTCCAGCTCCATGCTGTGAACGATGATGATGAGAAAAACTTCCGATGATTTATAGATATTCCATTCAATGTTCCATATGTTGTTGATGTTGCTACCCTCTCTCTCTCTCTCTTGACGATGTTGTAGAATACCCTTCTTGTTAAGGGGGAGTGTTGAAATATTGTAACTGCAAAGAGTATTATATTTATTATTGATGTATTATTCATTAGATCAATCCCTTTTTGTGGATTGATCATGTTGGGCACTGTAAATGACCAAATCCACTTTTGCGGATTGGTCGAACCCTAACTATAATATGTATAATTAGAAGTCGCCCCCCAAAATTAATTAAAGTGGTTATAACCACCCATAAGGAGAAGTCAACCCTCCCAGTGAAAAGACACATCCTTTCAACACCTGGCAGATTGTATAAATAAAGGAGGCTAGCACCTTATTTGTTCACTCACTCGATCATTAGAGTGCAAGTTTGGAGCTGCAGTTGGAGAAGAAGGAAGAGAGAGAGAGGCACATTTCTTGGAGAGGACTTTCTGTAGTGTTTGGTTTATTCTCTTGGCATTGTATTGGCTATCTATATTAAGGAAGTTTTTGCTAGGTTTTCTCCCCTATGAGGGTTTCCCAGGATAAATGGCGTGTCTCTTGTGATTGTGTATTTCTCAGTGATCCTATCTAAGCTATGGTTATCTAGTGAATTGAAAAGAAACCTACTAATAAATTAAACTCTAACATTACCTTGGGGATAATAAGCTGATGAGTAAATTTTTTAACCCCAACTTAGCTAAAAATTGGGTCAGCTTATTAGAAATAAAAGTGGGACCATTGTCCGTAATAATTTCCAAAGGAAGACCAAATCTGGAAAAAATATTATTTTCAAGGAAATAAATCACCTGCTCATCCTGCGAATGTTTAAGCGAGATAGCTTCAATCCATTTCATAAAATAGTCTGTGGATGTCAAGATAAAGACTTGTCCTGCTGAAGATGGAAGATTAATAGGACCAATAAAGTCCAAACCCCATTTTGAAAAAGGAAATTCAGGGAGGTCATGTTGCAAAGGCATAGTAGAAAGACGTTCTTTTCTAGCAAATTTCTGGCACTTGTCACAAGATCTTGAAAAATTATAGGAATCATGAAAGATTGAAGGCCAATAGTACCCTTTCCTGATAATCTTAAAAATAATGGTTTTGGTAGAAAATTGACCTCCTACATGAATACAAAAATTCAAAGAACCATGAGTTTCTTGCAACAATTTCTGTGCTTCTTCATTGTTCACACAACGAAGCAACATACCATCGACAAATATTCTAAACAATAAGTCTCCTATAATGATGTATCTAGCATATTCGAGGCAAAGCCTTATTCTTTGATGAGTGTCTAAGTTATCTGGACATCTTTGATTTTGCAAGTAGTAAACCAAATCTTTATACAAGGATGTTAAGACACATGAAGGATTTGTTTGTCAATGTAAAACAATGTTGATAGAGAGCTATCATGTTCATCAATTTCTTCACTCATTTCAACATTCTGATCTAAGTGAAGGGCTAAGTCACGTCCCTTGATAGTTTTAGAAGTCACGATTGTTAGATCATGCTCCTGAATCTTGGCAAGACAATGTGCAAGCTTTCCTGAAAGATAAGTCTGTGAGAGTAAAATCTTGAAAACGGGTAAAGGGACTTTTACCAATATATGCTTACCTAAGATGAGGTGGTGAAACTTTTCAACAACTTTAACAAGAGAGAAAGAATTCTTTTCAATATAAGAATATTTAAACTCATCATCAGACAAGCTTTGACTCATGTAAGCCATTGATTTTTCATTATCGTGGTCATCACATTGAAGGAGGATAGAAGAAACTGCTTCCTCTGTGGAATTTGTATATATTATAAATTCTTTCTCAAAATCTGGCTTCGCCAAAACCGATGCGGAATTGATTGCTTTCTTGATCCCTACGAAAGCATTTTTGACATCATCTGTCCAAGAAAAGGAACAATATTGCTTAAGAAGATTGTGAATTGGCTTGACCATTACAACAAAATCAGGAACAAACCTACAGACGAAGTTAGTAACACCCATAAAATCTTGAACCTCCTTCTTAGAAGTAGGAGTAGGAAGATTTAGGATAACAGTAATCCTTTCGGGATCAATGCTTATTCCTGAATTTGAGACAATGTGTCCAAGGAGATTTCCCTTGGTAATGCCGAAAATAGACTTAGAAGGATGTAAAGAAATGCCAAATTTCTTGCATCACATGAGAATCTTTGTAAGATGACCGAAATGATCTGATTGGGTTTTAGAATACACAATTAAGTCATCAAGATAAATCTGAATAATTTTACTGATCAAATCGTCAAAAGCTATTTGCATAGATCTTTGAAAAGTAGCACCTGCATAAGATAAGCCAAAAGGCATACATAATCAAAAGTGACCCAATGAGTAATAAGCATGGTTTTATATTTATCTACCCTTTCTACCTTGATTTGATTATAACCAGAAAAACCGTCAAGTAAGGACATCATATGTGACCCTGCAACTTGCTGCAAAATCATTTCCATATTAGGGAGAGGAAAATGGTCTTTAACGCTGGCCCTATTCAATGCACGAAAATCAACACATAATCTAATCTGACATGTTGATTTCAGAACGAGAACCAAATTAGAAACCCACTTAGAATATTTAACAGGAAAAATTATCCCAACGTTCAAGAGTTTTTCCAACTCCTTCCAAATAGTTGCTTCCAGTGTAGGGTTAATGGGTCTCTGTTTTTTCCTAACTGGTTTTATGCCTTCCTTGATAGGGATGGAATGTTGTATAATAGTATGATCAAAACCATGAATATCCTCATAAGACCAAGAAAAAACATCTTGAAATTCACCAAGCAACTTAGTGAACTTCAATTTTTCTTCTTCAGAACATTGGGCACCTATTTTAATGTTCTTTGGAGACTCGAGTGTTCCAATGTTTAAGGAAATGGTTTCACTCACTTTCCTTTTCGACTCCTCTTCTTTATTCATTTCTTTGTTGCGTACATCACTCGATGAAAATGAACTTTCTAGAGGAGTCAATCCTTTAAGAATTTTGTTATCTTCCATCGATATAATTTCCTTAGGCTTATAAGGTTCATTTTGGATGACAACACCGATTCTCTCATCACTAGGGAAGACCTTCCATGACTCTATATTGTCAGGGATGTGAAAATGATACAGAGATTGAAAGGTACAATCAAGTCTTTGTGGAAGAAGTTGTCGAGTAGGAGAGGCTGCAAAAATAGCTAACCTGTCAGCCATTGATTTCAATTCCCTTTTAACATGAGTGATGTTGAAAGATAGTAAGTTCGAGATAAGTGCCCAAATAGTTTGGGTGTAACGTTTCATTAACTTGTTGCTAGGAGATTATATATTACATACAAGTTTTACAACAAGTTCGGAATCACCAAAAACTATAAGGTGACCAAAACTCAAATTATAGGCATTTTCAATGCCTAACAATAATGCTTCAAATTTAGTGACATTGTTTGTGAAAGCATACTCTAACCTATAGGAAAATTTATGAATCTTACCCACATGAGAGTACAAGATAATACTAGCTCCATTTCCTTCATTGGAGCATGAAGCATCAAAGTGCATATGCCACATCCCATCTTCTATGTCGATTTGTTCCAAGGGAGTGTTGTCCTCATCAACAAAGATGGAGTACACTCCTAGGTCCTCCTCGATATAATTCACATTAGGTTGTGGGATGCTTTCTATGTAAGTTGAAATTCTCCCATCCCTTAAGACTATGATGTTTTTACCATTTCGAGGAACAGATAAGTGTGTCCTGTCGAGTGAGAGGTATCCACCTGTCAAAGCTTTCCAATCTCTTCCTAAGATTATCAAGTAATTACTCACTAGCATATCTATTACATGAATATTAAGGGTTGTCCTTATTTCAGGGTGCACACACAAAACCAAGGTCACGTCCTTGATTTCACCTATGGTCGTTTGTTGTAAACTATTATAAGAGAGCATGCTTCTGGCATTTTCATTTGTACAAGACAAGCCTAGCTCTTCCATAATAATTTTGGACATTACACTTGGGCCCGAACCACCGTCAATGAGACAACACTGGGCAATCTTGTCCATAATCTTTAAAGAAATATAAAACATAGGGTTTTTTACAGGGTTCCTAAAGTTATGTACACCTACTTTATTTATAGACGAATCCTCTTCATCTGCCTCTTCAAAGAGGTTGGCTATAATGGAAGCCTTTCCTTCCATAAATTTTTTTAGATGCTTTTGTTGCTCAGGGACGACAACCATGTCCATGAGGGTAGCATTTTCTTTTATATTAGCCAATTGATTAAGAATGTTTTATTTGGAAGAGGGAAGAGGGGAGGTAGTTCCTTGACTATCAGGAGCCTTAGAAACTTGAACAGTAGCAACTGGTGAAGATGAGCTTGGGCTTGAATAAGTGCGAGGAGGATCATATTTACCTTTTGGAGCATAAGATTTATTCCTAGTATTTATGATCATAACATCCTCTGGATCTACAAAATATAGGACAACAATGGTAGTTTAAGGTCTTTTACCAAATATTTTATCTCTGGCACTCTTCTTTACTTCACATGTACTTTCCTCATGGTGTTCCTCACAAAAGTTACACCAACTACGAGGCATGATAGATTGAGGTTGAAAGTTATTGTCATTAAGATATTTAAAGGTGGTGAAGAAGAAGATGAGGCCCCAGGGGTAAAAGAGGGGACATTTCCTTTCTACTCATACGCTATCATTCGATTATTCATGTCTTGTACAAGCTATAAGAGGGCACACATATCCGTCTGTTTAACTGAGTCTCCCTTAGGAAGACCTGTTCTTTCGAGCTATTCCTCATACTCTAAAGAAGTATGCAGAGAGGAACCAAGGTTATCGATGGCCTTTTCCTCAAGCCTATAACGGTAGGGGGAAGGTAATGCATTATAATAATGCATGAAAGCAGCTTGGTTATGAGGGCGAATGAGTTCAAGGATTTGGTTGTATAATTTGGTGAAACACAAGTTGAAGGACTTGATAATTTCACCATCCTTATAAGCAATGTTATTATACTCCCATAACTACTTGATTGGGATTTTGGATTTCCCATAGGTATATTTGAACCAATAAACTAAATCCTCACAAGTAGAAAGAATCTTAGGAGGAAGGTCAAAGAAATTGGCCGCAGCCTTCCCTTCAAGGGAATTTACAAATAAGCGCATACAAGTGTCATTGTCATTGGCTCCTATGTTGTGACAGGCATTAGAAAATGCCACCAAGTGTTCATTTGTAGTGACCATGTTATTCCCTGGAAACTTAGAGAGATTCTCTTTGAATTTAGGAAGTGGACGAGTAGCAGGTGCTAGGTTAAGAGGGGATGAAACATGCCACATAGTAGTTGTAGTATCTTCTTCAAACTAAAAAATCCCATACTTTTTAATGACTTTGTCTAGGTTTGTAGTGGATTGAATAGGGACTTGGTGACTATATAAGCTACCAATCACTGATGAGGTTGAAGGTTGAGATGAAGAAGCACCTCAAGGGCCACCAGAGCCACCACTAGATGCCATCTTGTGAACGATAGGTAAGGGAGAGAAAGATGAATTGACACCGAAACATCGATGACGAAATGACACCAACTGTGGATTATCCGAACAACACATGCGAAACTCCTCACCACAGAAACTTGAAAACAACAAGATGAACTAGCTGAATCCAACAAGTTTCTCCTTAGAGTACTCTGTTGGGTTGAAAAAACAACGTTTCTTCTTCCTATTTCAACAATATGATTAATATCAGGGGATGAACCTCTTCTTCTCCTAGAGATACAAGGGTTTAAGGACATGAAAAGAAGAACCAAACTGCAGGAAAAAGAAATCTAAAGCTAATTCCTAGGCTGTCTTTACTTAGCTTCCCAATGTTGTTGGACACTTATGTATTGTTCAACTACTGCCCATGAGCATTCAAGCTCAACCCGGGTATTAGCGGTCTCTAATATGGTATTAAACAAAGTTAAAGCAATGCTGGTCTGATCTTTAAGACCGGGTTCAATATTGGGCTACCTTGCAACAAGCACAATCATGAAGAAATGAAACAATCAAAGAAAGATTATCAAAAATATAAATATATTCAATAAAAAGAAAGTATAAAATCAACCAGAGAGATATGGAAGATCTCCCCAGTATGGTTGCCAAATAAATGTTGAGGAAAATATATGAAATTATCTTACTCAAGCCTTTTTAGATCTTTCTTGGGTAAGGAAAGATAGCCGGGAATGTTACCCTATGTTTATATCCTCAAAAAGTGTTTCCTAATCCACAAGTATTAATTACAAGGGCTTAGGATGATTTTTTGAATAAAAGATTGTTGCAAAAATATAACATTTTTATACAATTTTTGTGAATATAGATTGCAAAAAGAAAATGTGGAGATCAAAAGGAAAAATACCAAGTCACATATGAACACAGATGAGATAGAATAGCAATCGCTTTATTTCATTCCAAGAAATCAAAAGAATTGTTCACTTTACAAAATCCATGTGAGGGGCATGGACCAAGATCAAACTTTGATATCCCCGATGAAAACCACACAAAAGGATGCTGACAAGAAGTAAAAACCAAACTTTAAAATCTGGATCAACTTGCCACAGACTGCTGCCCACTTGACTCTGCACAATATCCTTTATCAGTCATAAAATTTAATTCATAAATACACAAGTCTACACAGACTATGAAAGATAGATCAACACCTCTGAAAACAAGCATCTGAATGATATGATTCAACTTTGAACCTTGTTGTCTACAATAGGACCTTGCTGTCATAAAAGAGAATTAGGCCTTTGATGAATTGCAGAATGAATGAAAACTGAACTATCTCAATAAAACTTAAGAGCAAACCTTAGTATGCTTTCTCCTTCTATTCTCCCCTTGTTCTTCCTTCTCATTTGAATTTTATGCATTCCAAATTAGTTGAAGTAGTTCAACCACTTCATTTAGTTAAGTTAACTAAAACTCAACTAACCTTCAGTTTAGGGGAAGAATTAATAATAATAATAATAATAATAATAATAATAATAAAGGTCTTTTAATAAATAATAACTAGTAGGTGGGACCCCTTGTGACTCCCTTTAATTTCTTAACAAAAATAAACACAACTAGACAATAAATCAGACACATCCCTCCTTGTGGCTCCCATTATCATCTCCATAATTTGAAAATTAAATATCAATGATATTTTAAATCGTATCCAAACATATAATATCCAAAATATCCAAAAAATAGTATGTTGTCCAAAAATTTTAGCAGTCCGCTGTCCTCAATAAAACAATAATAAAGTATAATAAAAAACTATATTTGCCACTTTGAGAGACAATTTTCCCTTTGTTGCTGCTATCCTCTTTTGACTTTCCTGAATTAGCCTTAGGCTATGTAGAGCCTTGAGGCTTGAACTCACTGATGACATGAGAACAATCATCTTTCAAATGCATGCATGATGAAACAGATTTGGTTGAATCACTTGGTTTAACTCTTGAGGATATGCATCGAAATGTATTGAGAATATGGGCCTTCTAGGCCCTCTGTTCCAATTTCCTTTGCCCCTGTTATTTCGGCCATGAATTCCTCTGCTAAAGAAGCTCATCCTGTATGCAACAATTATTATCAACTAGCTCTTTAAACAAACCATACATGGCAATCTCTTAATATGAAACAAAGTTTGTCTCTCCAATCACATCAAACCCATGCAATCCAATCCTTAAAATTAATTTAATCATTGTCAATGAGCAGGGGGTGAATTAGGGTTCTGGGATATCTGAGGGGATTGTATTGAGTGAAAAAGTTAGAAAATGAAAGGGAGTAAGAACACGATTACTGCTCAACAATTCATTAAACAATCGACTGTGCAACAATAACCAAAACATATCATCTTTGATCCATATATGTGTTATTTCTTAATCACTGTAATACATAGATTTAATTTAATTTAAAGAACATGGCATGAAAAATGAATCTGGGATCATGAGGGGTTTGTAATGAGCGAAAAAAGTGAGAAAATGAAAGGGAATAAGATGGATATTGTTCTTAAAATAAATTAAATAAATCAACTATCATAACTCTGTTTCAAATTTAATCCAAAAAACATCCACTTCCAAGACCAAAACATTCATTGCTCATCAATTGTATGCAAATTGCTTGCTGTCTCAATAGTAATTAAATTTCTTAGAAATCCTTAATTTATAATAGTCTGTGCATTAGAAATTATGTAAAATTTTCCATTCAACAATACTGTATATTATAACACTGATCCTCCCTTTTAAGATAAACAAAACATGCATAGCAATATTCTCAACATCTATTCCTGATAATCAATAATGCACCACGATAAACAATCAACAATCATTGTTCTTTAATCAATAATCGGGCCCGATCTAGTATACATGGTTGTGTTTAAAACAAACATGGACAGAGTTAAAAACATGCCCTATCATACACAGGTCTTCAATCATATAAACCGATAAAATCTTGAATTGATAACAACAGTCAACCCAAACATAAACCCCGAGCTTGATCGCTGTGTGTATCAACATATATAACTTCCTTTTTAAACAATTATTATTCTACACGATGATTCCAATATAACTATATCATATATGAAGCGAATTGAACTAAAATGACACACATGCACCTTTTTTAACTTGCCAAAACCCTTATCGGGTTTGGTAACCTCACACATGTGTCTCCTTAAGAAATCAAAATCATGATGAATTAAACACAGTGATCGAGACTATAACGAATAGAAAGACAACTCTCGACTGTAAGCAACCACTAATTTCCTTTCTTACTTATTCAAACAATTTCATCACAGAAGGACCTCACATATATTCGATCGAAAAGTATGGGTTTATAAACGAGAGAGAACGTCTCTTTAAAAATTCCACAGTCATTAAACTGATAACTCGACACTTGAAACCCAGAAGGTGCCCAAGGAGGTATAGACAAGTCAAAGTCCAAGTCAGGCTCTTTAAAAATTAAATCCAGAGAGGCAACGAAACTTGCTTTCCCTTTTAAAACATAGAGAGATAGTGGTCTTCCAAGTCCTCATATCCATTTTCCATCAATTAATCAACCACATACCACAATGTAATCTTGAAACAAAAAGCAGTGAGCCATACTTCCTTTTAAAAATAACAAAGTCCTTCTACTTATTACTCCAAGCCCTTGACATAACCCTAATAAAATGCCTGAGGATAGACACAGACAATTCAAGTAAAATAACCTAGTGTGCACAGGTGCCGCTAACACTTGTAGAGAAGAGACAAGGGTTAACTTGACAATGGTGAGTATTCAAACACAACGAGATAATGTCTCTTCCAATCACCTGGGAGGTTAATAACTTTTTACACAACAACAATGAGGACACACACATTCTTTGTGAAAGAAAGCCAAGATATAACTCATATCAATTCAATACCCGCACAGGCCTATATTAACGTTCAGGGCCAACCAAGACTGAATCTTTGGGACGCTTTAAGTGAAAAGATAGTAAGAACAGGCCATCAACCACAACTCAAGGTTTAAAGAAAAGAGAACACCAGCTGTTGGAAGTTTCTCTGCAACTGGAGAAGGATTACCACAACAACCGAGAGGGAAACGAGTTGACAGACACTGATACACAGAACGGTGAATAAAAACCCTCAACCATCAAACTCAAAGCCTTATTGCACCACTTTCACTATTATTCCATAGAGACCCATCATAAAAACCACATTGACCGAGCAAAAAACCAATGCGCAAACTTAATACTACCCATTTCTCTACTTACAATTGCCAACATTTTACAGTGATCACAGACAGCCATAACACCATATTTACACACAGTAAAAAATCTCAAGAACACATAGAATCCAAGCATCAATGAGCCACCATTTGGTTCATAGAACAAAGAACCCATCATGGATGGAGAGAAAAGAACCATACATGTTATAAAAATGCTAAAATGACGAGTTGGCCGAGATTTCCCTTCCAAAAACCTGAAAACATGGAGCTTCAAAACCAACAAAGCGACAATGCAACAATGTTGGGGTGACGGGCGATAGGGAAGGTTTGGAGTGACGTGAAATAAATGAACGTCGCTTCCTCACCTGGCCCCATTAAATTCCAAGTACGAGACAACCCAATAATCATAACATCCACCAATAAATCAAACCATATAACCAATGGATAATCAATGCCAATCCATCGTAAGATCTGAGACCATATCTACTGCATAGTGTGCCACCCGAGATATTTCATACGTTAACCTTTTCCATAACTCCACACAATAATCCATATCAACATTGCTATATGTGCCTCCATTCAAATTTAATGAAATTTTCATAGTCCATTAACCAAACCATAGTATAATAGTTAGAACTAACACTTGTATCCATTAATTCTTTCTTTCGAAGTTTGCATGTATTATTTTTACATAGTTTCTTTCCTTTTGTTGTAACTTTTAGAACCTTTTTGTAGTTTTTTTTCTTTGTTTTGATCAAGCTCCCATTAAGTATCCCTTGCATATACATGGATAAGTAATCAACATATGAATTAGTAACAAGTTTATAACATAGCACCTGTAAACAACATGATCCTCATACCCATGGAAACTGTGTTGATATTATGGTAGCTGCGGGAGGTATTTACCTCCACGTGTAAACCTGACGAGAATAGGATATTTCGAGAAGCAAGAAGAAAACCTAATGAGTTGGCTAATAACCCTAGAGGACTTGTCAGCTCAAGAAGATAACTTTTATTAGGTTATTAGCCTCCATGAGAAGAAGTCGTCTAGAAGAAATAATATATACTGAACAGACAAATACCCAGAATGAGAAGTCGACTCAGGCAGTTAGCCATAATTACCATAAATACAGGTTGCCAATCTTCATTCTAGTAGGCAGTCTTAGAATTGCAGAGAAACACTTGTGCGCACTGCAGTGCCCAATTTTGTGCGCAGGTTTGGAAGAGAGCTTCCATTGCAACTACTTTAGCTAGCAGATCATGTTTGGCTTGGACTATCTCTTGGTTAGGGTTTGGACTATTTGATCAACTCTTTTTGGTGCGATATCCTTGGGGAAAGGTGTGCTACCCTTTGTTTGGATATCTAGCCTAGGGTTTTCTTCTGGAGTGATTCTCTGTCAAGGTTAAGGTGCTCGGAGGGTGGCTTCAGCCTATGGTTGGGTGGCAATAGTGATATTGTCAATGGTAAAACAAGAACATCCATTATATTCTAACAGGTTATGGGCCTACACCTCCTTCATTAAGTCTAACTGCTGGAAGGAAAAATATCCAGAAGGATATTAAGCTCGTTGAAGAATTGTCGCTAGGGTTTCTAGCAGGAGCAAGCACCAAAGCATTGCCGCTAGGGTTACTAGCAAGTGCAGTTGTAGAAACCCTAATCCTCTCATTGAGGCACCTTAAGTGAAAGGATTGACCTAATTTCTTGATAGATCAGTGCACCCTAGCCTAGCGCATCTCCTGGTACTCTCAACAAGCCAAGACATTAAGTTTGAGTTTTTGGTCAGATCTAGGGTTGACCAAATCAAAGCAACCATGGATTACTCTATGAAGTCAGAAAACAAGTTAGATGGAGCTTATAACTTCAGAGCATGGAATATAAGGATTGACCTCATCCTTGCCAAGAATAAAGTGTTGGATATCGTGAAAGGAAAGATCGTGAAACCAGGGTTTGAAGAAGGAAAAGAGAAGGAACCACAGAACGTTGAAGTTATGGATAAGTTCAAAGACAGTGACATCAATGCTATGAGTATCATAGTTGAATCTATAAAATACCACTTGATACCCTACATCTCCCATCTCGACTCATCGAAGAAGATGTACGATGCCCTAACAAACCTCTTCTCAGTCAGAAACATTGGACAAATAATGATTCTGAAGAATGAGCTCCGTGACATGAAGATGAGTGATGGTGACAGCATAACATCATACTTTCTGAGAATATCTCAGTTAAGAGATCAACTACAAGCTATTGAAGAAATCATTTCAAAGAAGGAATTGGTAAACATAGTACTCAATGGTCTTCCCAAGACGCGGGATGCATTTTTCACAAGCATGAACGCAAGGAAGGAGTATCCTACATTTGAAGAATTTTGGACTTGCTGTGCTCAAGAAGAATCTAGGATCAGTGCAAAAGAGAAACCCCAAAATAAGTACGATTATCAAGCCTTCACAGAAAGATTCAAGAATTTTAGGAACAAAAGGAAGTTTGGTTCAAAGAGGAAGACAAACCAAGAGAAAGATATTTCAGAAATACAATGCTTCAACTGTCAAAAGTATGGTCACTACAAGAATCATTTTCCTGAGATAAAGAAAAGGAAGGAGAAACACAAAGCATCAGTTGTCGAAGAAAAGGAACCTACAAAGAAGACTAAGCATGATGAAAGAGACTTTTTCTTATGAAGGTAACAATACTCTTCTTATTTCTTGTACATATCTTGTTTGCATAGTCTCTGTACATATCTTGTATATCTATCTCTTAGAAGATAATATGTTCCAAGAAGAACTATACTTGTGGAAGAACAACAAGATAAGGATTGCTATCATTATACAAGTCAAATAATACACATTAAAGGATGAAATACATCAAACAAATCACGTGGAAGCTATTGCAAGATAAGTTGAAATCAGAATCAATCATGAAGAGACTTGGAAGAAGCAAAGACATAAAGAAGTCAACAATCAAGAGAAAAATTGGAGAAAGACTTATGACGTTTTGCAGAAGACAATAAGATGTAATCATGGACTCTGTTAGACGAAGGGAGCCGATTATATGCACTCATACATGAAGCACGGATTAGGAGGGAGCTCATCCTATGATCCATTGAAGATGATGAAGTATATATCCATGGTAGCAACCATGAAAGACAATATGTGTTCAGTTCATCTGCAGAAGCAGACTTCTTCGAAGAAAAACCTTAAAGTATCCCTGGTTGTCCATCCACATCCGTGATCCTATGATGAAAGAAATAAATGAAATCTTTAGGGAATGTAATCTATAAGAAACTTCATGGACCCAAGAGCTAAAGAAAAACATTAGGAAGAACATGACGATTCCAAGAAAGAAAGAGAAGCCAGAACAACCGGTCATTAAGAATCACAAGATTACTAGCCTGATATGAACTCACTAAAATCAATCAAGCAGAGGAACTGAAATTTGTGATGAAGAACAATGTATATATGCAAGAATTGCATTATCCAGAACTAGAGGTTCTCCCAGATGGAGGGAGAAGACTATGACGATTACTTGTTCCAGTAAACCAGACATACTTCTACATGAGTCTTTATACCATCCGCAATATCCATGGGTTGGAGTTCTACATAAGATGAATGCAAAGAATGTTCTCCAGAGCAATTGAACAAAGAGCATATGAAGAGAAACATGAAGACTTTCAGGCATACCAGAAAGAGATGCTTATATGCAAATAGAAGAAGATAACTTGGTGGAGAACCTCCAGTGCACAACAGAAGCGTGGTGAATATCTTCTATAACAAAGATATTGTATCAATATGATTACTCAGAAGATCAGATCTCATGATGACAGAAGAGGTGCCAGATGGATATGTTCCTGTTTTCCAACAATGATATACTGTATTGATCAAAGCTACATGAAGCCTTCAAAGAAGACCAGTGTCCCAGATCGAGGTACATTTGAAATCAAGCATTACATTATCCTTGATGAAGTCCAAAAAGGAGAAAGTGGTTCTCCAATACATATCTCCACAGATGAGAAGATAAGCAAACATTTTGATAAAGCTTATGTTCAAGATGAAAGAGTTTGCGTACTCAAGATGGAGCTCGTGGAGATGACTTCCTTATTGAAAAAGGAAGAGATGACTCCCAGGTTGGGAGGGAGCACTGATGTATTATTGATTGATGGACAGTCATTTTTCAGTTTGAAAAATGGTCCAGGATGAGTAGATTCTTTCCAGTTCGGAAAGTGGATTGATATTTCTAACGGACAAACATTTTCCAGTTCGGAAAATGGTCCAGATTGATGATGTACCATAGACAATGACTTCCCATTGCGGGTAACATGGGGAGTGGTCTAGGGCAGTCTCTCTTCTTGAGGGTTACTAAAGAAGACTGGCCCGCCTCACCAGACAACGATTTCTCATTGTGGTTAACATGAGGAATGGTCCATTTTGGAGGTTGGTGCAGGACATACATTTCTTCTTGTGGTTAACATGGGAAATGGTCCTGACAGTCATTCCTTAGGGAAGATTCATTCTCTCTAGGTTGCACTTTGTTTAGTGCCGGAGGAATGACCCAGGGTGGGGAATGGTTTAGGTTTAGCAATCGGGGATAGACATTCCTTAGGGAAGACTCATTCTCTCCAGGTTACACTTTGTTTAGTGTCGAAGGAATGGCTTAGGGTGGGGAATGGTATAGGCTCAAAAATCAGGACAATTATTCTTCCTTGCTTGAGAAGAATAGTCCAGATAGATCATCATTKATGTTTTACCTTCTGAGGGCAGATGCTATTCCAATATMTCATAGATGTGAGTGGAAGAATGGCCCAGATGATTCAGTTTATATCATAACATTGTTTCTGTGCAGGTTGATATTAGATGATTGTTATGAAGACCATATGTCTCTAGACAATAGATGTATACTACTGTGGTGGATGTGTTCCAYTGTTTGATCAAGTATCTGTGTGGTACTTAGTGTGGTAGTGTACCACTAGATGGTAGTTGTGTACTACTATGGATAGACACAGTTGTGTTCTWYTGAATGATATTATTCCAATTGCCTTGAAGACTATCAACAGTGTTGAAAATAATTATCAGCCAGATGAATGATGAACAAAGATTTCCCATACAGAGAATGGTTCAGAACATTTACTCTTCTAGATTAGAAGAATGGTTCTTGTATCACTCTGTGGAGTGAGTATCATGTCTGATTACTCAGATAGAGTATGGTTCCGATAGATGATGCAACTGATGACACTGATAGTGATCATGACATTGTCATGACACAGTCTATATAACTATATGATTCTATCGGGTGAATGGTATGTTTGTGCTCAAGACCATTACCTGTAATACCTCCCTAGCTAGGAGGGAGTGTTGATATTATGGTATATGTGGGAGGTATTTACCTTCACATGTAAACCTGATGAGAATAGGATATTCCAGGAAGCAAGAAGAAACCCTAATGAGTTGGCTAATAACCCTAGAAGACTTGTCGGTTCAAGAAGATAACTTGTATTAGGTTATTAGACTCCAAGAGAAGAAGTCGGCTAGAAGAAATAATATATACTGAACATACAGATACCCAAAATGAGAAGTCGACCCAGGTAGTTAGCCAGAATTACTATAAATACAAGAGGCCATTCTTCATTCTGGCAGGCAGTCTCAGAATTGCAGAGCAACACTTGTGTGCACTGCAGTGCCCAGTTTTGTGTGCAGGTTTGGAGGAGAGCTTCCATTGCAGCTGTTGCAGCTAGCATATCACGTTTGGCTTGGACTATCTCTTGGTTAGGTTTTGGACTATCTTATCAGTTCTTGTTGGTGTGCTATCCTTGGGGAAAGGTGCACTACCCTTTGTTTGGCTATCTAGCCTAGGGTTTTCTTCCGAAGTGATTCTCTGTCAAGGTTAAGGTGCTCGGAGGGTGGCTTCGGCCTATGGTTGGGTGAAAATAGTGATGTTGTCAATGGTAAAACGAGTACATCCATTATATTCTAACAAACTATTCTGTGTCGCAAGTGATTACCAAAAACATTCCACAATAATGCATTAGCCACTCATTATCACTCCAAATGAAACCAAGACTGCATCACAAAAAATGTAGGACTATGTAGGCAACATCATAAAATCAGAAAAATATGTGTGATAGGTCTATCCTTGCGCCTCTAGTCTACAAGGGGTCCCACCTACTAGTATTATATTATTATCATAATTAAATAATAGCGCTTTAGAAATGCTTTGTGGGAAGAATTCATCGTTATGATTTTAATCGTCAACACACATGGTACTGATAATGGCATGATCAACCCAACTTTCTTATTATTTAGATTATTGGTTCTATAAATAACACAACCTTTGAAAAACTTGGTAACTTTGTCATTGCATATTAGGATAGTAAAATACCTCTGTAGATTTTCAATTGTCTCCCCAACACCAAAATGTCTAGCATTCAAGAGGTGTGAGATTCCCTCATTCATTAAATTCTCCATCCTTGTGATATACACTAATTTCCCAACTTGTAGAGAAAACTATATCAAAGATGATATTCATTTTTCTCTGGACAACAACTGTTTTCTCCTTAGTGGTTGAAAGACATATCCAAAATCAAGATCCTCCTTGCAACCTTCTGATGAGTCTCCTATATGGTATATTTTTGACCCTCTAAAACCCTCCTTTTGTCTACCTTAAAACACTTATTGGCTACAAAAAATGGTTATCTATCAATAATTGACTCTTATAAATGTTGGATTTCTCTTTAGTGATTTTGTTGTCTACAATTGTGATCATATGCTATGTTTGATTTTTTATTAACATCTTGTTATACGTTAAGACTTCTTATTGTGTGCTAAGAAATAAGAATGAGAGTAGGATCTCTTTTGAAGGTAGAATAAATGGATTACTTTAGTTTCCATCTCACCTATGGTTGAAGAGGCACACTATAACAACCCATGTATCAAGTTAAAGAAGGAACATAAGTGATTTCATGTTTGAACTAACTCCTGGAATATTTTGAACCAATTTTAGACAAAGTACAATAATATACATGCTTCATGAAATATACGATCACTGTTAATGGAATATATGAAGAGGATATTGTCATGTATTCACTGATTTTAGCATCCAACATCACATGAATTATGTGGGCGCGATCTCTAGCTTGTTTTCTCAACAAATTTCAACCAGATCAATGCTTAGCGACATGGATCAAGTGTTGGTAGTCAATCGAATTCCTCTTCTCAACAAATGCAATGGAGAACAAGGGATATTTGTTATTATGTTTTGTTATATTTGTTGTCAGTTTTAGAACTTTTGTGTATCTGCTTATTTTCTCTAAAAATGGCTTGAAGTCCACTCTTTTATATATTGTAAGGAGAATGAATCCATAGCTATCCAAGGGGGAGAATGAACACATGCGTTAGTAAGTGTTGATATACAAATTTATAAGCATCAATATATAGAGTTATAAGCACTGATATTTATGCTAATGAAAAAGTGAGTTTCATGTTAAAAATATAATAGTGCTATAGCATCATTTTCATTGTTTTCTAGGGTAGCTAGCACTTAGTAGTAAGGGCCCACTCTAGAGGTACCGAGATTCCATTTATCTTCCTTGTGTGTGTGTGTACGTTATTTCCAATATAGGATTAATTTATGTTACATACTTTTCTGAGCATAGTATTTTAGTTTCTCTATTAGTGTTAATTGGAATTATATGAATGTTTAGAATGATAACTATATTCTTGAGTATAGTTACAAATAAAGGGATTGTATTTATAATCATGCCTATGTATTAATTCCATGAGGAATCCATAGACTATATTTAGAATCAAAGTTATTAGATTTAGAAGTTTTCCAATGATATTATTTTATTTTCATGTCATTTCCTTTGATTAAGAAATGCTTGTTTGCAAAGTTGTTTTCATTATTTTCAAGTGTGCAATTCCAATAAGACTACTAGTAGATCAATAGTTTACCCACATCATAGAAAACCCCTAAATAGTCAATAAAAGTTCCTACACTCTGCACACAGAATGCACAATGCCTGGGAAGTACATAGGTATCCTTGATCGATAAAATTGAATGGTAAAGTTCTCTTAATCTAACTGAATACATATAAGAACACTGACATTTTTGGCACTGTTTTCGGGGAGGCAGTAAATAATATAGGATACTTTTTTTATACTATTCATAGGGATAAGAACACTAGGGTGGGGAAGTATCCTATGGGATTGTTAACTGATACTTTATCAACCACCATGCTTTTGTTATGCATTTAGGTCATTCTAGGATGCATGACTAGAGGAGTTAGAAATCCTCATTGTGTAGTAGGAGCCACCCAAAGCACTAAAACCTCGATAGGTAAACCAAAAGGAAAATGAAATTCTCAAGGTGTCTATGGAATCCATCCTAAAACCTAAATTGAGAAAATAACATCCAAAATACCAGATAGTCCCTCTAGGGTTGATTCCACAACTAATGCATTTATAAGATCCTTTTTTTTGAATTTCCTAACCTTCAAAATAAAGGCTACCATGAGAATCATATTAAAGATCCTAATCAGTCCATTGAATCAAACAAATCCATAACATTTTGGGGAACTAATTTTCATAGTATGGGGGAATAATTAGAAGCACCAAAACAAAAAGAACTAATCAAATTCAAGTTTACTATCTAGGAATCCGATGGCCAGGTCCAAATGAAAAATATTCCACCTTCTTCCTTATCCAATTTTCATGGCTTTCCCAATGACGATCCATACACTTTTCTCTTTGAGTTTGATGTCCTTTTTTGGAGTTATGTTTACTCTCTCGACACCCAAAACTTAAAACTGTTCAAAACTATTTTTAAAGAAGCAACATTCCGTTGGTTTATGGGGCTTGGGGGAAACTCTGTTAGACCAGGGGATGAAATGAGAGAAAAATTATTGAAGAAATACTAGTATTAATGTAAGGTGAGGGATATCAGGGATGAAACTTTTAAAATGACACAAAGGGATGAAAAAATTCTAGAATACTATATTGAGAGGTTCCAATATAATATGTAGAGGACCAAATAGAATGCATTAGATGCTGAAACTTTGCACATTATTCTCCTTTGAGGAATCATGAATGAATATATTCTCGTTTGATGCATTATGGATGACTACATAGGTGTATTAAATCTCACAAGGAATGGAGAAACCTCCCAATTGAAATATGATGAATTCTATGAACTCTTTACGCACTATTCACACAACACTACAAAATATGGGAGAGGCCCTAGAGACATAGTTTCAAAGGTCACCAAGTCATCTAATGGAGGGGGAGTTACCAAAGTTGAGATAGGAAATTTTTTGGATAATTTCAAAACTAACATTCTTATCTCACTTAGCTCCTAGTTAGATATCCTTTAGGCTAACAAAAAAGAAAAAGGAGACCGATTTAGCATTAATCATCTTTTTCTCTAAATGTCGGAAGAAGCATCCCTTGCATGGATGTACTCTAAATAACATAGAGGTATGTTCTATTTGTGAGAAAAACCATGCTACAAATAATTTCCCCTCCTTGCCCGAGCTTAAGAAAATGTACCAAGGGGATAATGAAGAAATTGAGCAAATATATTTTGTATTCCAGAAACGACCATGGTCACCACAACCACATGAATGGAACACGGACCATATCAATACTCTCAATACTTTATTCCATATCAATATCCACCATAGAATTGGTACACATCAATGCCTTGGTAGAAGTGTCCCCCTCAAGCTCAAGACCAACACTAGAAATATGGTTGGAGAGGGATTTCATCTTTTGGAAATAAACCTCTACAATCTACACTTCATCCACATCCTCTTTGCAACGTCAACAACGATTGCAATTACCGTCCAATCAACTGCCTCAAAGACCACCATAAATTCCTGCCCAACCTATTCCTAATCCAAATGATAAAGTAACTTGGCTCACTTATAGTGTTAAACTACCCCCTTTTTTGACTTATTTTTTTTCTTCCGTGGAATTTGATGATATATAATTACGCTCAAGGAAAGTAGTTAATATCTAGGCCTCACCTTTCATTTAGGAAAAAAATGACGAAGAAGAGGATGATGAAATGGAAAAAAAAGACTCTTCACCAACCCTACAACCATCCACCTCGAAAAGTACTGATCAACACAAGCTTCCTGAATCTATTTCAACTCCACCTTACCTAGAATAATTAACCATCGATAGACCCCCGATACAACCTGAATTTGATATTTTATGGGAATTGGAAAATGTATGTGTCAAATTCCCCTTGTTTCAATCAATTAAGGATGTCCATATATATTCCAAAGCAGTGTGGGAAATATGTATAAGAAATCCAGGAAGACAGAAAAAAGATTCTCCAACTATCCATGTTATAAGGGAGCTATCATAATTGATGTTGGAAAAGATATTCATGACCAAATATGCAAACCTAGGGAGTTCAATTGTTAATGTCCATATAAACAATACCCCCATTCCTAACACTTTGATTGATCTAGGGGCTGCAATTAACATGATGAAAAAGGAGACTATAAAAATACTTCAACTGTTCAACCTTCGACCAACCCCTACTATCCTTCAATTTCCTGACAGGTCTACTATTAAGCCGGAGGTATAGTGGATGATGTGATAGTCTCAGTTGAGTCTTGGGAATATCCAACAAATTTCATGATTTTGCAACCAAATACCAACTTGGTGGATATCCACTGATATTAGGAAGACCGTGGATAGCCACAATAGACACTTGCGTTAGTTGTAGGTAAGGAGATATGAAAATATCCCATGGAAACTCCACTAAAAATCTCACCCTTTACCCTCCTGCTAAGCCTTCCTCAGACTCTGAAACACCTTGCTGGGTGGGGGATAATGATGATGAAGCCATCCAACCTGTCTTATCTTTGGAACAAACATCGATCTTCGGAAGTGACATTGAAGATGACCTTATCCACAATTTCATAACTCATCCAAAACTCAATTCAATATATCCCTCCCTAGGGCACATTATGGATGAGCACCCCTAGGAGAAATACTCACTAGAAGAGATGGTAGAACAATTTTATTCAAAAATTTTAGTAGATGTCGCCCCTAAAATTCAAAGTACATTAATCGAAATCCATTCGGGGAAAAATTTAAACATCAACTCCAGTCTAGAAACCTCTCAGTAGGATAAAATCATCAAAGTATTGAAAAATCACAGCCATGCATTTGCTAGGAATTATATTGATATGAAATAAATTCATCCTATTTTACGTACCCATCATATATATATATTAAGGATGCTACTCGAATTACCAGGAATTCCTAATGGAGAATGAATCTGTCACTAAGGGAAATAATGAAAGACGAGTTGCAAAAGTTGTTAGATGTAAACTTCATCTACCCGACCTCTAACAACAAGTGGGTCTCACCATTGGTCTTTTTTCCCAAGAAAAATGGGAAATGGCACATATATATCTACTATAGAGAACTCAAAAAGGCTACTCTTAAGGAATATTTTCCCCTACCTTTCATTTATCGAGTCCTAGATACCTTGGTGGGAAAGAAGTATTTCTCCTTTCTTGATGGATTCAATGTGTACAATCAGATTTAGATTTCCTCCAAATACCAATAAAATATTAGGTTCACCTACCCATGGGGCACTTGTGCCTACAAAATGACGATGCACCACCCCCTCAACTTCCCTCCAAAGGGGCTGCTTGAATTCCCGGTCTAGAATCTATCAAGTCACCGAGCCGAATGGCTCGTCAGTCTCCTGATGGGAACCATATTAACTTGACATAGGCCCTTCCACCTTCTCGCCACAGGTTATGTGGCAACCGCAGACCCTCTCCTTGGAATTTTTCGAATATTGATGCCAATGGACACTAGCTTTCTATTCTAGGCTTCCCTCTTGATGTGACCACAAACTACAACCGTGGGCTAGCTCATTTCGCAATCCCACGCTTCAGAACTTTCATGACATGATTGCTCTCTTCTTCCCGATTCTTGAATCAACGAATTTCTTCGGGACCAAATCTACGGTCCACGTTCTTCTTGAGCTCGACAGTTGAGATCAAATAGCAAGTTCAGACTTCACGAGTCCTTTCCTCTCTCAACTCTGCTTCTCCTGATTTGCGAATCAACGAAGCGCTGATTCCTCACCACACGTCCTATCTCAATGGACGACTAGGATTGCTTCGTCTCCCAGCTCTTCGGGTATTCTCCTCATTGAATTTTCTTTGAAGGGTTCTTCCTTTGAAATACGTGGATTTACGCCACACGTCCTCCTGGATCCAATGGTTCAGAATCACTCCGCACCTCGATCTTCATGAAATTTGAATTTCTCTCCTTGGAATTCTTCCGAAGTCTAAATCCTCGAACTCTCGGATCTGCTTCCGCCTGTCTCCCTGGACAATGAATGATTTTACAATCTTCGAGACTTCATTAGTCCTCGAATCCTTTGCACACTTGGCACAATTTTCCCTTTTCTATACTTAGGCTATTCTCGAAACTTCTTCTGCACTCCTTGCAGAGTTCTGGGCAGACACTTATGCGACTTTGCTCGACTTGAAAACCTTCAAGGTTCACCATTCCTTTGTGTTCTTTAATGAACCTCCTTGTGCCCTCCTGGAAACTTCTCGCTCTTCCTCCTGAGCTTGTAAGATGAAATTACAGTTTCCTCGGTGCAGTCCTTGCGCTCGACCAAGCTTTTCGACGACTTATCCCTTAGTCTACATGAAGGGTTTAAGGCATCTCCTTTCCTTTTTCGATGCACTCTTGGAAATCCTTCCTTCCTCAGAATGTTTAGTAATTCTGGGGTTCTCCTAACAATTCCAACACTTCCAACAATGTTACTCTTGTACACTCTGGTACTTGCTTTATGCTCTCCTGGAAGAGTGTTTCAGAGTTTTCAGTAACTACGAACTATGTTTCCTCCTACACAATATTTCTTTCCAAGGTACTTAACCACCTTGAAATTTCCTCCTAAGTCTGTGAATTAACCTGGTATGCCCTCCTGGCAGTTTCTCTTCTAAATCCATTGAGTTCAGAAACACACTCCTTGTGTCGACTCACAGAGTTTCCACCCTCTGCTGCACACTCCTTGCACTTAGCCTAGAGAACCAGACTTAATTCGACACACTCATAGATAGAAAACTATATCTCTATCCTTGTATATGATTTCTAACATTCATCTACAATTCACATGCATACAAATGACATTCAACACAAAATATCCATTACACAGAAGTTGATAACAGGAAAAATTGTCATTTTATATTAATGGTAGAATGTTCATTACAATATGGGAGTCCAAGCTACAACTGAGTCTTGGCTCTCTGTATTTCTTTGCCTATCTCCTATGCATACATGTCTCTTGGCTTACAATGGTTTTTTTTCCCCCATCAAATTCCAGCCAACCTACCAAAACCTCTACTTGGAAACAATACAAATATTTATACAAGAGGGGCTTGACGAGCTTCCCTCCAAGCTAAACTAGTGGTGTCAAATCACCATTCAAAACGCTTGTCTAATGGGAAAATTACAATGATGGAAATCTTCTCCAAATCGGATGCAGATCCCCCTTACTGTCAACCACTTAATGGAAACCTTATTTCCAGCTTGTGCGAAGGCACAACTTGGCTCTTCCAGCTTGTCATCATTAAAATCCTTGATCACACTTTTGATTCTCGAGGAAAAAATGAGAGGGCGACGCCTATATCTTACTTGAATGTGCACCATGCATGTTAATTGGCTGGCAAGTGCTGAGGTGGAGCGATGCTCCTGCATCATACTCTACGACTACGAAAATCATGAGCTCCTGCTCATGAGATTTCCAGCGTGGTTGAAATCCTCCTGGATCCAAAACTTTCTCTTGGAGTTGTCTTTCGGCTCCTCTGCTTCACTGTTGCTACTACATCTTCCCTACTACTTGTGGAGGTTTATTTTTGTCCAACTTCTCCTTGCTGACCACTTCCTCTACCGACCCCAACTTCACCTTTCTTATCTCCTCAACCACTTCATCCAGCTGCTCCATTGGCTGACTCTCCTTTTGCAGACCAACTTGCTGCACTTCCTCCTTGTTAATGGGTAAATCACATCGATATCCAAAGTTATCCTTTTCATCTCTTATGGCATTAGCTTTCCACTGCGCTGCAAATTCCACTCCTGCAAACTTCTCATTACTGGTTAGGTGCTCAACTATTACTTTTGACAGATTGACTCCTGTCAGTTCTTTGAATGGTTCCATTCCAGTTTTCCCCAACTGCAATTCATGTTGGTGTGTCTCCTCTGGCATGTCTATCTAACGACAACCACTTTCTGGTTCTAGACCGTCTAACCAATCCTCCAGTTCCTTTAACTCCATTTCCCATTGGGTGAGTAACCCAACTAGGCGTTCTCCTTATGTTGGGACAAACTTCAGTATCTATTCCTCCTTCTCCATGACAGTCTCATCTTTTGTCCTTCTGTCACATCTGCAACACATTCTATGACCTTAATTGGGCTATGTGGTAGGAATACCTCAATTCCCCCAATGACCAGAATACTCCCCTGATCCTTCTCCTCGACGTTGGAAGTTTTTAACTTCTCATCATCTTCATTCACACGGTCCACAATTCCACATGAAATTTCTCCTGAGTGAGGTCTTCCCTCTGCCTCCTCTTCATCTGTCAACACCCCCTGATGCAAAGTCTCGACTAAGCTCACCTCTTCTCCCTTGACTACTTGGCAATTTGGGATGTCTCCGCTAACCTTCTGGAAGTTTATGATATCCACTGATCCCTTCTCATTTCTCACTTGGAAACCTACGAGATCTCTTTCCCTCGTCACTGAGGTTATCAACATACCTCAACCACCTTTTTAACACATGTTTCTGCCCTATGACCAACAACTTCCGAACATTCCATTTAGTTGTTCTCTTCAAAGGCCACTCATACCTCCAATGCACCTTTGCCTCCTGCTACATCTTGAATGCTAGCCTCTCCATCTCTGCCCTTATCTCACTGAGCTCTTTTTCTACTTCAACTTTTCTTTTTTGCTAGTGGTCTTTTCCTCGACCATGTCTATGACCTTTAGCAGCCACATCTCTTCACCTACAGTCCACCTGGCTTTTTATCATCTGCTGCACACCTTGCAACAATTTCAACAGAGTATCACACTATGTCCCCCTTGCCTACATAAATTAATTCCGTATTATCTTTGATACCACTTGACAACGCACCATGCCCTCAAATTCCCTCCGAAGGGGATGCTCGACCTCCCGATATAGGATCGATCAAGTCATTGAGCCAAATGGCTCATCGGGCTCCTGATGGGAACCAGATTAACTTGAAACAGGCCCTTCCACCTTCTCAGCACAGGTTGTGTGGAAACCGTAAACCCTCTCCTTGGTGCTTTTCAAATCTTGAAGCCAATGGACACTATCTCTCTATGTTAGGCTTCCCCCTTGATGTGACCATAGACTACGAATGTGGGCTAGCTCATTTCATGATCCCACGCTTCATAACTTTCACGAGATGCTTGCTCCCTTCTTCCCGATTTCGGAATCAACTACTTTCTTCAGGACCAAATCTAAGGTCCACGTTCTTCTCACGCTCAACGGTTGAGATAAAATCGCAAGTTTGGACTTCGCGAGTCCTTTCCTCTCTCAACTCTTCTTCTCCTGATTTGCGAATCATCGAAGTGTTGATTCCTCACCATGCATTCTATCTCGATGGACGACTAGGATTTCTTCGGCTCCCAACTATTCAGGTATTAGCCTCCTTGACTCTTCTCCGAAGGGTTATTCCTCCAAAATACATGGATTTCCGCCATGTGTCCTCCTGGATCCAACGGTCCAGAATCACTTCACACCTCGCTCTTCGCGAAGTTTTAATTTCTCTCCTTGTAATTCTTCCGAAGTTTGAATCCTCTAACTCTTGGATCCGCTTCCACCTATCTACCTGGACAATGGACAATTTTATGATATTCGGGACTTCGACAGTCCTCGAATCCTTTGCACACTTGGAATACTTTTCCCTTTTCGAGACTTAGGCTATTCTCGAAACTTCTTCTCCACTCCTTGCAGAGTTCTGTGCAGACACTTCTTCGACTTTTCTCGGCTTGAAAACCTTCAAGGTTCATTGTTCCTATGTGTTCTTTAATGAACCTCCTCATTCCCTCCTGGAAACTTCTCCCTCTTCCTCCTGATCTTGTAAGATGAACTTACAGTCTCCTCGACGCACTCCTTGCGCTCGACCAAGATTTTCGATGGCTTCTCCCTTAGCCTACCTGAAGGGTTTAAGGCATCTCCTTTCCTTTGTCGATGCACTCTTGGAAAGCCTTCCTTCCTTAGAATGTTTAGTAATTCCTGGGTTCTCCTAAGAATTCCAACACTTCCAACAATTTTTCTCTTGTACACTCTCATACTTTCTCTATGCCCTCCTAGCAAAGTGCTCAATAACTCTGAACTGTGTTTCCTCCTACACAATCTTTCTTTTCAAGGTACTTAACCACCTTGAAATTTCCTCCCGAGTCTGTGAATTAACCTGGTATTCCCTCCTGTAAGTTTCTTTTCTGAATCCATTGAGTTCAAACACTCACTCCTTGCACCGGCTCATAGAGTTTCAAACCTTTGTTGCACACTCCTTGCACTTAGCCTAGAGAACCAGACTTAATCCGACAAACTCACAGATAGAAAACCATATCTCTATCCATGCATATGATTTCTAACATTCATCTACAATTCACATGCATACAAATGACATTCAACAAAAAATATCCATTACACAGAAGTTGATAACAGGAAAAACTGTCATTTTCTATTAATGGAAGAATGTTCATTACAATATGGGAGTTCGAGCTACAACTGAGTCTCGAATTTCTTTGTTTCTCTCCCTATATCCTATGCATACATGTCTCCTGGCTTACAATGGTTATTTTTTCCATCAAATTCCAGCCAGCCTACCACAACCTCTACTTGGAAACAATACAAAGATTTATACAAGAGGGGCTCGACGAGCTTCCCTCCAAGCTAAACTAGTGGTGTGAAATCACCATTCAAAACACTCGTCTAATGGGAAAATTACAATTATGGAAAGCTGCACCAAATCGGATGTAGATCCCTCTTACTGTCAACCACTTAATGGAAACCTTGTTTCCAGCTTGTGTGAAGGCACAACTTGGCTCTTCCAGCTTGTCATCATTAAAATCCTTGGTCACGCTTTTGATTCTCGAGGCAAAAATGAGAGGGTGATGCCTCTCCCTTCCTTGAATGCGCACCATGCGTGTTAATCGGCTGGCGCGTGTTGAGGTGGAGAGATGCTCTTGCATCACAAAGTACTACCCTTTGGTTAATGCAATGCTCATGCAACCTTCCAGAGGGTTGTTCTTGGAATATTTTCAGAGTAGATCCACGATTGCATTGAAATATACATGGATGATTTCATGGTGTATGAGGATACCTTTAAAGAATCTTTGGAAAACCTATAAAAATTTATCGTGAGATGTCAAGAGACCAATCTCTTCCTTAGTAATGAAAAATTCCAAATCATTCTCACTAAATGGATTGTATTGAGACATCATAGATCACCCACATGGATCAGAGTAGACCTTGCAAATATCGAAGTAATCCTCATGATCCCAATTCCATCAACACAAAATAAAGTTTGTAGTTTTCTAGGGAAAGTAAGTTACTATCATATCTTCATTAAAGAATTCACCAAGATAACATCACCACTGTGTGTGGCACATCATGTAGATAAAATAACTGTTCCATATGAAGTATCTGTGTGATTTGATCCTTGCCATCAAACTTCCTCATATCGATCTTAGGAAAGTGGTTGGTCTTCAACCCAAAGTTAGAGTTTCTCCAGTATTGATTCATCTTCCTTGTTTCCTCATCACAAATTTCATGTTGATTATTTGGGTTGTTTGTCATTGATGTCAACCCTTGAAGAAATTTCAATAGCGAATTTCAGTAACAAAAAGGTTTGGGTAATGGACCCAAGTTTGTTTGATATATAATGGTAAAATTTTTAATATATTTGAAGGTAAGACTATTCTATATGGATAGTACATGTCATTCCATTTCCATTGGTATGTGGAATGTCACATAACTCCTCAGGGTTAGAGATTTATGGCCATGTGAAGTTGGAGAACCCTCACGAGTCATCTAAAAGCCCCAAAAGGTCAAAGTAGTCAAAGTGGTTGCAAAGAAGAAATTATTTAAATAATAAAGTGAAGTGATGAGTGTACTATAAGTCAAAGTGAATAAAAAATAAATTTAATGGAGAAATTACTAATTGGCCAAGTGGTTAGAAGTGGGTTAGCCCTAAAATAAGGAAAGTGGTTTAAGATGATTAGAAGGTAACCCCTTGAGGAAGCTACATAAAAGTATAAATAAGAGGCAAGGGTATCTCATTTTAATTACACTTGAGCATATTGAGTATCTACAAGTGACTGAGGTAACCAAAGGATATCTAAGGCGGATTTCAGAGGGAAGGTGAAGTAAATAAGGTCAGAATTCAAGGGAGGTTAAATTCTTTTGATGATGCTTTCTAAGGTATGTTATTTACAGGTCATCTCACCATTTTTGCAATAACCATTTTTATAGAATGATTCATGTCACAAAATATGTAGGCCGTTGAGGAAACATATCCAAGTAGTTGTGATAAAAATTTCAGCTTGTGGGTCGTTGTAGTTTTGGAGTTACATTCCGTGGAAAATAGGGTTTATGTCTAGTCTTGAAACTAGTCTAAAACATGTGTTTCGAGTAAAAACGTCATAACTTCTTCATAACATATCCACATTCAATAAGAACAAATGTATTGGTTAGATTACATTCTGTAGTATTCTGTGTACCATTTTCATATCCATACAACAAATATTCTGTGCGAGATACACTCTACATGTTCGCTCTCTAAAATAAGACAAAATTCAACAATGTATGCCATTTTTTCTATAACTGCTTTTCTGAGAGGTTCCAAGCAGCAAAACCTGGAGGAATTGCATAAAAGACACTGAAGAACATCGTGTACTATTTTCATATCTTTATTCATTATAGGTACATAGTTATGAATATTTCAAGTTAGGGTTGTTGACTAATCCAAAATTAGTCA
>ML790084.1:670209-685066 GCA_009831015.1 Picea engelmannii
GGTTAGAGAGTTATGGCCATGTGAAGTTGGAGAACCCTCATGAGTCATCTAGAAGCCCCAAAAGGTCAAAGTAGTCAAAGTGGTTGCAAAGAAGAAATTATTTAAATAATAAAGTGAAGTGATGAGTTTACTATAAGTCAAAGCGGATACAAAAGAAATTATTTAAATAATAAATTTAATGGACAAATTACTATGTGGAAAAGTGGCTAGAAGTGGGTTAGCCCTAAAATAAGGAAAGTCGTTTAAGATGATTAGAAGGTAACTCCTTAAGGAAGCTACATAAAAGTATAAATAAGAGGCAAGGGTCTCTCATTTTAATTAAAATTGAGCATATTGAATATCTACAAGTGACTGAGGTAACTAAAGGATATCTAAGGCGATTTTTAGAGGGAAGGTGAAGTAAAGAAGGCCTAAATTCAAGGGAGGATAAATTCTTTTGATGATGCTTTCTAAGGTATGTTATTTACAGGTCATCTCACCGTTTTATCAATAACTTTTTTTATAGAATCCTCCAGACCGTGAAATCTGGAGGTCGTTGAGGAAACACACCCAAGTAGTTGTGATAAATATTTCACCTTGTGGGTCGTTGTATTTTTGGAGTTACACTCCGTGGAAAACAGGGTTTGTGGCTAGTCCTGAAACTAGTCTAAAACAAGTGTTTCGAGTAAAAACATCATAACTTCTTTATAACAGATCAAAATTTAGTAAGACCAAATGTATTGGTTAGAGTACAGTATGTAGTATTCTGTGTACCATTTGCAAATTTCTTCACCTTCATCAAGAGTCCAAGTAGGATTGTCTAAAGGATTATTTGGTGTAGAAGTTCCCTTTTTTGGTGGCATGTTGGCTAAGTATCACTTTTAAACCTTGATTTCAAGGTGGTTCTTCTAGACGATCTTTCTTCTGCTGTATCTCCAAAATTTTGGCCCTTCAGGGTATGAAAATTTCGTTTTTTAGTTCTCTGATATGTCTTTTCTGCAATTCCACAGGTCTGATCAAAATTGGATGTGCCAAGTGGAATTTATGGTAATTTCCTCACACCTTGTTGATTTTTGGCCCTTCCAAGAGAGCGTACTTGTAAAGCACGCCAAGAGCTCAATATCTAATATTTTAGTATGAAACTTGCAAAAGAGATACTACAGGCTATCCACTGTCCAATGCAACTAGTCTCACTTAATTTTGATACTCACTGAAGATGATATCAATATTTTACCCGGAACACCTGTTTGAGACTAGTTAATATGACTAGTCAACTACCCTATCTTACACATGGTGTATCTACAAAAGTGGGATGAACCAAAAGATAATTTTTTTTCACATCTACCTTGATAATTTATATGGATAGCCTCCGGGTTTCAGGTTCTGAAACATCACATAAAACATTTTATAGTGAAAATTATGTGATAACTAAATTCAGGATGATTCCAGAATCCTATCTTACACATGCTATATCTACAAAATTATAAGGCCTTAGGAGCTGAAATTTGAACCCCACATACCTTGATCCGTATACTAAATATCATCCAAGGGGTTTATTCTAAAACTTCGTAGAAAAAACGTTATAGAAGAAATTCCAAGGTGTTTCAGATGCAACAACGAAACCCCAAGACCTTGAGCTTTGATACCAAATGTTAAGAACCAAATATCAAAATAGCATAAAAAAACCTTAGAATAAGTACTCAATGCCTTGAAAAAGAGATCACTTCAAATAATAATCCTCTTCGAGGGGGAAACCTCATTATACACCACATAAATTTCCAAATACAAGATGATTCCAAATGAAAAGGTCTCCTTGGTATATTTAGGAGACTAGGAGGTACAATTACAACTAATGGACCCAAGACGACATAAATAAAATAACAATACTAATGTAATATGCCCTAATTAAGGGGTAATGTGCCACTATTTAGGGATTAACATTTTATGTGTACTCCATAATCATGGAAATACCTTTATTATTGATGCCTATGTTGATGACCTTGATAACTAGCAATAACATTGATCTCACTCTTATATTGAAGAAACAACTTAATGACTACTTTGATATGACAAATCTTGGTATTCTGTACTATTTTATGGGTCTTCAAGTATTACCTCTAACTGATGGTTTATTCATTTCTCAATCTAAACATGTAATGGATATATTGACATGTTTTAATATGGTATACTGTAATCCCTATGCTACACCTTTTTAGTTTGGAGTTAAGCTCAGTAAAACCTACCAGTCTCCCAAAGTTGATGCTATTCTCTATCGACAACTGGTCGAACGTCTTCTTTATCTCACTCATAATCGAATTGACATCTCCTTTGATGTTAGTGTTGTTTCTTAGTTTATGCAAGATCCCAGAGAAAGCCACTAGAAATATGTCAAAATAATTGTTTATTATCGTAAGGGTACCTCTCACCTTGGTATCAAATATTTTTGAAGTTTAGGTTTGTTATTTGATTTCACCAACTCTAACTAGGTAGATGACAATGATGATTAGAATTCCACCTTTGGCTATGTGTTTCACTTTGGCACTAGACCATTGGTTTAGTTGTGTAAGAAAAAGAAGGTAGTCTCTCTGTCGACTACAAAATAAGAGTATCATGGCATCATTAATGAAGGAACAAAGTCATTATGGATCTTCCAACTCTTGGGTGATATTGGTTTTCCTGTATACATCTCGACTATACTCTACTATGATAACTAGAGTGTGATTCAAGTTAATAAAAATCATGTTTCTCATAGTAAAATGAAGCGTTTCAAACCACATACTCACTATTTGAGACAATTGGGTCATGAAAAGGTTGTTACTCTTGTCTATTTTAAAACAAATGATCATATTTTTTTATATATTTACCAAACCTTTGTCTGAAGCTAAGTTTGTCAAGCTTCGTACTATGCTTGGGCTTCAGGAAGTTGAAATTATGGGGGGTGTCTTCTTGAATTAATTTCACCTCTTGAATCTCTAGAGTCATGTGTCGATGGGGGGCTATTTTAACCTCAAGTTATGATGGTTCATGACACTTCTCCTTGATTCAGTCGATTGGGAGGTCAACCGACAGTTGGAAACATTAAGTTAGGTGATTGAATGGAAGATGACATCAGTTGGTCGAGTAGTGGACTAGCATATTGGTTGGACAATCAAATACCAGTCAAAGAGAGTTGGTCTATGGATTGACCAGTTGAGAAATTAACCAATCGAGAAATTGACTACGAGTTGGATGCATGGATGGTCTGGTCGAGCTAACTTAACTAGCCAACTAGTCAGCATAGATTTCCCAAGATCCACTCCAACAAATGACGATTATATGTGAACAAGATATTCCAAGTTTCAAGGAAGTGGGTTAAATATTGACACTATAAATAAAATACCTCTTGGTTCATGTTAATATGCAAAACAAATCAACAAGTTCAATATGCATTGTGACATTTTGATGACATTTTGATCACAATGTGTTGTGCTTAAGTGTTGTAATGGTGTCTTTAGACACCATCGATCTTTTGTGAAGTTATTTCTCTTCAATTATTCTACATATTATATTATTTTTTTCACACAAGGTTACACCCAATCCCCAACAACCCAATCAACAAAGGAGAAGACAGTCCTATGAAAAGAAAAAGCGCTCAAGAAAAGAACTCATAAAATTCTAACACCACTATTTACCCCAATCAAAATAGAGGACTCCTCTATTTCTATAGAGGATCCAAAAGGGGAATGGAAAACACCTTAGGAGGAAAGAAAAACATCATAGGAGGAAATAAAAACACCCAAGGAAAAGGAGAAATCACCATAGAAAGAGAAGTCACTATAACAGAAAGGGACATCAAGAGAGAGGAAACTAGGAGGAAACATTCTATTTTATACCTTGTTGGAATTAGAGAAGGTAAACATATAATCCCTCCAATATAAAAATATGGCAGAGGGTAGTGTTGATGCAAGAAAAATGCACCATGCCAACATGAGGGAGGATTGCTCGATGGAAAGTCCTAATTAGACATTTTCTCATTTGGTATGGAAATCTCCACTAGTATGAGGGCCCGATTGCCACTAACTAAATGAATTTCTCTCCAATGAGAACATTTCTCATTTAATATCATCTAAATCTTGTATGCAATCATAATATACTATGCAAATGCAGTCCTATTCTAAATTCTAACTATTCTTAATCTAACAGTAACAAAATCCAATTGTAGGCATATAGTTTTACTTATGGAAACAAAAGGAATTCACATTTCTCAATAAGAAACCATTCTAGCATAAACATATTCATATAGACGACATTGAATATATCCCTATGATTGAATTCATAATCCATTCATGATTATGTCCTACAAAACCAATTGACAGAAATGACAAATTGTTAGCATTTGTAGAAAACAATCAATCGACAATAGTGCACAATTGCATTAATAGACCATTAATTAGCTTGTTCCTCTATTAAATATTTAGAAAACTTCCTCAGATAGAGGTACAAGAAAAACATAGCATCTTTTTCAAATATATCCTCAAGTTTGATAAAAATATACAACACCTAATTCTAGATTATTCATCCCCCCCCTCTCTAACTAAGGGTGAAATTGCATTTATAATATTTTTCCCTCACTACCCATAAGACCGTTCCTCTTCTAGATTCATCATCTCCTCACTTTCCTATGTAGTTATAACCATTCCTCCTTTTAGAATCTCCGTTTTACTAGTGTCCATGTCTTCATTTAAACTCTTCAGATCCCCTCTTTCCTTTAAAAGTATGAATATAGTCAAACGACAATGATGAAAAAATATATAAACTCAGTTATATTTGAGTAAAATACGGGACATTAACAGTTGTGTAAATAAATTGAAATCCAAAGAATTTTTTTAATGTTAATTAAGTAAGAAAAACTATTTCAAAATTTTCCTCAAGTCTTGAGCTTTTCAACGAGCTCTTTTTTCCCGATTTGGCTGTTGTAAGCTCGAGTTATGGGCTACAGAAAAATACGTTGCCAATATCAAAGAAAAATCATGCCTCTTCTTTTCTCAAATTTTCAGGTATTTCTAGTATCAATTTGGAAAAAATAATTCAACCAATATGTTCCTCACACTTCCAACTTTCCAACGATCCATTTCTTTCCCAATTTGGCCACCTAAAACTCAAGATATGGCTCTTAGAAATGAGCACTCATCAACCATTGATCTCCCCTCTAAGTCAAACTTCATCGTTGATATCCATGCTAATTGTTTTATACCACATGCATTGTGCAAGGGGATTATAATGAGTTTTTATTGTTTTTTCCTCCCATCTTAATTTATATGTGGAGTTAGGAGAGGTATGGAGTGTTGATCCCATATTAATTTTTTGACCATACTCGAATTTGGAAAATAGAAAATAAAAATAAATAACAATAGAAAAACTAAATCAAATAAAATAAATAAACTAAAAAAATTTAAGCTCGTATGTGCAAATCATGTCTGAATAAATCCAGAAACCTCAATATGGTAAATCATGATGGTGAAACCCCGATGAGGCAAACCCTGATGGAATAAAATAACAATAAAATAATACGTGTGAAGGAAAACCCCGAGGGAATAAAATAATGTAAAATAATACACGTGAATCAAAGTCGGATGGGGTAAGTCTGATATCAAAGTCCCAATGGAATATAATAATAATAAAATAATACATGTGAATGCAATCCCAATGAATAAACCATGATGTTGAAACCCCAATGATTAAAGTCCCAATGCGGAAATTCCCAATGAGTAAAGTTTTGATGGGTGAAATTATGGATGAGGAAAGTCCTGATGAGTAAACCTCGATGGGATAAAGTTTGATGAAAATAAAATAATAATAATAGTAAAATAAATACAACTTTAGCCTTTGGGATTCAAGAAAAAAATGTGTGCATGCGAAATAAAAGTCAACGATGGAATAAAATAATTTGTAAATTCATATTCGAGAAATGTTTTTAAAAACATGTATGGGATGGAAATATGATATCCAATGTTGGATCGGGAAAATTAAATCCTATGAATGTGAAATGTGATTCCCCGATGAATATCCAAAAATAAAGCACAATTAAAATAAAATAAAATAAATAAAAACCAAATTCGAAATAAAAAATGAAAAAAATAAAAATAAAATGCAAAAATAAAATAAACAAAAATGAAAATTTAATAAAATAAATAAAAATTGCACATACCCATCTATGAAAAAAAAAATCCGAATGAGAAAGAAGAAATGAGTTTGATTAAATAAAAGTCAGATCTGGATCAAGGCTTCGACTGTGGGTCAAGGTTCTGATTACAGATCAAGATTCCGACCGCGGATCAAGGTTCCAGACTTGAAAATATGAGAAATTTGGAAAAGGAATATTATGAGAATTCCAAATGTTGGGTCTTAAAATTAATGTGACAATTAAATCAAAATCCCATATCTAGATGTTGATAATTCAACAATGTCTAGGACGAATGAGACCGAATCCTGAATATACAAAACAATTCCAATTTTGAATGAAAATCGGGGCTCGGGATAAGACAAGTGGCATGTAGTGAATGGGTAATGTGAATTCAAGGTTCCATTATCTAAGGTCATGATTCCACACCCGTCATCTGGGTTGGAGAGAAAAATATTTGGATGATGAAAACTATGGATGTTTGGATTTTGAATGTTGGAGTCAATGATTATTAGGATTTGGATGAGTCTAGGTCAATATGAATAAAATTAAGGGTTTCCCATAGTCATTCATTTCAAAGCTAAAAGAAGGTATATAAATAAATTGGGATTTCCCAAGGAAAACTTGAGGTTCCATGATTTGGCAGGGAGTTCCAAGGATGTTGCAACATGGACAAAACTTGATGTTTCTCTCCTGTGTTTTCTTTCTCTTCTTCCCTTGGGTCTTGGCATACTTTTCTCCTGAACACAATTAAACCCAACATTAGTATTAACGTCATATATTCAAAGTAAACATATTCCCAATAACATATTTAAAGAAATAGATGCATAGGAATCAAAACTTTAAAACAAGTATGTCTCTTTTATCGAAAACATCCATTCCTTCCTTAATGATACGATGATACTACAATTGAGGCATGAGAGATGGACGTGATTCAATTATCAAACATTTAAATGTACCTTGTTTCCATGTAGAAATGATATTAAAAATTGCACTATAATATACTATAGAATTCATTTCCCCGAGCTCTTAAACAATGTTATGAACATAGGTTAATGAGGCTTCAATGTAGTTCACAATTTATTCTTCTGTTCAATGGATTCCCATTCTAGTGCTTTGTTTATTCACAAGTCTACATCATCATTATATGAATTTTATGAGCATTAAGTAGAAGGCAAGTAGAGGAAAATATGGAGAGAAGAAACCACCCTACTTAGTCATGTCCATCCTACACAAACATAAGTGTGAATACTACGAATGTATTGAGAAAGAAAGAAAATGTAACACGACTACATGCTCATTTATTAAGGTCAACTATCCATTTCTCAATGATGCAGTGAGATGCCAACTCAAGCCAATGCATAAGAAATCAACAAGCCCTCAAAAGAAAATCCCCTTCACGACAAAAGATAGAGCTTCAAAAATTGCAATCAAATAGGATCAACAATACATGAAGTATCATTTAACCATTTAAGAGGATGACTTGCCAAATTTTGTGAAAAATGAGAAATGAATAGAAGGATGGGATCTAATTGAAAGCATAAGGATGTACACGAATATTATTAAATCAAAGTGGCAAATTCATATAAGATCAAGCTTCAAACTTCCTACACCACCTGCTCATGGAATCAATAATCTTTAAAAGAAAAAAAACCAAAAAGAATGATAGAATTATCAAACCTTAAATTCAGAAGGCCCATTAATATCGTAAAAAATCCTAAGCGCCTCAATGGAATGCTACCTAGGTTTGATAGACAAGGAGAAATGATGCATTATATAAATTATCCCAGTCTACTCAAACGCAACCTTAGGGTGTCTTATTATCATGATCACACTGTAAGGCCATCCTTCAATTCCATTTCCTTAGTCATACCATGCATTGATATCTTCTTGTTTTGAATCAAATGTGGCAATTCTTCAATCTTCTTTGAGAAAACTAAAGATCAATCAAATGTTAGCTCAAAAGAGTCAATAAACATTATCAATGGATAAAATAGTTTCAAAGTGTTGGAGATATTATACACTCACCTAGTAATTCTTTTTCCTAAGTTTGCTAGTCTAATGTTGAGGGCGCTATCCATAGATGAGAATATTCCCTACAAAATAGGGTGCCTCTTATAAAATAGGGCACCTTTTCTCTTCATTTTTGACTCAGTTATACCAGTGGAAGAAACTCATGCATGGAAACCTTGGTTTTATCACCAACAATTGCATGTTCACCTTGGTTTTCTCACCAGGAGGGTGCATATCACATGTATATGGAAAGGATGGAACATATCATGTGCATTCACGTGTTTCTCTCACCTCCACATGTGTGACACAATTAACTAATGATTGGATGGAATGATTAAGTAGGTCTAGGTGGAAGATCACTCTGGTTTATGTCAGTGAGTGTCCAAATCTTTATAGATCACTACTATGGTGCATTATTTACTCATGTAGCCTATATCTATTGTAAATTATCCACTCTTTGGTAGTGTATTATAGTGGTTAATACAATTCAATTATTCTCTCTCTCTCTCTCTCTATTTCTTTTGCAAGATTTGTGTGAATTTCTCTAGCTAGGTTCTCTATGAAGGTTTTACCAAAACTTCACATGGTATCATATCTTGTGAAGATAAACATTGATTTACTTCRCATTGTATTAGAGCCCACGAGTTGCTAGGATCAAGGTGCACAAACACTTATTTGTAGGTACATAAGATTGAAGCAATTATAAATGATGGAATTTATGTCGTCAACACTTCTTATGCCACACAATTATTTTGAGTGGAAGCCAAAGATTATGTTTCTTCTCATATGTAGAGGCTTATATCGAATAACTATGTCAACAAAAGAAGAGCTTGATTATAATGAAGAGAAAAATCATTTTTCAATAGACAAGATATGGATTTCGAACTTATCTACATGTTGTTTCTCCTTAAGTTCAGTATCATATTGTATCACTCTCAACTCCAGATGAATTGCCGACCAAATTGGAGTTCCTATTAGGGATAAAGGAAGATTTTGAAGAATGCATACAAGATATTGACAAGACAAAGCCAATATACAATCCATTGGAATAACAAGATTCTCATTTTGAAGAGACTTTGCATGTGCCATGCATGCATCTCATGGGCCACGTGTAGATACTCCCATGCATGCATCTTAGGAGCCACATGAAAATAATTTTGCATGTGCCATGCATGCATATCAGGTTACACTTGCAGATACTTCCGCACACCCCATGCATGCATCTCAAGAGCCACATATAGAGACTTTTGTACATCTTCTTGTTCCAAACAATTGAGATGATGTCTCCTCCCAATCAGATAAGATTTCATATCTTATTTCTGAATCAAATTCAAGAAATATTGAGCTTGTAGATGATTAGCTAGATCAAAGACCCAAGTGGGCACAATCCATCATACCAACAATTGATTATCTTGTGAATGATCTTGTCGATCCTAGAAGGATGAGATTCTGATTTGAGGGAGATACACATGCGTTCACAACCATAGAACCAATAATTCCAATGCATTTTTGCATGGTTCTGGCATCCAACCCTCCAATCTATGCAAAGGATGATTATGAAAACTTCCATGAATGAAGAGGATTTGGATATTCGTCTTTCCAATAAGATAAAGTGGATATGTGTATATATATATATATATATATATATATATATATATATATATATATATATATATATATATATATATATATACATCTTCAACAAAATATTCACCGAGGATAAAATTACATAGTTTCAAGGTCTCCTTGGAGTGAAGGATACAATTACTCAACAATTGTCTTTCTTTCCTTCTTCATTTTTGATGCATTGTAATTTGGGGGTGGTTCCCCATGAGTTTTTCTCTCTTTATTCATTTTTTCAGTGTTCATTAACTAAATGCGTTGTAAAATTGGTACCTAACATGGCTTTATTCTCGAGAACCATTCTTTATTTACACCCTAGTAGTGTTCAAGGGGGGTTGGATATATTACACACTCACCTAGTAATTATTTTTCCTAAGTTTACTAGTCTAATGTTGAGGGAAATATCCATTGATGAGAATATTCCCTCTTGATAATATTCCCTACAAAATAGGGTTCCTTCCCTCTTTAGTTTTGAATAAGTTACTCTTAATTTAGACTAGTGGAGGAAACTCATGCATGGTAACCTCAGTTTTATCAACAACAGTTGCATGTTCACCTTGGTTTTCTCACCAAGAGGGTGCATATCATATGCATGTTTCTAGAAGGGTGCATATCATATTCATACATGTGTTTCTCTCACCTCCAAATGTGTGACACAATTAATTTATGATTGCATGGAACAATTAGCTAGGTCTAGGTGGAAGACCACTCTGGTTTCTATCCGTGAGTGTCCAAATATCTCTAGATCACTACTATGGTGAATTAGTTACTCATGTAGCCTATATCTATTGTAAATTATTCACTCTTTGATAGTGGATTATAGTTGTTAATACAAATCAATTATTCTTTCTCTCATTCTTTCTTCTCTCTATTTCTTTTTCAAGCTTGAGCAACAACAAATAGATCATGAGCAAAAATAAGAAATCCAAACCCCTTACCCCGTAGGTAGTCAAAGAATATACAATAGGCTCACATTAGTGGTATATTAGGAAATATAGATGAAAATTTTGGTAGGGTACCCCTTTCCTTTTACTTATAAAATAAAAATAAAAGGGGAGATGTTGTGGCCACGACAATTGGAAACACATTGGAAGAACTAGCTATCTCTATCAATACAATCTAGGGAATTAATTCAAATTTGAATGTTAATTATAAACTCATAAATTGAAGGCAATTTCCACTAGCCATGTGTACCACATTGAGGAAAAATTCCTAAAAAATATAAATCCATATTTCAAGTACTTGTAATCTAACGTACCATTTTCAAAGAGAAAATTAATGAGGTTAATTACTTTAATTGGACATATGCTTCTGATTGATTATGGTTTTACCATGGATTTTTACTTTTATAACAAGAAAACATATACATAAGTGTGTTCCTCATCTCTCTTCTCCCGACATTGCTTCATTTCTAGCTAGTGTCCATAGCCCCGACGAAGTTTCCTCGGTACTGTACAAGTATGGCCCCACTGCTAGCGAGCATCCATAGCCTCGACAGGTTTACTTATACTTACCTTGTACTTCCCAAAGAATTGATAGTGTTTTCAACTTACTTTTTATTTAAAATTATGCTCACCCTTTTATATTTGTATATAAGTATTGTGTATGCAAATAGGGTGTGAAGGAAGTGGGGAGATACGAGAGTTCCTTTGATTTTCTAAGTAGATGTTGTGCATTTTAGTTTAACCCATAGGTCTACCCAAAAATAGAAGTATCCAACTTATAAATGTGAGGTGAATGAAGCTAAAAAAAAAATATACATAGACACTTTCCTCTACTTATGGATTACCATTTCATTATTTAATAAGAAGATGTGTTCCACCACATCTATCAGTCAATGTCCAACAACTTAAAATTTCATAAAGGTATTTCAGATAGAGCAACCCATGTTTTCCATGACTTGTAAAAAATGTTTTTAGTATGTAGCCAAAGTTGGATCTATCTTTTGGAAGATTGGTTGTTGTCATTGATGTCAACCCTAGTCATTGGTTGTAGTCATTGATGTCAACCCTAGCCATTGGATTTTGGACCCCACAGTTGATCTAAGTAGATAGACATGAAGGAAATTACACATGAAAATACAAGACCCATGGATGGATAATATAAGTCATTTCATTTCCAGTGGTATGTGGCATGTCATGTGGATCCTCACGATTGAGGATAAATGAATTTTTGAAGATGACAATGTGAATTGAAGCAAAAACTACATGTCGGCCCTAATGTTAAAAGGAAGTGACATAAAGGGTATAAATACATATCATTATACAATAATTTTAAACACACACAAGATTGTTAATGAAAAAGGAGATTTAAGTCGAATTTCAGAGGAAATATGAAGTAAAGAAGGACGGATTTCAAGGGAGGATGAAGTCTTTTGGTTATGTGTTCTAAGGTATGTTGTTTACATGTCATCTTACCATTTTCACTATAACTTTGTTTCTAGAAAGATTCAGATGGTTAAATTCGGAGTCTATTGAGAAGAAATATCTAGGTACCTGTGGTAAAAATTGCAGCTCTTTATTCACTATACTTTTGGAGATACACTCTTTGGAAGATAGGGTTTTTGACTAGTCCTGAAGCTAGTATAAACAAGTGTTCCGGGTAAAACAATAATAACGTCTTCATAGAGAATCCAAATGAATTGAGATCAATTGCATTGGAAAGAGTACAAGATTTAGTTTATTGTGTACAGATTTTAGAATATTATGTTAAATATTGAGCGTGGGACATTATGTACAAGTTCCCTCTCCTGAATAAACCATAATTGAATAAGGTCTACCATTTTCTCTATAACTCCTTTTCTGGGAGGATTCAAGGAGTAAAACTTGGAGGAGTTTCAGAGAATACATTGATTAATATTATCTACAAGATCAGAGTATTCCAATAAATGAAGAATTGCATAAGTTTAAGAAGTCTTAGGAAGCATTATCAGGTTCTATGTGATGGTTGGTTGATGGTGATAATTTAATGCAAAGTTTTATTATCTCTCATATATTCTTGGGTGGAAGGAAGGGGAAAGGATGGAGAGGTCAACCCTCTCCTGATATTGGAGGATTGTATCTTCCTTTTGGAGGTTTATCCCTCCCTTTATATTTGGAAGTTGTAGCTTCCCTTGTGTAACATCCAGGTTCTAATCCTTATAAACTATAATGTATTATGTAAATATGACTTAGGCTAGTGAGCCGTTAAAGTTGAAAAGGGGCCAGAGTGCCTAGGAAATGTAACACTTCCTATACATTAATAAAATACACCATTGGCTGCAATACTGACAAGGACAAAAGATATAAGAGGCTATGATTCCATGAGAGAGGGGGCTTGAGGGGCTAAGTCTTGTTATTATTATTTTATTTACCCATAATTGATTTTATGGAGAAGAGGGGGTTACATGAGCTTCTTGGGAGGGAGGCCATGTGGCTCTTGTCTTCAAGTAATTATTTAAACATCCCTTAGGGGATATTTTGGGGTTGGTCTTCCCTTGGTTCTTCCTCTTCTCACAGGTTCACTCGTTCTTCTTCCTCTTCACTCACTACTGCTAGTTCGTGTGCTCTTGGGTTGAGCATGGAAACAAATGACAGGAAGAGGAGATCCATCATTGAATGACTGTAATGATTTACTGATCATTCCCGGAGGGAATGGATTCCTATGTGCATGAATTTGATGGTAGTTCAGATGGAACTGTCCACAACTGAGAGTCCTTAGAATTTCCAGTAGGGAGATTTCCTGACCAGTAGAACTGGATCCTTGGAGGGAAATGGAACAACCTTAGGGACTGCATGGTAGAGAAAGGTGTTCATTTCTTGGGGTTGTGTAGGCTGAGGGGGAAAGAGAGATGGAAATTAGGATTGCTGTGAGGTTGGGAAACCTGAGAGATACTTATACAACTACTGTGTATTTCGACTTGGTCTAGGACCTGTCCTTGTGGATTCATAGCCCTGGCTCGGGGGTGACCTGTTGTTGAGAGTAAATGAACAACAAAGTCTATGGTTGGGAGGAACGTCCTTGGTCTACAACTAGTTGGTGAACATTTACTTGCAAAGATAAGTGCTCTATGTGTTTTCTATTTAATGTATTCTGCTGTGTATTTAATTATCTCTGAGATATGTATTCTAATGTGCCTGTCTGCTAGTTATTTGTTGTGCATGACACGTTGTTTATCTCTTTTATGCTGTGACATGGATCTTGTATTATGCATGTGGTTTAAATACTTCTAACATTGTTGATAAGTCCTTTGTTTTCGAATTAGAGATAAGAGAACTGAGTCTTGGTACTGCAGCATGCCTAGCCTGCGGGTGGTTGGGTGTGTTGCAACCTGTTTAAATGGCATAGCTCGACCTCTGGGTGGTTGGGTATTTTACAGATTGGTATCATAGCTTCTGGTTGAAACACTAGGCCGATATGGGTTGGGTCTATTGGTCATAGTCTCATGGTTGAGATCAAATTCTGACCGTGAAGTTGAAAAGCTCAGGAGGAATGGAATTGCAGAATCTACGTAGGAGTTAGATCGTCAGAGATTAGTTGTAAGGGGTTCGAAGGATCGTGACCATCCCCCTTTGAATTCAGGAGTGATTGCCACTATAGGATCATGAGAGATCCAAGATCGTTGGATCGGAGGATAGGTGAACAGGGGTCGTCCGATGTAAAGTAAGCAAGGGTTAAGGTCACAACCGTCAGATCCCATGGGAGAGAAAGATGAACGGACATGAGGCATTGCGGGGAACCAAGTTGCACAGGAGATAATTTCCCAAGGCAGTCCCACAATCCAAACCACGGTTTCACCAAGGGGTTACATGTTAGCATCAAGAGAATTGTGGGGTGAAAAGCAAGTTACTCCAAACCACCGATGCGTGCCCCTGCAAATTGAAAAGAATTAAGTGATGTGACATGTTAGTGCTAGAACATCGAAACTCTGAAGAGATGAAGTGATTCACATCCATTGATCTGTAGGAGGACACGCGTCGACATATCGTGAACTCTGGGTAAAAGCGATCCAGGAGGACACGCGGAAAAAATCCGCACACTTTGGGGAAAAGAGAAGGTTGAGTGTTGAGTTCTCCAAAGTACGAAGACCCGAAGAAATCAAAG
>ML790084.1:699027-723959 GCA_009831015.1 Picea engelmannii
CGAAGCCCGAAGTGTCAAAGTGTTGGGGCACGATGATGTCACCAGGAGGTGATGTGGACCCCAAAATTTCCGAAGTGACGTGGCTTGCGGATGTCACCAGGGATGACGTGGACACATGGGATGTGCACCACATGTCAGTAAGTTTTGAGCATGCAGATGATTGAAATTTCAGATAGGACATGAGACATGTCACCCTCCTAATTGGACCACGTGTGTGCTTACAATATTTCACTACGTGGCGACGGATCGTGGACTCCTGAGAAATTACTCTGAGAGTTTTTAGTTGAGAGTTGAAACTCTCAAAGCTCGAAGATCCAGAGATCTGAAGTAAACATAAACTGTCGGATCATTCGAAGTAGACTTGAACCATCAGATTAGGAGAACATGTGGCATGAAGCTATGGATTCTGGGTAAGGACCCAAAGTAAACGTCGGCTGTCAGATCGTCCGAAGTAGACCTGAACCGTCAGATCAAGAGAACAGGTGGTGTGAAACTGTGGATTCCGGGTAAGGACCTAAAGTAAACGTCAATATTCGGATTGTCCGAAGTAATTCCCCACTGTCCGATTCAAAAGGACGCGTGGCGGAATCCCATGTATCTCGAGGGAAGTAAAGTTTGATATTTGAGAATTCCAAAGTTTGAAATTCCGAAATGACCACAACCATTGATTTGGGAGAGGTAAATATGAACTGTTGGTTCCCAAGAGGTATATCTTGCTCGTCCATTTAGAAGCACTGTCAATATCGTGAGTTCAACGGTCACCTCACATTACAGGGACGGGAAGTGCTTGGGATTTACGAAGTCGAGAGTGGGCTGCAATCGATACCACAGTTTTGGAAAAAGGACACATGGTGGCTCGAGGTGAATTGTGGGCCGAAAATTAGTTTGGTTCCAAACCACCTTTGAGCGTGGCCGCAATCGCACATCTGTGTGAGGTCACCACCTAAGGTCACATCTAAGGAGGGGCCAAGAGAAAAAGGAGTTAGCGCCAACTCTGAGATTTTTCGCAAGGGTGAAGGAGAAGGTTGCGGGGGCCATCAGACCTATGCCAGAAAGTCGGAAGGGAATGTGTTTAGATATAGAACGAAACCATCAAGGTTTCAGAGAGCCAATTCATCTCGGGATTGAAGACCCTTGACTGGGAGGTCGCGCAACCTTAGGAGAAGGGGGTATGCATTAAGAAACAAAGGGAAAATAAGAGGCAATGCTCAAATAAATGAGCCTATGGTTTTGCGCATCTAGTCATATGTAAATGGTTTGAAGGAAGCACCTCATAAAGATTTAATTCGATAGAGAGTTAACACTAGAATAATACAGAGAATTGATAAAGGATCAAAATATGATATGTTTGTGAACTGAGAACACAACAGAAGCATTAGTATGATATAATGAGTCGATCCATGTCTTTGATCAACTCATGAAGACAAAAGAACCGACACACAGTCATGATTAAAAAAGAGTTAATTCATATAAAAAGGAAAAATGATATTAGTTAAAGAATAATATTATCTCTTAAATGAAAAGGTACCTGTAAATTTAATTGACAATTTTTGTATGATATGTATAGCTCTAACAAGATGGTTGCTTGCAGGTTTATCAGGATTAGAGGTATAACCAGATCAACTCAAGAATAGGATCATATGTTAGGGTCATGGAGGCATGACTTTGCTTACAAAATTTGGATGAGGTACTACAAAGGAAAGAATCCTCACATGGGACATGAAGCTAACAGGTGAATAATTTCATTAATGGGCATAGAAAGGAAAATTAAGGCTCCATAGCCTTGAAGGTATAGATGTGTAGACAGTTGCAAGCTTGATGTGGAAGGAAATAAAGAGCTTAAGAGGTGGTGTGTGAATAATATCTATGTGTCAAGCATAGGAGTTCAAGGGAAGGATTTGTTAGATATGACTTATCTACTGTCTAAAATCTTAAATCAGAGTTCACAGTGGAAGCAAGATGCCAATGCATAGGAATTGGAACGATCTCTCACTTCAAAAGTGGCACTGAATGAAAATGGATTTCCATTGGGGAATGGTACTAAGTGGGAAAGAATGGCCAGGTGGAACGTGGCCGGAAAAGTGTTTAGACCCAGGGAACCATAGTGAAGATTAGAAGAATGGGGGCACGCAAGGCATCAAGTATCTAAAGGAATTCAAGGACAACCAACTACAACAAAAATAGATAAATAAATAAGTGAATTGAAACAGAAATGCACTAGAGTGCATGAATCATACAATGAAGTTAAATTGCATATGCATTAGTAGGCATGCTGACAATAAATGCTTGGTGCATATATATGCATAATTTTGCATATGTACATGCTTGGATATGCATCTAACATGATGGTGAACTTAGAATAGTTTGTTATTATGAAATAATGTTTGAGTATGACCAAAGGATGGATTATGTATTCAGGAAAAATGATACAATAGGGTTAAATATGTGGATGTTGCTGTTGCTTATAATTTCCATCGAGGTGAAGACCCATGAGGATGGAAGGAATGGTGATCAAAATGATGAAGGGGGAATTCTATGAGATTCTACAAATATAAGTTGGTTAGACAAAAACAAGTAGGTTGGTAACAACCAGACAAGTATGCATTTAGTTTCTGTTGATGCATACGTGTTGAAGGGGATCGAGGTAAGGATTCCCTCAGTTAATTTTTAGTATTTAAAATGATATGTAATGGCCGAAGGCCTAGAGTGTGTAAGTGTTGTTGATGCTATAATGCACTTAGATAAAATGTCAGTTGCATATTATGTTATGATTGGTTATGGGATCATAGGTTAATTAAGGAGACATACTCCTTACATAAGAATGAATACCCATAGAGCTAGTCATGTGTGAGACCATAATATGGTTGGCTATGGAAGGGCTATAGCGCTATGTGAGTGCTTGATAGTATCTACTGTATATCTGATGTTTAGATTGCAACCTCTTTGCCAACACTGAAGAGAACTTAAGGATTATATTCTTGGTGTTGTGTTTGGGTGGAAAAGGAAGGTAACTAAATAGTTAGGCAAGTAGTAGGAAGTGTGTGGATGATGTGTTGAATCATTGGCCAGACCTTCCAACTCATCATGGTGGAATACATGACATAGTTATGTGGTATTATGTATTCAATGCATGGATGCATTGTGTAGATGTGACCATGGGTATTGGCACATTGATTGTTATCTTATTAACCGTTTCATTATGAAAAGTCTGCGTGACTGATAATACATGTGTATGTAATGATGAGTTCATTCCAATTGATAGTTGGATTAATAGAAGTAATTGAATTATAGTTGTAAACAATTCTGAGAGCACTTTGTGATTTTGTTTTGAATCATTGCCATGAAAATATATATCTTGTACATGAGATATTGACAATTTGTTTGGCTGAGGAATGTTGAAATTGCAGGAGGAAAGGGGTTTGTGATATGGAAGTGTTGTAAGCCCATAAAGAAGAGCAATGCCTATTGCTGCAAGAGTCAAATTGTTATGAGAAGAAGCTCATGTCTTGAAGTTTTATTTTTCCTATATAAAATAGTTTTGGGAATTATGATTTGATAATTACCGACGAATTGTTTTGGTCGAATGTAAATTGAAGAAATTGTAGGTAGAATGGTCTTGGATATGGCAGGGATGTAAGCCCACAAGGAAGACTGATATCTACAACTGTAGAGCCAACCATTATGAGAAGAAAGATCATGCTTGGAAAATTTTATTTTCTTGTATAAAACAAATTTGACATTTATGTTTGAAATGGTTATGATGATATCTCATGATGACTCTATGTGTATAATATAGATGAGATGTTAGATATGCAAGATGGAAAGCATGGAAAAGGATACTGTTGTGACATGATAACCCTGTGTCCCTAGAAATCTTCTTGTGCAAGAGAACCTTGGTCAGGCAAGATGGATYGCCTGAGGGACTAGATAGCAGAGAAAGGCATGCCTGAGCTTGGGCCTGGAAGGTGAGTGACCACAAGGAAGAGTAGACTTTGATTTCTCTTGATTGGGGTCATGCACACAATGGGTATGTYAGGGAAAATAGTGAGCCAAGTTAACAAGACAACCATATGGATGTAGATCCATGAACCACAGAGATAAGTATTGTATTGGATTATGAAAATTTACTCTTACAATATGAGAAAGAATGATAATTTTATGCACAAATTTTGAACTGACATGCTCGCTAATTTGAAATATTGTAGGAAAACGATGAATGTTGAAGATCTAGAAAAGTACCAGACTATGAGAGAAAAGAAGGTGATGTTGGAGAAACTAAATGACAAAGGCATGGAAGGAAGAAAGTTTGCCACAACTGGAGTTCTGGAACCCACAACTCTGAAACTTCCTGGCCGAGTGCACTGAAGCCGGGGAGAAGTGGAACAACTTGAGGGACTGCATGGMAGAGAAAGGGGTTCATTTATTTGGGTTGTGTAGGGCTYAGAGGGAAGGAGATCTTGTTGGTTGGAACTGCTACCAACAATATAAATTCTGAAGATCATCATACATGTTTTGGGTCAGAATGCCTATGCATACATGTTTTAGGCCAGAGTGCCTATGTATATAAGATTGGGCTAGATTTCCTGTGTGAATTAAGGACAAAGGGCCTGGAATTATAATGTTAATAACATTGGAATGGTGTTGTGCACTGAGGACAATGCCAAAATAAGGGGAGGGGGATGTAACATCCTGGTTCTAACCCTTATAAACTATAATGTATTATGTAAATATGACTTAGGCTGGTGAGACGGTAAAGTTGAAAAGGTGCCAGAGTGCCTAGGAAATGTAACACTTCCTATACATTAATAAAATACACCACTAGATGCAAGACCGACAAGGATAAAAGAGATATGGGGATATGATTCCATGAGAGAGGGGGCTTGAGGGGCTAAGTCTTGTTATTGTTATTTTATTTACCCATAATTGATTTTATGGAGAAGAGGGGTTTACATGAGCTTCTTGGGAGGGAGGCCATGTGGCTCTTGTCTTCTTGTAATTATTTAAACATCCCTTGGGGGCTGTTTTGGGGTCGTTCTTCCCTTGGTTCATCCTCTTATCACTGGTTCAATCGTTCTTCTTCTTCTTCACTCACTACTGCTAGTTTGTGTGCTCTTGGGCTGAGCATGGAAACAAACGGTAGGAAGAGGAGAGCCATCGTTGAATGGATGTAATGATTTACTGATCATTCCTGAAGGGAATGGATGCCTGTGTGCATGAACTTGATGGTAGTTCAGATGGAACTGTCCACAACTAAGAGTCCTTGGAATTTCCATTAGGGATATTTCCTAACTAGTAGCACTGGATCCCTGGAGAGAAATGGAACAACCTCAGGGATTGCATGGCAGAGAAAGGTGTTCATTTCTTGGGGTTGTGCAGGCTAAGGGGGAAAGAGAGCTAGAAATTAGGATTGCTATGAGGTTGGGAAACCTGAGAGATACTTAGCCAACTACTATGTATTTAGACTTGGCCTAGGATCCATACTTGTGGATTCATAGCCCTGGCTCGGGGGTGACCTGCTAGTGAGAGTAAATGAACAACAAAGTCTATGGTTGGGAGGAACGTCCTTGGTCTGCAACCAATTGGTGAGCATTTATTTGCAAAGATAAGTGCTCTCCGTGTTTTCTGTTTAATGTATTCGGCTATGTATTTAATTATATCTGAGATATGTATTATAATGTGAATGTTTGCTGGTTATTTGTTGTGCATGGCACGTTGTTTATCTCTTTTATGCTGTGACATGGATATTGTCTTATGCATGTGGTGTGCATGCTTCTAACACTGTTGATAAGTCCTTTGTTTTCAAATTAGAGATCATAGAACTGAGTCTTGGGACTGCAACATGCCTAGCCTGCAAGTGGTTGGGTGTGTTGCAGCCTGTTTAAGTGGCGTAGCCCGACCTCTGGGTGGTCGGGTATGTTACACCTTGGTAGTCATTACTTCCCTTGAACAATAACTATTGATTATTTCACATATATTGTGCATGGTGTATTGTGGTGTATTCATGTAACTCTTATACTATTGTTCATTGCTCATTGGATATAATTGAATATATAATCTGGTTGAAGTGTAAGTTGATTTTTTTTAAAAATTGTACTTGATACTGATTCACCCCCCTCTCAATATCAACAATTGGAATCAAAGTGGGTTACTTTTAATACATTTTAACCACTAGAAGGAAGATCCTAAGTAGAAATGGAAGAAAACATTCCAAATGGGATTCCACCATTTGATGGAAGCAATTTTGAATACTGGAGTAATAGAATGGAAACTTACTTGAAATCTCTTGGGGAAGATGTTTGTTTCTCAGTTTCTTCAGGATACAATGCTTTGAAGAAACCAAAGACTGCATCTCAGAAGGAAGCAAGAAGGAACAAAAAATTGGAAATAGATACCATCCAAGATGGATTGACAGATTCAGTGAAATCCAAGGTGGGATCATGTGCATTAGAAAAAGATCTTTGAGACAAGCTACAATACCTTTATGTAAGGGAATAAGTAGAAGCAAATTACAACATCTCAGATTTCAAAGAAGCAAATAGAGGTGAACTCTTTTGCTTTAATTGTAAAGGAGTAGGACATGTTGAATTTGAATGTCCTTATCCAAGGATTGAAAGAGACTGAAGAAGAAAAGTGTAATTTTTAAACCTTTGAAGTAAAGAAATGCATATAGGTTCTTAAGTAAAACATAAATTAATCAATGGCTCATACACATAGTACACAAAGATTTATACCGGAAACCCTTAACTGGGTGAAAATCTTTTAATGCTTCATTGTATTAATTTCACCATTCACCATACAATGTATATACAAAGTTTTTAGGTATTTCGTAGATACCAAAACCTTAATCCCTTAATCCAGGATTAATTTAGAAAACCGCTAAAAATAGAAAAATACGTAAAATAGAAAAAACGCCCAAAAATCAGACGCAGTTGTCGAATATGACACGCCCACACACACGCATGCAAAGAATATAACACATACCCAAAATTCTCCCACTTTTTTTTTTCTTTTCATCAAGGGGTACAAAGGATTATATAGTCAACAATCCAGGGCAACAATGCCCATTGTTACTCTACACCAGGAGAATTTTTCTGTGCTCACAGACTTTGTCAATGAATCTACAACATTCTTCAAAGTGTCAACCTTTTCCAACAACACCTTCTTTTCTTCAACCATGTCTCTCACAAAGTGATACTGAACATCAATATGCTTTTTCTTCGAATGATAAGCTGTGTTATTTGCGAGGAATATTTCACTCTGACTGTTACAATCTAATCTTACTGCTTGTTGTACCAACCCAATACCTGAACACAATCCCTATAACCATACTGCTTCCTTGCTTGCATGAGTGGATGCCATGTATTCAGCTTCTGTAGTTGAGAGTGGCACTACAACTTGTCTTGTGCTCATCCAACTAATTGCTCCTTCAAATAGGTTAAAAACATACCCACTTGTAGATCTTCTACGATCCAGATCTCCAGCCCAGTCTGCATCAACAAAGCCATGTATGTCCACCACTCTGTTCAATACCAGTCTTCCTTAGTAGCACAATCCATAACTGGTAGTGCCACGAAGATACCTGAAGACCCTCTTTACTGCTGTCCAATGCTCCTTCCCTGGTTTTGACATATACCTGCTCAAAACTCCCACTGCATGTGCAATGTCTGGTCTAGTATAGACCATTGCATACATCAAATTGGCAACTGCACTGGCATATGGAACATGGGACATGTCCTCTTCTTCTTCATGTGTCTTGTGACACTGATTTGCAGATAAATTTACACCTATAGGAATATGAACCTTGACCGGTTTACTTCCATGCATATTAAACCTCTGCAATATTGTCTCAACATATTTTCTCTGATTCAACCATAGTTTCTTGTTTGCACGATCTCTTTTAATCTCCATTCCCAGAATGAAGTTAGCAGCACCGAGATCCCTCATGTCAAATTTGGAGGATAACTGGGATTTCACTTCCTTGATAACATCCATGTTATTTCCTACCAACGACATGTCATCAACATACAACACTACATAAATGAAGTGATTATCAACTTGCTTGGAATATACACAGTGATCAACCCTGCTTCTCACAAATCCCAATCCAAAGATGTATGTGTAAAAATTTTGGTACCACATCCTAGGTGATTGCTTCAGACCATATAGTGACTTCTTTAGCTTACATACCATCTCTTTCTTTCCCTTCACTACAAATCCTTCTGGCTGCTTCATGTAGATTTCTTCTTCTAGATCCCCATGTAGGAATGTTGTCTTCACATCCATCTATTCCACTTCAAGATCAAAAGCATAAAAAATAGATAAAATAAAAATAATAGAAGTTAACTTAGAAACAAGATAAAAAATCTCACCAAATTCAATTCCCTCTACCTGGGAATAACCTTTCGCTACTAACCGAGCTTTATATTTCTCCACTTTTCCTTCTGCATTAAACTTCTTCTTAAACAACCATTTTCTACCAACATATTTTCTTCTAGCTGGCAAATCAACTATATCCCATGACTCATTCTTATCCAAGGCATACATTTCTTCAACCATGGCCTTCTTCCAGAGTTTACTATCCTCTCAATTCACTGCTTCCCTGACAGTTCTAGGATCATCATCAGTAATAGATAAATAAAAATTGGAACATAAATCAGGTGGACTATACCTTTCTAGTTGCCTTCTTTCCCTTACCGATCTCCTCAATACTGGGGTATGAGGTTCTTCTTCTTCTACTTCATCTTCTTCAGACGATTAAGATTTTTCATCATCCAACTCCAAATCTATTTTCTCAGGTTCTTCTGGCCTTGGTAGGAATCCCTGTTTGGAAACATCTTTTACCTCTCTAAAAGCAACATCCCGACTGTAAACAATCTTCTTAGTTTATGGGTTCCAAAGCTTATAACCTTTCACACCATCTTTATAACCCATAAATATACACTTTTCAGCTTTATTATCTAGCTTACTCCTATTTTCCTTTGGAACATGTACATAAGAATCACAACCAAACACTCTGAGATGTTCAAGAGAGGGTGTCTTACCAATCCATAACTCGTGTGGAGTTTTATCATCCAACATTGATGAGGGTGATCGATTGAGCAGGTAACATGTTGTACCCACTGCCTTTGCCCACAATTCCTGTCCTAACTCGACACCACTAAGCATGCTCCTTTTTTTTCCATCAGTGTCCTGTTCATCCTTTTTGCAACTCCATTCTGCTGAGGTGTGTATGGAGTAGTCTTCTTCCTTGCTATACCATACTTCTTAAAGAATTCTTCGAATTCATTTCCACAGAATTCTCCACCATTATCTGTTCTCAATACCTTTATTTTCTTATATGTATGATTTTCTACCACAACCTTAAACTCTTTAAATTTATCAAATACCTCATATTTCTTTCTAAGAAAATAAATCCATGTGTTCCTTGAGAAATCATATATGAATGAAACATAATACACAGATTTACCTAGTGATGGAACATGCACAGGTCCAAACACACCACTATGTATCAACTCTAAGATCCCCTTTGCTCTTGTAGCACCAGATGAGAATCTTACTCGATTCTGTTTACCATATATGCAATGTTCACAGAAATCAAAATCCAAAGTGAAATTAGACATACCTTCAACCATACCTTTACCATGTAGTGTTCGAAGGCCCTTTTCTCCAATATGCCCCAGTCTTTGATGCCACAACATGGTATTCTTTCCAGGGACAGTATTTGTCTTTTCTTCTTTATTTGTCTGCCCAGGGACAACAGAACTGTTACACCCATTAGTATAATTTCTTCCCAACAACTTGTACATAGTTCCACACCGAACTCCCCTCATCAACACCATTGCTCCTCGTACCATCTTGCAAGTGCCCTTTCCAAATACAGTATCCACTCCTGCATCATCAAACTTGCTTACATATATTAGGCTCTTGGATAGTTTTGGAATGTGTAGAACCCTAGGGAGAGTTCTAATCCTTCCATATTTTAGCAACAACTTAACCCTTCCATGTCCCATGATTTTGGTTGTTGAGTCATCTCCTAGGAATACATCACCACCATCGTATTTTTCATATTCAGAGAACCACTCCCTGTGAGGAGTCATATGGTATGACGCACCTGAGTCGATCAACCATACATCACAGTATGCATGTGTACCTGTAGATGCCAGGTAAACATCACCTCCTTCTTCAATGGAGGTTTTCGCCTCTGTGGAAGAGGTACTATCAGATCCCATTGGTTTATCAACCTTCTTGGACTTGCAATCTTTCTTATAATGCCATGTTTTACCACACTTCCAACATTTCCTCAAAGAATTTCCTGGAGACTTATATCTACCTGTAGATTTAGATCTCCCCCCTGAAGACTTACCAGGATTCCTGTCTTGGGTACGACCTCTTACAGATAAATAATTTGTGCTATGACCATCCATGCTTTTCTGCCGCATCTCTTTAGATAGAAAGGATGCAACTACATCCTCATACTTCAATGTAGATTGAGCGGTACTACCAATTGCTACAACCATATTATCCCAAGAGTCTGGAAAAGAACATAACAAAGTAATACACTTATCTTCTTTTGCAATCGTAATATTAACAAAGACAAGTTGACTTACCAAAGTATTAAAGGAATTTAGATGTTCTGTCACATAATCTCCATCTTCCATCCTAAGATGATACAACTTCTTTCGAAGAAACAACTTGTTTACCAAAGACTTTGATTGATACAAATTCCTTAACTTATCCCATAGTTCCTTGGCTGTAGATTCTCCCGAGACATTCAACAACACTGAATCTGCCAGGTAGAGTCAAATAATACTCCTTACTCTTCTGTCCAACTTCTCCCAATCTTCTTTCGACATACCAGTAGGTGGTGTACTAGTAGTTTGTGTACCAATCGACTATGTGCCAGTAGGTTGCGTACCAGTAGGCTGTGTACCAGGATCCACAACGATCCATTGTTATTTGTCTACAAGAAGGTCCTCCATCTTGAGCTTCCATAGCTCAAATGTTTTACTGTTGAACTTCTCTATCTCGATTCTAGAAGAGCTCACCATTCCTCTTTCTACACTCGAATCACCACTGCAAAAGCTCCCACTAAACCTAGGTTTATCACAGACCCAAGATAAACTTGATCTATCAAGACCGAGCCAAACCCTCAACAACAAAGGCATCCCTCTGAAGCCAAAAACGAGATCTGATACCACATGTAATTTTTAAACCTGTGAAGTAAAGCAATGCATACAGATTCTTAATCAAAACATAAATTAATCAATGGCTCATACACATAGTACACAAAGATTTATACTGGAACTGTTAACTGAGAGAAAACCTTTCAACGCATCATTGTATTAATTTCACCATTCACCATACAATATATATACAATGTTTTTAGGTATTCCATAGATACCAAAACCCTAATCTCTTAATCCGGGATTAATTTAGAAAACTGCTAAAAATAGAAAAATCCACTAAAATAGCAAAAAACGCCCAAAAATCAGACACAGTTGTCAAATTTGACGCACCCACACACACACATGCAAATAATATAACACATACCCAACAAAAAGTCCAATGAAGAAGAAGAAAATCATGAATCATAAATGATTCAACAAGAATATGAGAATCTTAAAAAATTGAAGCATGTTGAGATTGAAAAAAACAAGCTCAAAAACATGCATAAAAAACTAAGAAGTGAATTGGGTAGTTGTGAAAAGACAATTGAAAGATTTAAGAAACAATTAGAAGAATTTTAGAAACTAAGAGAAGAAACCATTTCCTTGAAAAATCTACTCGAAAAAGAAAGAAGAATAGGAGAAGTAAGGAATGTCCAAATGATGAAGAAAGAAGAAGATTGTGAGAAACTTGAACAAGAAGTTGTCTTATTGAGAAAGAGCTTAAGAAACTCTCAAGTGCCAAAATACTTAACACATCTTGTATGCATGGGTGAAACTTCATACAAAGAAGATGCAAATACCAACAAGGTTGAAGAAATATCTACACAGATAGTTGATGAGAAGTGGACCAGGATACCAGAAAGAAGGAATGATTACAAAAGAGATGATATTCAAGAAGACCTCCTACCTTCAAGAATCAAATAAAATTCAATCAGTATGAAGTAAACTACATAAGAGTATATCATGAACCCAAATGGACTACATCACAAAGAAGGTCACTTACTCCCAGGTATCAAAATTTCTTTCTTGGTCATTGTTATACTTGAATTTTTTTTGGACAGAAGACAATTAATTGCAGAATCAATGAAAGGAACAACTATGCAAGAAACATGAATGGTGTAAATAGAAGATATGGAAACAATTGTGGATTTGTCAACATAAGTTATAATTCATTTTCCCCATTGATGGATTTTTTTTTTTATGCTACAAATGTAATTATCTTGGTTACATAGCACAAGATTGAAGATATATGAATGAAGATGCTCCTATGCCAAATGTCCCTTGCCAACCACAGTATGGAGAAGGAAAGAGATTCCAAACAATGAATATTATCGAATAACAATGACCACTAAAGAATGTAAATAAGAAGATGAATGGTATATAGACAATGGATGTTCTTCACACATGACTTGGGATCAAGACAAATTCATCATCTTGAAGAGAAAGGGTGGCAATGTTGCATTTGGAGATGACTCATCTGCCAAAACACTTGGAAAAGGTGTAATATAGCTTGGAAGCAAAAATGTAAAAACAAAGAATGTCCTATTGGTTGAAGACTTGAAGCATAATCTACTCAGTGTTAGTAAAATGTGTGATAAAAGATATACTCTCACGTTTGACTCACAAAGATGCAAAATCAAAGAAGAAGGTTAAGGAAGATTGGCTGCAACTACAACAATAAGACCAAGTAACATATACGTCCTAGATCCACGAAAAATATCCAAGGAAAAAAGAGACCATAAAAATGAAGTGTTATTAAGTGCTATATGTTCAGGGGGAGCAACCCCAAAGAAGAGAGTTACCTTTTTCCATTAAACTCAGGGGAAGAAGTCTCACCCTTTTCCATTGATGTCAAAGGGGGAGAGAAACCAGGGGAATGAGGACAAGGGGAGCATGAGTGTTGCCATCAATGACAAAGGGGGATATTTTTGGAAGATTGGTTGTTGTCATTGATTTCAACCCTAGTCATTGGTTGTATTCATTGATGTCAACCCTAGCCATTGGCTTTTGAACCCCACAATTGATCGAAGTATATAGACATGAAGGAAATTACACATGCAGATACAACACCCATGGATGGATAGTATAATCTATGATGCTTCTGGTGGTATGTGGCATGTCACGTGGATCCTCACGATTGAGGAGAAATGAATTTTTGAAGATGACAATGTAAATTGAAGCAAAAACTACATGTCGGCCTTAATGTTAAAATGAAGTGACATTAAGGGTATAAATACATATCATATACATTAATTTTAAAACACATAAGTTTTTTAATGAACAAGGGGATATAAGTCAAATTTCAGAGGAAATATGAAGTAAAGAAGGCCGAATTTCAAGGGAGGATGAAGTATTTTGTTGATGTGTTCTAAGGTATGTTATTTATAGTTCATCTTACCATTTTCGCTATAACTTTGTTTCTAGAACGATTCAGATGGTGAAGTTTGGAGGCTATTGAGAAGACATATCTAGGTACATGTGGTAAGAATTTCATCTCTTGATTCACTATACTTTTGGAGATACACTCTGTGGATGATAGTTTGTTTGACTAGTCCTGAAGCTAGTCATAAACAAGTTTTCCAGGTAAAACAATCATAACGTCTTCATAGAGAATCCAAATAAAGTGATACCAATTGCATTGGAAATCATACATGTTGTAGTTTCTTGTGTACAAATTTCAAAATGTTTTGTTAAATATTGAGCGCGGGACATTCTATACAAGATCACTCTCCTGAATAAACCATAATTGAATAAGGTCTACCATTTTCTCTATAACTCCTTTTATTGGAGGATTCAAGGAGTAAAAATTGGAGGAGTTTCAGAGAATACATTGATTAATATTATCTATAGGATCAGATTATTCCAAGAAGTGAAGAATTACAGAAGTTGAAGAAGTCTCATGAAGCATTATCAGGTTCTATGTGATGGCTGGTTGATGGTGATAATTTAATGTAAAGTTTCATTATCTCTCATATATTCTTGGGTGGAAGGAAGGGGAAAGGATAGAGAGGTCAACCCTCTCTTTATATTGGAGGATTGTATCTTCCTTTTGGAGGTTTATCCCTCCTTTTATATTTGGAAGCTGTAGCTTCCCTTGAACAATAACTATTGATTATTTATCATATATTGTGCATGGTGTATTGGTGTAACTCTTCTACTAGTGTTCATTTCTCATTGGATATAATTGAATATATAATCTGGTTGAAGTATAAGTTGATTTTTTTTAAAATTGTACTTGATAGTGATTCACCCCCCTCTCAGTATCAACACTATCATCACACTCAAACTCCAAGGATTAAAAATCATGCCTAAAGAAGGTACCAAATCATCTAAGGGAACATCAACATTTAAATTAAGAGATGAAGATAATGTCTACACGAAGGCAAGTACTAAGTTCAAAAACTGAAACTAGAAACCAAATCATGAATAATAAAATAAAATTAAAGAGAAACCCAAACACGAAAATGTCAGTCATTCAAGTAATATAAAATCAACCTTAAATATAAATAAGGAACATAGAAACATAGGATAAATTTGGAAAAGTAATAGGGTATGAATGATATGTACACATTCATTTACAATATAACTCTAGGAATTGAAATAAGGGAAAAATATTTATCATATAAACTTTCCATACAAACTAAATCCCAACAAGAACGACTTTTAGAACAAAGTGAATAATCTAGAAATCAAAACCAACAAGATTACGAGGAAAACTGATCAAGCAAACATATATCAAATCAAGCTCCTTATTCCAATAAATTTAAACCTTTTCTGGTGACAATAGATTGAATTCTTGAAATTCTCAAAAATAAAATTCAATAAATTTATGAGTTACATTTCACAAAATTTGCACTCTACAAACTCACTTCCATGAATAAGGTCTTGGTAAAATAAGATTTTGAAAGCTCGTGACCTTCAATCTCACAGATTTCATTGATATTTTTCCAAGGTATTCACTGTCGCTTTGATTATTAATATTAACCATTCCAATGATTTTACCATTCACACCTAATGGGATAAGAGAATAATACCATTTCCATGATTACAGAATTGTACAAAGAAGGCAGTAAAATTATGTACAAACCAATGTTAACTTGAAGTAACTCAATTAAACTAAAAGAAAATTACGTCAACCATTAAAATAATAATCAAATTGGAAGATAAACATGGAATATTAACAACATAGGAAAAATCATGGACATCATCAGAAAAATCATTTTCAACAAAACCTTGAGAAACAAACTAAGGGAAAGAGTTAGGAAAGGTAGGTCAACCCTTCAAAATAAAGAACAAAAGAAATATTCCAAGGTAAAGTTCACAATATGGAAGGTAAAAGAATAAAGGTCATGAGAATTAATGATCTAACAATAAAAAGTCTCTAAACTAATTTGACACATATAAAGTTTTCCTTCCATCTGGTGAAGCAATTAAATTATTCATAGTGCCTAATGCAGGTTAATGGAAATTCTTAACAAACCATATTTTCAATTTATTCATGTAAAGCATTCCACAAAAATTCATACCTTCTAGACTCATTTTCATGAATCAACTATCTTTCACCATAGTATCAATTTCTCGTTGTTGTGAAAGATGATTATTAATTTGTATGATTTCAATAATTCAATCTGATGAGGCAAGAAGAGAATATTATAGCTATGGAGGAAAATCACAATAATCATGATGGGATGAAAGTGACTCCAAATAGCAATTTATTTGAAATATATTCCCATTAAAAATGTGTCAAATAACAAATAAAAAACCATACATAAAAATTGGTCCAACTTTAGAAAATCCAGTGGCATGATATGTTCATCAGGGCTAGGCAATTTCAAACTAGGGACTAGGTACTACTTTATGACTCCAAATTCAAGGACATCAAAGGGAAGCTCAAAACCAAGTGGCTTTGGCCATACAAAATTGAACAAACATTAACTATGGCTCTGTTAGAATAGTAAGAATTAACCAAAGTACGACACCACTCCTTGTTAATGGGAATGGATTGAAAATGTATAAAGGGTCATTAACCGAGGATTTCAATTACACTTTGTAGAGAAAAACATAAAACCTTAATGTGATTGGGGGTACCCCTACACTCTATTTGGATTAATACTTTCCATCATTGCTAAAGAAATAATAATAATAATAATAATAATAATAATACTATGAAAACCTACAAGGGAATCATGAGACAAAGAAAACCTTCAAAACCAGCTTGTGGTAAATCCTCCTCTATTAAATAAATTCCTCTTGTAAAAACCTCCATGGAGGCATTGCAAGACAATAAGAACTTGAAAAATAACTTGCTAGCAAGTTCTTCACTAAGACAAAAAAAAAAAAAAAATACAAAATACAATCATGTTTTTCATGCCATATCTATTTCAATTTTATCTTGATCTATTTTCAATCTGTAGAAACTATGATGATCATGCTACAAAAAAAATCTACAAAATCATGTCACCAACTACAACCATCAATGGTATCCTTTCGATAGAAGTTACAAAATCACACCAAAAGCTACAAAATCAAACCAATAATATTAAACCATGCATCAAACCATCATTCCACAACTCAACAACACAGGCAAGTCAAGTATATCTCTATACTTCTTGTATTTATGCTACTAAAAAATCTCTATTGGTTATAAGGGAGATTTTGTTAGGGATGTAACAATTCCCCATCCTCTACCCATCCATTAATTCTCCAATTCCATAACCTCTACCAAGATTTATTTCCCCAACCTCTGTTGAGCTCCAATTCTTTAGCCTCTTAATACCAATTCCTAAGGTCAACCATTATTTAATTTGGGGGAAGGGGGATGGGAGGGTGGGGTAATTCACTAGCTTGCTTGCTATGTGAATTGATTCACTTTTTTCATTGGTCTTCATGTCATCAAGTTGACACACTCCATTACATTCCCTATACCAATTTTTTATCCTACATGCCAACCAACTTCCAACAAATTTAGAGGAAATTAAGATCTCAAATTAAATAAAAAACCCCTAAATCAAGGTGATGACCATGAATTATATTGATTTTTAATGTCCCATTATTTGGAATCAACATGTGAGTTATGAAAACTACTGATGATAATTTATGGAGGAAAGATATTTTCCAACTTTCTATAGATTTTAACCTTGTACAATATTTACTGCAAACATATTTTCAGTAAAAGAACAAAAATGATACAATGGAAAATACAAACATTACACAGATATTTTTCCCCTGGAAACCCAAATCGAGAAAACCAACATATTCTATATTCTATATTCATTCATTGTGTTGGGCGCGCTTCCCCCAAACCCCCTTGCACGCCCGACGCAATGTAGGCACTACTACTTGTGCAAAGAATATAACACATACCCAACATTCTCCCACTTGTTGTTTTTTTTGCATACATGGGGTTACAGGGTTACATAGTCAACAATCTAGGGAAACAATGCCCATGGATCTTCTATACTAAGAGAACTTCTTAGTGCTCACAAATTTTGTTAATGAATCTGCAAAATTATTCAAAGTGTCCACCTTCATCAACAATACTTTCTTTTCTTCAACCATGTCTCTCACAAAGTGATATTGAATATCAATATTCTTTGTCTTTGAATGATAAGTCGGGTTCTTCGCCATAAAAATTGCACTCTGACTGTCACAATCTATCCTTACATCTTGTTGTACCAACCCAATGCCTGAACACAATATTTTTAACCATACTGCTTCCTTACTTGCATGAGTGGCTACCATGTATTCAACTTCTGTAGTTGAAAGTTCCACTACAACCTATATTTTTCTCATCCAACTTATTGCTCCTCCAAACAAGTTAAACTCATACCCACTTGTAGATATCCTACAATCCATATCTCCATCCCAATCTGCATCTACAAAGACATGTATATACAACACTCTGTCCAACCCTGGTCTTCCTTGGTAGCACAATCCATAGATATCAGTGCCACGCAAATCCCTGAAAACCCTTTTTACTGTTGTCCAATGTTCCTCTAGTTTTGACATATACTTGCTCAAAACTCCCACTGCATGTGCAATGTATGGTCTAGTACAAATCATTGCATACATCAAACTTCCAACTGCACTCACATATGAGACATGTCCTCCTCCTCTTCCTATGTCTTGGGACACTGATCCACAAATAACTTTACACTAATATGAATAGAACCTTGACCGATTTACATTCCTTCATATTAAACCTCTACAATATTGTCTCGACATATTTTCTATGATTTAACCAGAGTTTCCTCTTTTTTCGATCTCTTTTAATTTAGAGGACAACTGAGTTTTCACATCCTGGATAATCTCCTTGTTGTTTCTTATCAACAACATGTCATCCACATACAAGACCAAATAAATCAAATGATCGCCAATTAATTTAAAATACACACAATGATCCTCTTTGCTTCTTGTGAAGCCAAGTCCAAGCATATAAGTATCAAATTTTTGATACCACATCCTTGGTGATTGTTTTAAACCATACAGGGGCTTTTTCAGCTTGCATACCAGGTCCTTATTTCCCTTCACAACAAATCCTTCTGGTTGCTTCATATAGATTTCTTCTTCCATATCCCCATGTAGGAATGTTGTCTTCACATCCATTTGTTCTACTTCAAAATCAAATGCAGCAGCAACAAAGAACATAAATCTTATAAAGGTTAACTTGGCAACAGGAGAAAAAATATCACCAAAATAAATTCCCTCAACCTGGGAATAACCCTTTGCTTCTAACCAAGATTTGTTTTTCTCCACTTTTCCTTCTGCATTCATCTTCTTTTTAAATACCCATTTGTTTCCAATGGTATTTCTTCCAGTTGACAACTCCACTAGATCCCAAGACTCATTCTTATCCAAGGCTTCCATTTCTTCGTCCATGGCATTTTTCCAGAGATTTCCATCCTCTGAATCCACTACCTCCCTGACAGTTCTATGATCATCACCAGTAGTAGACAAAGAAAAATTTGAATGGAAATCATATGGAGTATACCTTTCTGGTAACATTCTTTCTCGAATCGATCTCCTCAATACTGGAGTATGGTGATCTTCTTCTTCTGATTCATGTTCTTCTATAGAGTGTGATTCATCATCCTTTAAATCAAACTCTATTTTCTTTGGTTCTTCCTTACTTGGTAGGACTTCCTGTTTAACAACATCCTTCATTTCTCTAAATACCAAATCTTGGATATACACTACCTTCTTAGTTTATGGGTTCCAAAGCTTATAACCTTTGAGACCATCTTTATATCCAATAAAGATACACTTTCTAGCCTTTGTATCTAGCTTACTCATGTTTTCCTATGGAACATGAACATATGCATCACAACCAAATACCTTGAGATGTGTGAGAGAATGTTTCTTACCAATCCATACCTCTTGTGGAGTCTTTTCATCCAACACTGATGAGGGTGATATGTTGACTAGGTAACATGTAGTACCCATTGCCTCTGCCCATAATTCTTTCCCTAACCCGACACCAATGAGCATGCACCTTTCTTTTTCCATCAACGTCCTGTTCATCCTTTCTGCAACTCCATTCTGTTGAGGTGTATATGGAGTAGTCTTATTCCTTGATATACCACACTTCTTATAGAATTCTTCAAATTCATTCCCATAGAACTCTTTTCCATTATGTGTCCTCAACACCTTAATTGTTTTCTCTGTTTGATTCTCAACAAGAGCCTTAAATTCTTTAAACTTGTCAAATAATTCATATTTCTTCCCGAGGAGATATATCCAAGTATTCCTCGATAAGTCATCTATAAATGAGACATAGTACATAGATTTTCCCAATGATGGGACTGATACAGGTCCAAAAACATCACTGTGAACTAGTTGTAAAATTCCTTCTGCCCTTGTTGCACCATAAGGGAATCTTACTCGATTCTGCTTCCCATATACACAATGTTCACATAAATCAAAATCCAGAGATAATTTAGACATAACTTCAACCATACCTTTACCATGTAGTAGTCGAAGACCCTTCTCTCCGATATGCCCTAGTCTTTGATGCCACAACATAACCTTTTCTCTAGAGACTGTATGAGTTCTTTCTTCTTTAACTACAATATTAGGAACAATGGAACTATTACACTCATCACTAATAGTGGTTCCTTGAATCTTATACAAAGTGCCAAATCAAACTCCTTTCAAAAACACCATTTCTCCTCGAACCATCCTACATGTTTCCTTTTCAAATATTGTTTTTACCCTTGCATCATCCATTTTTCTTACATAAATCAAATTTCTATCCAAACCTGGGATGTGAAGAACAATAGGAAGTGTTATAATCCTTCCATCTATGCGCCTCAACTTTACTTTTCCTCGTCCTATGATTCTGGTTGTCGAATCATCACCTAAGAAAACATTACCTCCATCATACCTTTCATATTCATAGAACCACTCCCTATGGGGAGTCATATGAAAGGATGCACTTGAGTCAACCAACCATTCCTCATGATCTGCATGTGTGCTTGAAGAATCCAAGCACACATCCCCTCCTTCTTCATTGGAGGTCTTTTCTTTTGTAGAAGGAGATTCTTCAGATCCCTTCTTTTTCTCAACTTTGGATCTACACTACTTCTCGTAGTGCCCTTCTTTTCCACATCTCCAACATACCTTTAAATTTTTTTTGGGAGATTTAGATCTACCCCTATACTTAGAAATCCCACTCAAGAACTTAGATCTATTTATTTCGTGGGAACGTCCTCTTGCAAATAATGCATCCGTGCTTCGTCCTTCAATATTCTTCTATCTCATCTCCTCCGACAATAAGGATGAGACCACTTCATCAAACTTCAAGGAAGTTGTATTACTACCTATGGCCACAACTATAATATCCCATGTGTCTGGTAAAGAACACAGTAAACTGATACATTTATCTTCATTTGAAATGTTAATCTCAACAGATACTAACTGCCTGACCACAGTATTGAAGGCGTTCAAATGCTCCACCACTGAGTCTCCATCTCTCATCCTTAGGTTATACAACTTATTTCTCATGAATAGTTTATTTACTAGGGACTTAGACTGATAAAAATTCCTCAACTTATCCCATAAATCCTTGGCTGTAGCTTCCTCTGACACATTCATTAATATTGAATCCGAGAGACATAGTCGAATTTGCTCTTTGCCTTCCGATACAACTTTTTCCAGTCATCTATTGAAGTTCTTGTAGGTGTAGTACTTGGATCTACCTTGATCCACTGATCTTTTTCAACCAACAAATCTTCCATATTGAGATTCCATAGCTCAAAATGTTTCCCATTAAACTTCTCGATCTCCATCTTTGAATTGTTTGCCATTTCTTTTCACCTGAAAAATCAATACCATAGATCTCCCACTGTAACAAGGCTTATCATAGTCCTGAGCCAAACCCTTGACCACAAAGGCATCCCCCTGAAGCCAACAAAGCTCTGATACCAAATGTAGATTTTAACCTAGTACAATATTTATTGCAAACATATTTTTAGTAAAAGAACAAAAATGCTACAGTGGAAAATACAAACATTACACAAATATTTTTCCCCTAGAAACCCAAATCGGGAAAACCAAAATATTCTATATTCATTCATAGTGATACATTGTTTACAATACAATATACATATAGGAGCCAGTGACATCCAAAACCCTAACCCAATGACCTGGATTAGTCAACAACCCTAATTCCTTAATTGGAAATAGAAAACCATCGAAAAAAACCATGTGCCAAAAAACCGCCCAACAATGGACACGAAAATCAAGGGAACATGAAAAATGAGGCAAAAATGCAACATGTGAAAATAATATAACACATACCCAACACTCCCAACTCCAGTAGTTCATTTGAAATAGATTTTCCATGAGTGAATGGTAAGTAAGAACCATTATCCTATAATGTTGCTACAAAATTTGATAGTGTTGGGCGAATGAAATGTTGAAGAAGGAATGAGCAACATGAAGCATAAAATATTGAATATTTTTCCTATTGTAGCTATATCCAATTTCACAATTCTCTAACAAACATTGGAGGAGCCAAGAATAGAGGATAACCCACATGCATGAATTTAATCTGCAACAACCATGAAGTTTTGCACATATTTCAACAAGCAAGATGAATGGTATTTTTCCATAGACTCAATGGGCACAATGATGTAGTCTCTATAGAGTTCATCCATCAGATACATGGGAATCCTATTGTAGTTCAAGTATTGCTGATGGAAGTCACATAAGAGGGAATTTATAGCGTAATGGGTCTTTCCACAATAGGTAAGAAATGGTTTAAAAGAAAATTAGAATCCCAAGATGTTAAGAGGAGGATCCTCCATGCTGGTGAAGAAATTGCAGATATATGAGAGGGGGTGAAGAGAGAGATGTTATGAAATCCTTGGGACTAGGTAACCCTACACATTATGAGATACATCACCTATAAAGTAAGGCACACCATCATTCTATAATATCATTTCAATCTTCTGGAGCATTTGATGCATCAACAATTTGCCAACATTCCATACTACTTGATGAAATCACTTCATAAGATGGTTACATAAGTTCAATCATGAATACAAGTGGATGTAGTGCATCATGGGTTGATCAATATATTGATTGAATGTTCCTTATAGAGAAGACAATTGAATGTCACATGGGATCCATTCATCAACAACCTATATGAACAAACTATAGTATCAATATCTATTATTGAAGAACCCCCACACTCTACAAATCTAGTGTCAATTTTTATAGAAGTGGGAAATCCTGGTAGTATTAGAGTGAAAAGGAGGAGCATAGGAACATCACCCAGCCTACTTAAGAACCAAAGATGAAAATTACTATGGAGGAAAGAGAATGATCCTCAATGCAAGTTGAGGAGACAATACCTATCCCTAATTCTCCACAATAGGAGGAACCTACCACTTCTATAGGGGATCCAATAACTAAGGAGAAAGAAGACATCGATGACCATGTTTTTGAATGTGTACCTATGTGAATGAAGAGATATGGTTCAAGTATACTATGAAAAAGGATTTCAAATCCTATCATAACAATGAATTTAGTTGAATATTTGATGAGACAACTGTAGATTACTAATATGAATAAGCCAAGTGAAGCATGAAGTTGAGTCAAGAGGGGAGGAAATCATTTCTATTCTTAAACTTTAGTAGGTAATTTCCCATTTAGAATAAATTTTTTCTTAAACCTTGATTGAGTACAATGGGAATTTATAATCCCTTGGAAATGAAAATTTCAAGTTAAAAGTTGATATACTAAAAAAAATAGAAGAAAATATAGAAAAGTTAAGGAAATAGTGACATTAATAGCTATAAGTGAAGATATTTTCGAGCATGCTGATCAAATGTTTGTTTTTAGATCACCTTCCAAGGTCTACACTCTATACCCAAATAAGAAATGGCATAATCCCCATATTAAGTGTTGTGTCTCTTAGAATAATACATATTTCCAACATCCTTGCAAATTTTGTGAACTAGATTTTGACCTTCGCCTAGAAAGAAGAAACCTCATATGTGAACATAATTATGTGCCTTAGTAGAAGTTAAGTGGTCACAAAATCCCTATGTTATGGAGGTTCATCTCAAGGAATTCATGTCTTAGTTGAAAAATGAAACCACTAGGTTCACAGGTGTAGAATGTTACACAGATAAGGAGATGAGAGAAGAGTTAAGGGTGAGTGGAGAATTTGTCAAACCAAGTGAGGTGTAGAAGAATCATATGTAGCTAATAGTGGATTCAAGATCCTTTCTAGTGTTAGAGAGAAGGAAATTGGAGGTTGTTTCACTTTGTATAATATTATTCAACACCTCCAGAAATGATGTGTTGAGGCGTGTAGGCATGAGGTGGTGGGAACTAACAAGAGAGTTGTAGAAAATAGAGCCACACTTATTTCCAGGGCTCAGGACGACTCTCTACAAGGTTGGATTATATATTGAGGGCCTCAAGAGTATCACCTTCAATTGTATTGGACTAGAGTTTAGGTTCCTCCTCCTGCTACACCCCATTCCATATTTCAGATGTTCACGGGATCCTAATATTGAGGTTGAAAATACAAAATGGAAATAAATTATTAAGTTTTCAGTTTACTATCCAAAGGAATATGAAACTCATCCCATGGCCTATGATCTCAAGGGTGAATTATTATATCACAATAGGTTGTATAAGAATATATACCTCAACAAGGATAGATGGTACTCTTCTCATCTAGAGTGAGAAGCACTACATAACTCTTCTGAGACACAAAACAAATAGTAGAAGGGGAATCATAAACAACAACAATAGAAAAGGAAGAAACAAAGGAAGTTGTATAAATACAAGGAATGCCAAAAGGAGGGAAAGAAGCTGGTGAAAAAAATAATTGGTAGTAGGAGATACATACATGATTATTCCTCAACAACCTTGTCTCCATTTTTATTTTTCCCATTTTGCACAAGGACACACAAATATATATATTTAGGGGTTATGATGGGCTTATGAATTGGCCCATATTGATCAGCATGTATATGAATTTACGTCTCCAAAATATTGATTTTTACCCATTGTTGAGCTTGATAATCACTACACTGACCAATTTTGTATCCATTAACAATTTGTTGGTTAATTACTTATAATGGTTAATCTTGGTGGTATTTGATGATTTTGTATATGAATATACTTGATTTTTCCTTCATGTTAAAGAGTAGGGAATAATGATGTGTTTGCTAATGAGTTTTTAATTTCCACATCCTTGATCACTACCACTATAGAAAGGTTGTTTTAATTGTTTTCATTAGCATT
>ML790084.1:729317-770852 GCA_009831015.1 Picea engelmannii
GAAAATGTCTCCTTGGTATATATAGGAGACTAGGAGGTATAATTACAACTAATGGCCTAAAGCCGACATAAATAAAATAACATTACTAATATAATATGCCCCAATTAAGGGGTAATGAGCCAATATTAGGGCTTAACAGAAAACATCCCTTGTATTATTAATCTCATACATTATCATCAAGTAAAGAAGGATTACAACACTACAACTAGTAGAATATTAGGGAAGGAAAGGCTAAGTTGTCCCTATAGCCTAAACATGAAGAAAAAGGGGGCTACAAAAGCACACATTCCATATCTCTCCATCCTGAGAAGATAGGTAATGTCCATGTAGTCCAAATAATCCCATTAATATAGTTGACCAAGAGGAAGAGTGGCTTTACAAAATCTTCAGTAGGCCATCCATTCCAACAACAAAGGAGGATTGTGTACTCTAAAATCCCATTCTTCAATAATTTGATGCAAAGGAAGTTAGTGATTCTAGTAGTAAGATTGTTAGTACAAATATTTGGAGTTCCTAAAATATTCTAAGGAATCCAAGGCCTCTTTAGTATAAATATGCTCTATTACAACTTGAATTAAGGTAGATAGTGGTAGATTTTGAAGTTGGATATATAGAGGGTTAGGGAGATACATATTTTAGTTTGTAATATTGACGTTTATTGATGAAATGAAATTATGTCATTCTTATAATATAATTTAAGTTCTTTAAAAAGGGATTTACTGGTCCTCCTTAAGCAGGGCCTACTTGAAGATGTTTTTGGTGAAGGGACCATAGTATGTCTCTTTGCATTTACATTTGTAGTTCAATGTGCTGTTGTTTTCAGTTTCATAGCTAGAATACTTATGTTTTTGTTATTATCTTTTCACCAACATATGAAAAACATGTGGTTGGAAAGTGGATTTTTTTTTTTTAGCACACTATAGATTATATTTATTTCCAAAGAATTGAATTTACTCTTCAACAACTGGTTTCTTTTCCATAACATTTAATTATGAGTAAGTTATTTTAATTTTATCAACACAACTTCAGTTTCAAGGAGCTATAGGGTTTTGTATCACCAACCAAATATCCAAAGGCACTTTATGCCTAGATTACTTATTCCATAGAACACTGAAATCCCTACTAAAGGAAAGATGCATATAGATCACATGTAATTTTTATTCTTCAAAATAAATCAATACAAAACCAATTACATCACCTTTTAACTTTGAGTATTGCATCAATTTTGCACAACACTTCACAAGTCTATGATTCCTCTCATTGATAATTTAAGTGTGTTCCTTTGGAATTCAACAACCTTTATTGCTACAATTCTTCATCTCTCCACATGCCACTTAATTCATCACTTTATCCAACCATGCTATCCTTGTTCATGATGCTCATATGCTCTAGATGTTAGACTTTTGAAAATTGATATGTTCTATCAAAGGTAATGGTAGTTGCAATTGTAAAGTTTTGAAATTATGCAGGATGATGTTTGTTGACACCAAGATAAATGTCATGTTAGAAATTACAACATTAAAATTTTGGAGTTTGTTAGAACAAAAAAAAAATGAACATATATACGATCTCACCGAAATAATGTTTGTTATATTTTCAATGTTTTTATGATTAGATGACCCATACACTTTTACTTGATTCTATTTATGTTAGAAAAAAAAGATCACAGAGCAATAAAAAACAAACAAATGTGGAAATAAAACACAGAAGATAAACAATACAATAGAGACACAGATATACTTGGTTCACCCAGTGTGGGATACGTCCACCAGAGAAATTTCCAGGTCCTTCCTTTTCATTATCCATCAAATGAAGGGATACAACCTAAAACACACCTGCTATAACTTCCTCTTCTTTCTCTCACAGTCTCCTCTATCATAATACAATATTCGCGATGATACACAACCACAATACAATTCCCTCGTAAAAGAGGGTTTCCTTCTAGGGAGAAAAAAACCTAACATAACTTCTACTGTCAAATTTGTGACCTTATAATGAATGGTCCAGATTTACTATGAAATTACAATATACATTTACAAGGAAATTTTTCCTTCAAGGGATTCACCCCCGAACCCCCACCTGGGGACCACTTTCCCCTAGACCTTCCTTTTAGGGGGATGATACCCCTGAATCCCACAGGGGGGAAAATACACCCCTGTAACCCCCCTGCATGGATGGGTGTACAGTCTTCATGGGGTATAAACATGGATTAAAACAAAGACCTCTAAATCAGGAAGATAATCAGGCTCTACAACCAACAATATCCCACTTGGAGACTGATCACAACAACTCCACCATTGTACTTGTTGGAGTATGATCCACCTTAGACTTGGAAGATTTCTCATCTTCACCTTTATGCTTGAAGACCAACTGAAACTGAGCAAGAACTCAATTTCTCCCTAGTTACTCCCTTTGTTAACATGTCTGCAAGATTATAGCTAGTGGCTATCTTTTCCAAATTCAAATGTCCATCTTCCAAGACGGATCATATGAAATGGTACCTGAGATGTATATTATTAGTCTTCAAATTGAGGGGTAAGTTCTTTGCAATATAAATGACACTCTTACTGTCACAGTACAACCTGTTATTCTCTTGTTTCTTTCCCAACTCCTCCATAAGCCTCTGTAACCTAATCATTTCTTTACTAGCCTTTGTATCAAAAACATACTCTGCTTCTATTGTTGAAAGTGAAACAACATTTTGCAGTTTCAAAATCCAACTTATTGTTGTTCCACCTACAACAAAAACATACCATGTGGTGCTCCTCCTGCTATCTTTATCACCTACCATATTTGAATCAACATATCTCTGTAGAATAATGTCTAAACCTTCAAAAAATAATGCATGAGTAGTAGTACCTCTCAAATACCTAAGAATGTACTTTACTTCCTCCCAATGTTCTTTACCTAGATTTTTCATATACCTAGTCACAACTCCCACTGCATGCAAAATATCTGGTCTTGTGCAAACCATCACATACATCAAGTTGCCAACTGCTGATGAATAAGGGACCTTGGACATGTATTCTATCTTCTCCTATGTCTTGGGACACATTCCCTTAGTTAATTTGAAATGGTTGGCCAAAGGTGTATGAACTGCTTTTGCATTTTGCATTCTAAACCTCACCAACACCTTCTCTATGTACTCACCCTAAGACAATGTGAATTTGCAAATTTTCCCATCTCTTGTTATTCTCATACCAAGGATTTTCTTTGCAGCACTCAAATCCTTCATTGCAAATGAATTAGCTAATTTGTTCTTGAGCACATTTATATCCTGCATATTAGAACCTGCAACAAGCATGACATCTACATACAATAGAAAGATAATGTAACTTCCATTTTCTATCCTTTTAAAATAAACACAATGATCAGAATGACATCTATTATAACCTTGTTCTGTCATAAACCTGTCAAACTTCAAATACCACTGCCTTGGAGCTTGCTTTATGCCATACAAGATCTTCTTCATCCTACATACCAAATTTTCCTTCCCTTTGACCTCATACCCCTGTGGTTGCTACATATAAATCTCTTCCTCCAAATCCCCATGGAAACAAATTGTTTTTACATCTAACTGTTCAATATGTAAATATGCTACTACCACGAGACTTAAAATAGTCCTAATTGAAGTCATTTTAACAATAGGAGAAAATATTTCATAAAAAACTATACCTTTCTTTTGTACAAACCCATTTATAACAAGTCTAGCCTTGTACCTCTTTTTTCCTCCATCTTCTTCCTTCAACTTGTAAACCCATTTATTATGCAATGCTCTTTTTCCTGCAGGCAACTAAACCAAGTCCCAAGTCTGGTTATTTACCAGGAATCCATTTCCTCTTTCATGCCTTGCTCCCACTTATTTTTAGTGTCTACCTGCATTGCCTCTTCATAACATTCTGGTTCACCAGAATCAATCCACAATAAATAATACAATGGAGGAGAGTATCGTTCAAGGGGTCTAATTAACCTAGTCAATATTCTAACAAGACTTGTAGGAGTTTGAGGTACCTGTTGCTCCTGTTGTTGTACATTTTGATTTTCTGGTACCTTTGGAATTTATATTTTAGTGATCTCATCAAGCACTGTGTATTCTTGTTTTTCTTTTTCCCGTTTTTTCCTTGCAACTAATCTTTGTACATGACCTTCTCATTGAATATGAAATCTCTACTCCTAATGATTTTGTGATTTTCATAATCCCATAAGGGATAACCAAAATCATTAACACCGTATCCAATAAAGGTACACTTCTTGGATTTTCCCTCAATCTTTGTTCTATTTTCTATATCAATATGGACAAATGATTCACAAATGAAAGTATTCAAAAAATAATAGTTTACCTTTTTACCTTTCCATGCCTCCTCTGGAATTCCACCATCCAAAGATCTTGAAGGTCCTCTATTTATTAAGTAAACAACAATACCTACAACATCTACCCAGAACTATAATGAAAACCCATCATGCAAACTCATACTCCTTTCACGTTCCATGATCATCCCGTTCATCCTTTCTGACACACCAGTTTCTTGTGGTGTTCATGGAACTGTCTTTTCTCTATGAATCCCATGGTATGAACAATAATCATCAGACTCCTTGCTGCAATATTCACCTCCATTGTCTGATTTGAGACACTTCAACCTTTTTCCTGTCTCATTCTCAACAAAATCTTTCCATTTCTTAAAAGTGTAAAAAACATCATATTTTTGTCAAATGCAATAAACCCAAGTTTTTCTAGTTGCATCATCAATAAAAGTAACATAATAACAAGAGCCAACAAGAGATGATACCTGAGCTATTCCCCATACATCTGTATGCAAAATCTCTAACCTTTCACACTTCTTTTCTTTTCTGACTCTGAGAAATCTGACTCTTTTCTGTTTTCCATAAACACAATGCTCACAAAAATCCAAATCAATTTGTTTAAGATCTAGCAACAAATTTGTTTTGTGAGGTCTCTGCATCCCCTTCTCACTCATGTGTCCAAGCTATGATGCCATAGTGTTGTATCCACTCATGTAGAAGCTAAAGAGATAGAAGAACCAATATTACTAGTACATAAATACAATGTACCTACCTTATCTCCTTTTGTTATCACTAGTGATCCTTTGGTGACCTTCCATGCCTTATCTGAAAATATAGATATACAACCTTCAATTTCCAGCTACCCTGTTGAAATTATAGTTTTCCTTAGATATGGAACATGTCTTACCAATTTCAACAACCATTGGTTTCCATTCCTTTGCTTTATTTTTACATTTCCCATTCCAACAATTTTGCATGGTGCATCATCACCCAAATTAACCTGTCCAAAGTCACCTTGAACATAATCTAGAAAATGTTTCCTATGGGGTGTGGCATGAAATGAAGCCCTTAAATATACTACCCAAGACTCAAAAATATTATCTACAGATAGAATCAAAGCATCTTATAACACATCACTTGTTACATTTGCTTTCTAATTTTTCTCCTGTTGTCCATCTCTTTGTTTATTTGGAGATCTGTAGTCTTTCTTTAGATGTCCTTTCTTCCCACAATTCCAACACTCTATATTTCCCAGTCTGGATTTGCATCTTTCCTTCTTATAATTCTCGTGGTTCCTTGAGCCCTTTCCTATATCATTTTGTCTTCCCCCGTTCTCCATGTTCAATTCATTACGTGATGTCTCACCTATGATTTTCCATGACATTTCCTCGCTAAGTATAACACCGATAACATAATAAAATTTTAAAGTGTTTGAAACAGACACATAGTTACTTACATCCATGACCAAGCCGTTCCAACTTTCTAGAAATGAGCACAATATTACAAGAGCCCTGACCTCATCATCAAAGTACTTTTACAGAACTTAGTTGATTATTAATCGTATTAAATTCATTTAAATGATCTGCAACAAACCCACCTTCTAACATATTCATATTAAATAATATCTTCATTAGAAATACCTTATTGGACGCCGAGGTTTTTTCATATAGTTTAACCAATGCATCCATCATCTCTTTTGTTGTATTTTCTTTTGAAATATTGAAAGCCACCAATGTTGTTAGGCTGATCAACTGTATCATTCCTAGTGCCTTTCTATCAAGAACCTCCCATTATTCTTCCTTCATGGCCATCGACTTCTTTGCTATTCCACCCAATGGTAGGAATAAATCCTTCTGATACAAATAATATTCCATCTACATCTTCCATAACTAGTAGTTTTGGCCGTTAAATTTATCAACCCTAAACTTTCCATCTTCCACCATTTCTCCCACTCGAACCAAGAAGCCTCTTTTTCTGTGAGTTACCTTTCGCTCTGATACCAATTGTTATAAAAACAAGATCATAGAGCAATAAAATAAAAACAAATGCAGAAATAAAACACAGAATATACACAATACAATAGAGACAAAGATATACGTGTTTCACCCAGTGTGGGCAATGTCCACCAGAGAAATTGTGAGGTCCTTCCTTTTTATTATCCAACAAATGAAGGGATACAACCTACAACACACTTGTTGTAACTTCCTCTTCTTTCTCTTACCATATCCTATATCATAATAAAATATTTGTGATGATACACAACCGCAATACAATTCCCTCATAAAAGAGGGTTTCCTTATAGGAAAAAAAAACCTAACATAACTTCTACTGTCAGATCTATGACCTTATAATGAACGATCCAGATTCACATCCATGACCAAGATGTTCCAACTTTCTGGAAATGAGCACAATATTAGAAGAGCCCTGACCTCATCATCAATTTCCACTTTTACAGAACAAAGTTGATTAGTAATCGTATTAAATTCATTTAAATGATCTGCAACAGACCCACCTTCTGACATCTTCATATTAAATAATCTTCATTAGAAATACTTTATTGGATGCCAAGTTTTTCTCATATAGTTTAACCAATGCGTTCATCAACTCCTTCATTGTCTTTTCTTTCAAAATATTGAAAGCCACCGACGTTGTCAGGCTTAACCATATCATTCCTAGTGCCTTTCTATCAAGAACCTCCCATTCTTTGTCCTTCATGGACATCGACTTCTTTGTTATTCCACACAATGGTAGAAATAGATCCTTCCAATATAAATAATCTTCCATCTGCATCTTCCATAACTGGAAGTTTTGACTGTTAAATTTCTCAACCCTAAACTTTCCATCTTCCACCATTGCTCCCACTCGAACCAAAAACCCTCTTTTCCTGTGAGTTTCCTTTCGCTCTGATACCAGTTGTTAGAAAAACAGGATCGTGAAGAAATAAAATAAAAAAGAATGTAGAAATAAGACACAAAAGATACACAATACAATAGAGACATAGATATATGTGGTTCACACAGTGTGGGCTATGTCCACCAGAGAAATTTTCAGGTCCTTCCTTTTTATTATCCAACAAATGAAGGAATACAACCTACAACACACTTGTTGTAACTTCCTCTTTTCTCTCTCACAATCTCCTCTATCATAATAAAATATTTGTGATGATACACAACCACAATACAATTCCCTCATAAAAGAGGGTTTCCTTCTAGGGAAAAACAAAACCTAACATAACTTCTACTGTCATATCTGTGACCTTATAATGAATGGTCTAGATTTACTATGAAATTACAATATACATTTACAATGCAATATTTTCTTCATGGTCTTTGCGCCCGAACCCCCACCGGAGGCCCCCTTTCCCTCGGATCCTGCAGGGGGGGAGAGCCCCCCCTACAACCCCCCCACATGGAGGAGTGTACAATCTTCATGGGGTATAAACATGGTTGAAAACAAAGATCTTTGAATCAAGAAGATAATCAGCCTCCACAACCAACACTTTAGTGACTTGAAATGGATTAAAGATAATAATATTTTAAAATTGTATTTGCATAAAAGAAAATTTGTGTTCATCTATATGTGTTGTTTGTGGTATTTTAAGGGTTATGTAGAATGTGTTGAGATTTGATTATGTGTTAATTGTGCTAATCCATATATGTACCATATTCTAACCAACACTATTTACTATTGATATGGATTGATGAGGACATGTATGCTTTTCCATGAACATGTACCCAGACATGACGTTTTCCCTCCTAATTTCATAGTTCTTGGGATTTTATGTTTATATATCACCATTTTTCCTATATCCATTGAGATTTCTATTTGAGCATTCTCTAATATCCATTAGAAACCTTAATTTTGATGGACCTCGAAGTGATTTAACAATGAACATGGATCTCAAGACCTCTCCCACCACATGTTTCCACCATGAAACCACTACAACTAAACCTAATAAACAATCCTTTTACTTATTCATATACCCTATTCAACTGATCTTGTATTAGTTATTCATGTACCATCCGAAAAAAAATACTTCTCCCACGTAGCCACCCAAAAATCACTTCAACATTCACTTTCCCCTACTTCGGGAGTAAGCTATTTATTATAATATTTTTCTTAAAAAATGGGTAGTTATTAATTGAAGATATAAGTTTTACATCCGTCAATTGGGTCTATCTCAGGTGGTTTGGAGGAATGTTGGTTATCCTTCCCACCCAAGTTTTAGTCTTGCTAGTGACATGTTGATAAATCCTTGAGCTTCTACAAAGTTCAGTTAACTCTCGGTACCATCATCAAAATGAGAGAAAGTGTGTGTATTTCTTGGGACATATATTCCAAAAATTTAAGTCAATTGGGTATAATCCATGTAGTAGAGAGGAGTGTTATCCTCCCCACCCAAGATCGATTACTACAAGTGACATGTTGAGTTGTTAATGAGTATATTGTTGTACCGGCCTTAAGCCCTAATACATCTGATTTACCCTAGATATCATTCTCAAAATAAGGAAAAGTTTTTAATAAATCTCCTATATATATATATAAACATAAACATGTTTTACATATTCAAGTGAAAATATATCTGATTGTTTTATTTGTTCTTTATACATGGAAATAAGTTAAAAAGAGAAACATTCTTTATTTAATAAAATGATATGCATTTTGATTGAGATATTTTAATTCATGAAATATGATATGATAACTAGAGAATAGATAATTCATATGTGTTTTTTCAACAAAGTTCTAATATTTTTCATAAAGGGTGATTAGTTTAACGTTGACATGTGAAGGGGAAGTTTTTGAAACTTGAACCATTTCTCAATAATTATTTACAATTTATTTTAAAATAAAATTGTTATTATTAATTGACAATTAATTTTATTTCATTGATTAATCTTCATGTAAAACCAAATTGGTATTAGTTGAGCACTGGTCATAAATTATTATCATGTTCAACTTATAATTTTTTCAATTTAAAATCTCAATTACATGGAGTCTTACTAGTTTTTTCACGGCAGTAATTAGGTTTTTTATTAAAAGGAAATGCCATTATTTGTATTGTATAAAAATACACAAATCATAGAGGATTTATCCCACTGAATAAGTTCCCCTTCCCCTACAAGGAATGGTAGGGCCCATCTATTACAATTCTTCTCCTGGCTAACTTTCTTTCTTTTCCATTAAAAGACAAATATATCCTTACAAAATAGTTACATAGTAATTGAAAAAAAAACAACATGATTAAACTATTAGAAGGGTTACCTCTATTCCATTTTGGAGTTTGAAGGAAGTCCTACATAAATCCTATTTCCAAAAATTTCCTTATATCTAAAGAGCAAGCTATGGATACCAGAGCTATGTCCCTTGTTGCTTCATTTTCCATGCACATTTGATTGTATTTGCTTCTCCGAGTGAGTGGAGACAAGTTTCCATGGGGTTTCTTTTTCTTGTTCATAGAGGCCATTTTCACATGAAGGACTACTCCTTTCGCATTTCCCTTCCTATTCTTTTTTTCTTCTACTATGTAAATTTTCTATAGCTATCTGGTTTATCTATTGTTTTGTTTCAAGCAATTTGGATTCGCCCCTTGTTTCTTGAGATATAATAGGGTATACATGTTGTTCATTTGCTTCTTTGGCATGATTTTATTCAAGGATTGGCAAAAAACTCTAATACTATGTTCTTTCCTATGTGGTTTTAATTGCAGTGATATATTCTAAAACTTGGAATTGATTGTGGCTAGAGAGGTCATCCTTGGGAGTACTTTATTTCCTTAGCTAGGCGGGCTCCTTTTTCTCAATGTTCTTTGTATATATGAATTGATTATGCCCATATTGAGTGTAATTATTAGTATTTATGTGAGGGGAAGAAGAGACTTATTGAGGATTTTACTTTAGAGGAGGGATGAATTGTGGGAAATTCCACGCAAAATGTCCATAAACATGGCACACATTACATTTAAAGGGAAATTATTCTAATTCTCACTTGATGAAAAACCATGTTTCCCAACTAGAGAAGGATGGTTATTGAAACCCAACCAGTTGTGTGCGCTCATTCCATTTTTTCATGCGCCCAAGAATATGCATGATGATTGACAAGAAGCGTGCACCAGATCAAGTTTTGACAAGTTTTTTTAATGTGCACCAAGTCTAGTTCTACCAATGTGTGTCGGTTCAAGTTTTGTTAATGCGTTCCAAAAATCAAGAAGACACACAACGAAATCAAGAAAAGAATCTTTGGGAAATCATCCTCAATGATTATTTCCAACAACACGAGAGAACATGGAGCAGAAAGGATATGAGTTGGAAAGGTAGTTAAGATTTCCCTGATTCTAGAAAGGCTACATGGAATGAAGGAAGATGACATAAGTGTGTGATACTGGTAGTCAGTAGAGCAAGTGGATCATAACTAAAAGAGATAGAGTGTCAGAGGTGAGAAGGATATAAAGGGAAGCGAGGATGACAAAGAAAGGGTTGATTCACTAGGTTAATTCTAGTTGTTCATTGTTCAAAGGCTAGTCCATTGACTCACTATGAGCCTCTATAGTATTGTATTGTCTCTGGTTGTAAGTATGAGTCTTTAATATGTTAAAGGTCTGAAAGGATGTGCATGGTGCAATATATTGTAAATCTAGGAAATTATCTGAGGGAATATGAAACCCCATTGTTGTCAATATAATATTTGTTTAAGGTATGTCTATGACTGATGGAATGAGGATGCAGTCACATATGAGGATGTGGAGGAGGGGGAGGAAGACCCCCCACTTGATTTAATTGTGGATAAATTGGCGATGTGTCAAGGTTCTATACCAAACTACACAATTTTTGTGGGTATTGTTACAACCCCGAGCATGTCACAGAGGACTGTCCTGACTTATTAAAGAAGTGGGAAGAAAAGAAGTCATATTGCAACATGGTGCATGCTGAGCCATGTGGAAATAAGAAGAACGATGAGGAGGCTGATGTCTGGGTGATAACCCGAGGAGGAGTGAAGATAGAAATGGAATTCGAGCATGGTGAAATCTTGGGTCAAATTTCGGAGGGGAAGATCATAAAGGAAGCGTAGCCCCCTCCTAAGTTTGATGCTTCTCAGTAGAAGTAGTTTCTACGTGGTGCGTAGAGGGCCATTGAAGAGGAAAGGGCACGATAGGAGCTACATCATGCAACAAAAATGTCCCTTGAAGAGGCACAAATTCATGAATAAGTGCAATGAATGACATAAATGTTTCTCGAAGAGGCTCGTGCCCATGAAGAATTACAACATGTGATGCAAAGGTCATTGGAGAAAGCTTGTGTGTGAAAAGATATACAATGTGTCACACATAGGTCCTTGGAGGAAGCATGAAGATAGGTAGAGATGAAACACACTGAGATAAAAGTGATCAAGGAACATCGCCTTGAGGATTTGAAGCGTGCTGCGCTTGAAGAGTCATTTTCTAACTCTAGTCATGAGACAAACACTAAATATAAAGCTAGTAATTTCTTACGTTAGTGTTTGAGATTGATAAATGATCCTGAAGCTACGATAAGGTTGACACTGATGTTAGCTACCTACATTGGGGAACAAGGGATGGAGAGAACTACATCATCCCCCTTGTCAGAAAGAGATCCATGATAGGTCAGTAAGAAGAAGTGCATAGGAAGATAATTCAAGATGACAACTGAACTTGGGAGTTATGAAAGGGATGGAATAATGTTGGATTTGGAATCCAACGTGAAAATTATACCAAATAAGTATTGGGAGTTGATGGGAAATACAAGTTTGGTCTAGTTTCCCATCCAATTGTGGTTGGAGAATCAATACATGATCTACCCTATAGGTTGACTGGGGCAAGTTGAGGTGAAGACGAAGGATAACTTTGAAGTCATAGAGATTATGGATGACTATGATCCCTACCCTTCACTACCTGGCATTGATTGGGCCTTACAAAACAATGAGGTATTGAATTTGAAGAAGAGGAATATGTCATTTGAGATGGACACCCTACTTATGATCACACCTCTAGATCCTAATGAAGTGGACATATGCATTGAGCCAGTGGATGAGGATGTGCAAAGCTATGTTATTGATAATATCTATAATATCATTGGGTGTAGGGAAGACTATATTAATCCCACTGTCGATGGAGAGTTAAGTTGGCGAAGCATGAAGTCCTATGAAAATTATTTTGAAGATGCCATGGAGAGGTGGTAGCAGAACCTGTATGAAGTTTCAATAGGGAAATGCATGCATATCACTGTTGTGGTGAACAAGGAAGAATTTAGATCCTACTGGTTTGATGGGTTGAATCCAATGGACACTTTTATAGCCTAGATACAACACATTCCTGAACACCACAGAGCTCACACTATGGATACAATGCTCATAAGAATACCTACATGATGGTGGGAAGTGCATCAAGACCCTTTTCATGACTAGGAAGCAGTGGAGGAATTCATGTGGGAGATATTTAGACCAGATGCATATATTCATCAGTACATGTTTTCTTGCGAAAGGTGATGGATAGCCAAGAAATGACACGAGGCATGTAGCCAGTATTTTAATTCCCAATGTGCACAACCAAGAAATCACCCTATAACCCCGGTCCCCTGGTTCTCCACTAGGAAAGTAAGAGAGTGGCGTACACGAAGGATATAATTGCCAACTCCATCTATGTGAAGTGAAAGAATGTTTACTGCTTCTCCCTTTCCCAAACCCATTGAGAAAATAGATGATATGGGTATAAGGGCAGAGGAATTGGTTAGTTAGTGGATACTACCGTAACCGGTTGAGCCCAATCTGACGCCTCTATGGCAGAAGCTCATTAGATGGAATTGTATAAGGAGATGTCATGACCCTCCTGGGGATGCTATGACAAAGAAAACCAGATGAAAATAAGGAAGGAGTGTCTAAGAACATGCGTGACACCCATGGAGAACAATACTCACACATGTACGAAGCTATCTAAATCCCCATCAATTGAAAAGATATGGCGACGAAAAAAGATTGGTAATAATAAAATTTGATATGATAGTCAGTTACACCACGTCAAATTCATTCAATTTCGGGAAAAGAATGTCATTAATGTCACTAACATGAGGACTATTTTCTCGATTAACATAAAAATGCAGTTAATACCAATGGATGGAGAAAATCTTGACATTAAAATGACAGTGAATAATTAGTGCCCAACAAGATGTTTTCGACGGTTTCATGAAGGATGGTATCGACCAACCCCTTGATTGAGAAAATGAATGCAACTGATCTGACAAGTCCTTAGGTTACAACAATCAATGTTGATGTGGTTTTTCAACTTACTCAGGAAATCCAAGGCATCCTCATAGAACCTAATCACCAGTTCAAGGAGTTTGTGCAGGAACTCATGAACACGGTTTTTTTTGTTGCAAAAGTCATTCCATGAGGAAATTACCTCAACGATGATCTAAGTAATAGTGGTGGGGGTTTGTTGTTACCCAAAGTTTTGGGTAAATATCACATGCACGCATAAATGGATTTGTGGGTGCTCATTCCATTTTTGCGCACACCCAAGAAGATGCATGAGAATTGAAAAGAACCATGCATTAGATCGAGTTTTGAAAAGTTTTGTTAATGTGCACCAAGTCCAGTTATGCCAATGTGCATCGGTTCAATTTTTGTTAATGCATGTCAGAAATCAAGAAGACGCATGTCAGAATCAAGAAAATAATCTTTGGGAAATATCCCTCAATGATTACTACCAACAACACGAGAGAATGTGGAGCAGAAAAGAGATTAGCTAGCAAGGTGGATAAAATTGCTATGACTTCATAAAGGCTACATGGAATGCAAGAAAGTGATAAAAGTGTGTGATGCAGGAGCATCACCTTCAAGTTCAACAACGCACACGTGGAGGCAAACAGAGGACATCTCAACAATGATAGAATTTCAAATCGAGCATTTAACTTAGAACTTAATGGGTTGTTGAGATATTTTTATAAACAACATTTTAAATTTTGACTTGTTTGTTAAGTCCTGAAGGACTGTAAGAAACTGTAGATATGGAGTGTTGACCCTATCTGGTAGTAATTAGAAGTTATTATAATAGGACAGAGTAGGTGTTAGTTTTAAAGTTTAAAATGATAGATTTCAGAACAGGACGAGAGAGCTTGTGGATCCGGTCCTTAGATAGTTTATTTTTACACTGTAATAGAGAGTATGGAGGATTATTGTAAGAGAGATCAGTAGCACAGAGTAGAGTAGAGGAACACTATTTAATTTTCGTTTTATGAATGAATAGAACAAACAAAAATTGTCCCAAAATACTTGAATTTTGTTCATCTCAAATGTGATTGCATGAATGTTATTCTGTATGTATGATTTGTTATAGTTCACTATCATGTATGAGGGTTCAAGAGATTGACTGTATGAAGTTGTGAAAAAACTGGTTGAGTTTCTCTTTGTTTCTCCTCTGATACTTGTATGCAAGGTGTGCATATTGAACACAAGGAGTGCATCAACTGAGTCTTGGATTGGATTAGAGAGGAGTTAAGAGGGAACCAAGGAAACTCAGACCAGGTGCATGGTGTGCACAGTGTCAAGAAGCTAATAAGTTTTGAAGAACCAGAGTTGAAGAATGCCAGGTGGGCAAGAAGCATTTTCTTTTCAAGAAAATCCTTCGAACTGAGTTATTTGAAATCCCTAGAATGCAAGGTGTGAGTGGGAGATCGAAAATACTTCAAGGAACGAAGCTCAAAAGGGATAGAACTTTCATAAAGTGTTCACGAGATCCAAAAAATTAGATTAGCAGGAAAGGAGAAGATCAAAATCTTCTAAGTATTGAAATCTTCCAAGTCCGGGAAGAAGGCGCAAAAACTCAGGAGGGAGATCACGACAGACGTTGGATAAGCTGCAAGGAAAATATCTGGACTGTCAAATCCACATCCAGACACTTAGAAGAGAGAACAAGAGAGATTAGATTAGAACTGTCAGATCAGAGCACCGTGGATCGATAACCGTTGGATCTTGAGTAAGTGCGTGAAGGTCAAAGCCCTTCACAGTGCACACGAAGGTGTGTTTTGCGAAATCCAAAACCCCTATGTGATCATAGTCATCCATTGGAGGGGACACTTGGTGATTAGCCAGCGTTTCGCTGACTCGCACATCAAAGGAGTCAAAGTTTGAGTTGCAAGAACTCGTGACTCATGAAATTGCGATTTGATTACGACCGTCGGATAGAGAGGAGATCTGGACCGTCGATTTTCCAGAAAGGGTTTCGGGGTTTCATTGATATGAGGATCTGAAGAGAGAGAAACCTCTCGACCTCATGAAATGCGAAATCGTGAAAATATCACGACCGTTGATCATTCCAAAAACATCACAGCCGTTGGCTGTCCCGACGTCATCAAGACCGTCCATTTTGAAGGGACACGTGGCGAGAGATCAACATTTTGTTGACTCACTAATGAAGAAAGTCAAAGGAGTAGAGTCAAGGATTGGCAAAGTCCAGACTCACGACATGATCTGAACCGTCAAGTCATAGGAAACCTAGACCGTTGATCTAGGTGAAGGAAATATCGGGAATTTGACAGACAAGGAGTCGACTCCTCCACATCGTCGATACGTGAAATGCGATGAGTTCTTTTTGGGCTTAGTCGGTGATCATAGGCGGTGGTCATGTGGAGAAAGGATATGAGGGGATCTATCCAGTGCTTAGCCTTCGTCGGGAATCGACTATCGGGAGTTGGAGAGTCAAGGGCAGCTCACAAGTTGAGACCCTGATACGTGAAGTTCCGACATATTGTTTGTGTAGGTGCGCGGTCACAACCCATGGTCACGTGGGGTGGAGCTCGCGCTTGGTGCTTGTTCACATAGGGTGAGTTTCATAAAGGGACCTGTGAATATTTTTTCTTGGGGTTCCATCAGGGACCAAAGAGCTGCTTCAGTTTGAGGGGATTGAACGATCCAGAGAATGGGAGGTTACAGAACCTCGAAGGGGAGGGGGTTTGCATCAGCGTGCGATACTGGTAGTCAAGAGAATGAGTGGAGTAGAATTAAAAGAGACAAAGTGCCAGATTTGAGAAGGATATAAAAGGAAGTGAGGATGACAAAGAAAGGATTGATTCACTGGGTTAATTCTAGGTGTTCATTGTTCAAGAGCTAGTCCATTGGATATCTCTGAGCCTATGTAGTATTGTACTGTCTCTGGTTGTAAATATGAGATTGTCATATGTTAATGGATGAAAGGATGTGCATGGAAAAATGTATTGTAAATCTGGGGAATTATCTGAGGGAATATGAGACCCTGTTGTTGTCTATATAATATCTGTTTAAGGTATGTCTGTGACTAATGGAATGAGGATGATAATAAAAATGCATTGATTCTGAACCTATGATGTGTCAATTATGTGTCTGGATGAATGCATGATTTTTGTTATGTATTGTGATATGTTAATAAATTGCAATGAATGATATGAATGAATCCCTAATGGATATCTATGTGTTTAGTCCTTCATCCTTGACACAAGACCAGATGGTCTTTGTGCTCCTCATATCGTCTTGGCTGAGGCCTTCTTTAACCTTAGATGAAGATTGATATGTCGATTCTTTGTGGTTTTTGTTGGTCAACTCTAGACGAACCCTGGATATTAACCCCCCATTGTTAAGAAGGACATGCACAAGCATGAAACAACCCGACAAATGGTTATGTTGTTTGGACTCAAAAGTCTTGTATTGAATCATGAAGGAAAGAAATGAGGTGGTATCCATCTCAGGAGGAAATCCAATATTGGTTAACTGTGAAGGAACATGAGTTTTCTCAGTGGGAAACTCAAGGTCTGAGAGTCAATGTGACGTGATGGAAAGATAAGTATCTCTACATTGATATGCATGAGACTTTATTTGTTGAATTTCTATGTTTGTTGTAGGAATGGATGAAAAGGCAGACTGCCACCAATATTGCTTTGAGGACACTAGAGATGATATTTTTGTTGGATAATGCCAACCAATTTACACTCATTTTTAGATAATGGGTAGATTTTCTAGCCCCTATTATTCTGTAATTGGTTGGATCAAATCAACCAGATTTAACATAGGGATAGAGGCACATTAAATGTAATCAGTTTCTTGTAACTGAGTGAAGACTTCTATATATCTATGTAATCTTGTTAAGGCAGAGAGTGTGATATGTGAGAGTGTTTGAGACGCATGAGCATGAGTGGTCTAGCTGATGTTTTATCTCCCTTGCATAATATTAACCGAATTTAATTGTCCCGTGGATGTTTCCCTATATATGGTTTTACCACGTAAAAACATTGTGTTAATTATGTGTTTGCTCATTTGATTGTATCTTGTTCTATATTTGATTCTGCTGCAGATCAACAAGTGGTATCAGAGCTCAAAGTTGAAGGATATGAGAGAGAACGAGAAAAATAATTGTTAGAAATGCACAAAGGATTCGAAAGGTTGATCGTTGGATGAAAGTATAGCAGGATGAAAGGCATAGTTCAAATCCATTGTAGCGAGACAGGCGCGATACTGGGACATGCACGATACTAGTAGATCGTCGTTCTTTATGTTTTGCAAGTGAAGCAGTAACAATGGACACATATTGTGGAAAGTTTTTTTGTTACAAGGTATGATAACCATTGAAAAATATTTGAAAGTTATTTAATTTGAAGTTTTACTATGCACAAAACTCGATATTTGCAAAGCGCTCGAGAAGTATGAAAGCGAATTTCTGATACACAAAATTTTATAAATGGGAGGATATCATTATTATTAAGGTGGATGGATATTCGTTTGAGAAGTTGAATGTTATTAAAAGGTTTAAAGATATATATATATATATATATTCTTTTGGCTCAAACCCTTTTTGGTTTAATTTTGAACCATACTTTAAAGTTCCATTTTTTGAATTATAATATATCCTTCATAATATAAAGATCAGTTCATTAGAAGTGGTATTGGGAGTTTGTGTTAATGGAAAAGGTTCAAATTTTGAAGTTTGAGGTAGAAAAATTAAGTGGCAAAAAAAAAATTGAACTTTGGAAGCTCAAGATGCGAGATTTACTGGTGCAACAAGGGTTGAAAAAATCATTGGCAGGAAAGACAAAGAAACCAATGACTATGAAAAATGAGGAATGGGAAGATCTAGATACAAAATCTCTTAGAACCATTCGTTTATGTCTGGCAGATGATGTTCTGTTTAATATCATAGGAGAGGATACAACATCATGCTTATGGAGCAAGATGGAAAGTCTATATATGATGAAGTCCTTGATGAGAAGGATCTACTTGAAGAGACAGTTGTATAGTTTGCGGATGAAAGAAGGTACAACAATTGTTGACCATTTAAATACCTTGAATACCCTTATAGTTCAATTGAATAGTATGGAAGTTAAATTCGAAGATGAAGATAAGGCTATTACACTATTGTGTTCATTTCCTGAGTCTTGGGATAATCTAGTCACCTCTATTAGCTTTATATCAACAGATGTTTTAGATTATGACTCTATTGTGGGAGCTTTGTTGGATGAGGAGATGAGGAGAAAATCTAGTCAAGAAACCTCAACTTCAGAGGTGATGTTGGTCAGAGGTCGAACTAAAGAGAAGAATCAGAGAAGTTATTCTCAATATAAGTCAAGACACATAAAGGGTAAAGAAAAATGTTGGTACTATGGAAAAACAAGACATATCAAGAAGGACTGCTGGAAAAGAAAGGAATCCGAGGAAAACTTTATGAAGGAAGAAAATTGGGCTATAACAAATCCAGGTATGACTGATGAAGTTTTATCCATTTCTAGTAATTTACAATATAAAGAAGAATGGCAGTTAGATTCAGGTGCCTCCCACCACGTGTGTTCACATAGAAATTGGTTCATTTCTTACCAATCTATTGATGAGGGTGTATTGTTTATGGGAAATGGTATTCCCTGTAAAATTGTTGGGGTTGGAAGTATTAGAATCACAATGTTCGATGGTATTGTTAGGGAATTAGCAGATGTTAGATATGTACATGAGATTAAATCAAATTTGATTTCATTAGGAGTGTTGGATTCTTGTGGATATAAGTATACAGGTCAAGGTGGAGCACTCACATTATCGAAAGGTAGTTTAGTAGTGATGACGACAACAAAGGTTGATAACCTTTATAAGATGGAAGGGAGTAATGAAGTGGCATTTGAAGTGACAAATGTATCTTCTTGTTTATGGCAGAAAAATCAAGGTCATAAGAGAAAGAAATAATTGTAGGTACCGGTGAGAAGTAAATCATTTCCAGACTTAAAATCTTTGTTTTTGAATTCCTGTTTGTTTTATATCTTTGCAAGTTATGATGGTGGTATAAAGGGATTTTGTGTGTGGGATCCTAATGCTCACAAGGTCATCATTGACAAAGATATAGTATGTATGGAACAAACAAAACGGTTGATTCAATATCGCAACGATAAATTTGTTTGCATGCTAGATAATTCATTGTATGGCCTATTGGTACCCAGACAAATATAGAAGAGGTTTGAATCCTTCATAGTGAGTCATAATTTTTCAAAGGGTAGGAATGACTATATAGTTTATAGTACATTCACAGTCTTGATGTTATTTGTTGATGATATGCTTGATGCAAGCCAAAGCGTGGATAAAATTAGTAAGAAAATGACTCAGGTGGACAGGACAATTCAGATGAGGGATCAAGGAGCAACAAAAAAAATTATGGGCATAGAAGTACATAGAGATGGTAATGGTAAGTTGTGGTTGGAGTTCAATATGAACATTGTAAAACCATTTTTTATCCCTGTTTCTTTCCATTATAAGTTTTCTTCAAGCATAGGTCCTATTTATAAAGAAGAAAAGGTTATGTCTCATGTAAGTTCAGTAAGAGGTCTATTTTATGCGATGAAATGGTTAAGAACATATGTTTCACATGCTAATGATGTTTTCAGATACATGACAGATTCAAGTGTTGCAATGAAATGGGTGCTTCAGTGTTTGAGAAGCACAAATGTCACCTATAATGGTTACAGTGAGATAGTATGTGATAATTGTAATGTAGATTTTACAGGTGTCTTGGATAGAAGGATATCTATCACTACATATGTCTCAAAACAATTTTGTGGAAGACATGTTCGAGGTGGAGTGACCCCTCATGAAATCCAAACTCAAGCAAGTCACACAGGCGAGATCATGAAACTAGTTGTATTAGAGAAGCTGCAGTGGTGTTTGAATTCTTTTGGCTTGCAGTATAGGTGATGAATAAATTGGACAATGATATTTAGGTAAATTGTTTTCAAGGTGGAGATTGTTGGATAATGCCAACCAATTTCGACTCGTTTTTAGATATTGGGAAGATTTTATGGCCCCTATTATTTTGTAATTAGTTGGATCAAATCAACTAGATTTAGAATAGGGATAGAGGCACATTAAATGTAATCAGTTTATTGTAACTGAATGAAGGATGCTATATATCTATGTAATCCTATTAATCTATAGAGTGTAAGATGTGAGAGTTCTTGAGACACATGAACGCGAGTGGTCTGGTTGATGTATTATATCCCTTGCATAATATTAATCGAATATCATTGTCCCATGGATGCTTCCTTGTACAGGGTTTTTTCCACGTAAAAACGTTGTGGCAATTCTGTGTTTGCTCATTTGATTATATCTTGTTCTATATTTTCTTCCACTATAGATCAACAAGTTTGGGATCAAGCCATGGTTGATAGGATAAAGGAATTGAAAAACAAGTGGGCTCAAGCCATTGATTTATGTGAAGGAGGGGTATATAATTGAATTTATTGTGGAGTACATTGATTCTTTCAGTGAGGTTGAAAGAAATTTCATGGAAGGTCCTAGGAAAATACTACTGGAATAAATCACACTCTATATCAAGATGTTTTTCATGGATAAGGGTTTGATGCTCATGGAACCTGATAGGATGGTTGAGTAGACTCCTATAGTGCTTGTGGGGGTGAAAAGTGTTAGAATATAATGGTTGTGCTCATTTTACCATTGACAATATCACTATTGTCACCTGACCATAGGCTGAAGCCACCCTCCGAGCACCTTAACCTTGATAGAGAATCACTCCGGAAGCAAACCCTAGGCTAGATAGCCAAACAAAAGGTAGCACACCTTTCCCCAGGGATAGCGCACCAACAAGAGCTGATTAGATAGTCCAAACCCTAACCAAGATATAGTCTAAGACAAATGTGATCTGCTAGTTGTAGCAGCTACAATGGCATCTCTCCTCAAACCTGCACACAAGACTGGGCACTGCAGTGCACACAAGTTGCTGCTCTGCAATTCTAAGATTGTTTGCTATAATGAGAACTGGCCCCCTATATTTATACTAATTCTGGCTAACTGCCTAGGCCGACTTCTCATTCTGGATATCTGTCTGTTCAATATATATTAATTATTCTGGCTGACTTCTTCTCTTGGAGGCTAATAACCTAATATAAATTATTTTCTTGAGCCGACATGTCTTCTAGGGTTATTAGCCAACTCATTAAGGTTTCTTCTTGCTTTCCAGAGTATTCTATTCTCGTCAGGTTTACACGTGGAGGTAAATACCTCTCGCAACTACCATAATATCAACACTCCCTCCTAGCTAGGGAGGTATTATAGGTAATGGTATTGAGCACGAACATACCATTCATCTAGTAGCATCAACATAGAGTATCTCATGAATAGATCATGAGCACCATCATTACCATCATTATCATCAGCCGTATCATCTCTCGAAACCATACTCCATCTGAGTAATTAGACATGATACTAGATAATTCATTCACACCACAGAGTGATATTAGAGCCATTCTTCTAATCTAGACATATGTCCTAGAAGAGTAAATGTTCTGAACCATTTTCTATATGGGAAATCTTTGTTCTTTGATCATCCATCTCGCTGATAATCATTTCCAATACTGTTGATAGTATTCAAGGAAATCAGAATAAAATAAAACACAATTGTATCTATCCATAGTAGTACATAACTACAATCCAGTGGTACACTACCACACCAAGTAACACACAAGTACTTGATCAAACAGTGGAACACATCCACCGTAGTAGTAAAAATCTATTATCATACAATCTTCATAAAAATCATCTGATATCAACCTGCACAGAAACAATGTTATGATATAAACTGAATCATATGGGACATTCTTCCACTCACATTTGTGGGATCTTGGAAGAGCATCTGCCCTCAAAAGGTAAGACATCAATGATGAGCTATCTAGACTATTCTTCTCAAGCAAGGAAGAATAATCGTCCTGATTTCTGAGCCTAGACCATTCCCCATCCTGGGCCATTCCTCTGACACTAAAAAAAGTGTAACCTGGAAAGAATGAATCCACCCTAAGGAATGCATGTCCCTAATTGTTGAGCCTGGACCTTTCCCCACCCTGGGCCATTCCTCCGGCACTAAACAAAGTGCAACCTGGAGAGAATGAATACACCCTAAGGAATGAATATCCAAACCATTTCCTTTGTTAACTACAAGAGGAAAATACTGTCTTGAATCAACCTCCAAAACAGACCATTCCTCATGTTAACCACAATGAGAAATCGCTATCCAGTGAGGCAGTCTAGTCTTCTTGAGTAACCCTCAAGAAGAGAGGCTACCCTAGACCACTCCCCATGTTAACCACAATGGGAAGTCAATGTCTATGATACATCAAAAATCTGGACCATTTCCCATGTTAACCACAATGGGAAATCATTGTCCGTCATAAATCTCAATTCACTTTCCGAACTGGAAAGGAAACTGCTCATCCTGGACCATTTTTCGAACTAAAAAAATGGTTGTCCATAAATCAATACATATCAGTTCTCCCTCCTAAACTAGGAGTCATCTCTTCCTTTTTCAATAAGGAATTCATCTCCATGAGCTCCATCTTGATTACGCAAAATCTTTCATCTTGGATAACAGCTTTACCAAAATGTCTGCTTATCTGCTCATCTGTGGAGATATGTATTGGAGAACCACTTTCTCCTTTCTGGACTTCATCATGGATAATGTAATGCTTGATTTCAAATGTACTTCGGTCTGGAACACTGGTTTTCTCTGAAGGCTTCATGTATCTCTAATCAATAGAGTATATCATTGTTGGAACATATCCATGTGGCACTTCTTTTGTCATCATGAGATCTGATCTACTGAGTAATCATCTTGATACAATATCTTTGTTATAGAAAATCTTCACCACGCTTCTGCTGTGCACTGGAGGTTCTCCACCGAGTTAGCTTTTTCCATCTGCATACAAGGGTCTCTTTCTGGTATGCCTCAAAGTCTTGAGGTTTCTCTTCATATGCTCTTTGTTCAATTAGTCTTTTCATTTATCTGATGTAGAACTCCAACTCATGGATGTTGCAAATGATATAATGACTCATGTAGAGATATGTCTGGTGTACTGGAACAAGTAATCATCATAGTCTTCTCCCTCCACCTGGGAGAACCTCTAGTTCTAGATATCGCAATGCTTTCATAAGTCTTCCATACATTGTTCTTCATCACGATTTTCAATTCCTCTACTTGATTTATTTTAGTGAGTTCATATCAGGATGGTAACCTTGTGATTCTTAATACAATGACTGGTTGTTCTGGATTCTCTTTCTTGGAATCTTCATGTTCTTCCTAATGTTTTTCTTTAGCTCTTGGGTCCATGGAGTTTCTTATAGATTCCATGTCCTAAAGATTCCATTTCTTTCTTTCATCATAGGATCATGTATGTGGATGGACAACCAGGGATACTTTAAGGCTTCTCTTCGAAGAAGACTTCTTCTGAGGTTGAACTAGACACGTATTTTCTTTCATGGCTGCTACCATGGATATATAATTCATCATCTTTAATGGATCATAGGATTAGTTCCCTCCTAATCCTTTCTTCATGTATGAGTGCATATAATCGACTCCCTCTGTCTAACAGAGTCCATGCTTCTATCTTCATCCTTATTTTCTTCTGCAATATATAATTGGCTCTCTCTGTCTAACAGAGTCCACGCTTCCATCTTGTTGTCTTCTACAAAACGTCATAAGTCTTTCTCTAATTTTCTCTTGATTGATGACTTATTTCTGTCTTTGCTTCTTCTAAGTCTATTCATGATTGATTTAGCTTATCTTGCAATAAATTCCACATGATTTGTTTGATGTATTTCATCCTTTCATGTATTATCTAATGATATCAATCCTTATCTTGTTGTTCTTCCGTAGGTATTGTTCTTCTTGGAACACATTATCTTCCAGGAGATATATATACAAGATATGTACAGAGATGATGCAAACAAGATATGTACAAGAAATAAGAAGAGTATTGTTACCTTTAGAAGAAGAAGTCTCTTTCATCCTGCTTAGTCTTCTTTGTAGGTTCCTTTTCTTCAGCAACTGATTCTTCGTTTGTCCCCTTCCTTTTCTTTAGCTCGGGACAATGATTCTTGTAGTGACCATACTTTAGACAGTTGAATCATTGTATTTATGAAATGTCTTTCTCTTGATTTGGATTCCTCCTTGAACCAAACCTCCTTTTGTTCCTGAAATTCTTGAATCTTGCTGTGAAGGCTTGATCATTGTACTTCTTTTGGGGTTTCTCTTTTGCATTGATCCTAGATTCTTCTTGAGCACAACAACTCCAAAGTTTTTCAAATGTAAGATACTCCTTGCTTGTGTTCATGCTTGCGGCAAATGCATCCCACGTCTTGGGAAGACCATTGAGTACTATGTTTACCAACTCCTTCTCTGAGATGATCTCTTCAATAGCTTGTAGTTGATCTCTTAACTGAGAGATTCTCAAAAAGTATGATGTTATGATGTCATCATCATTCATCTTCATGTCATAGAGCTCATTCTTCAGACTCATTACTTGTCCAATGTTTCTGACTGAGAAGAGGTTTGTTAGGGAATCGTACATATTCTTTGATGAGTCAAGATGGGAGATGTGGGGTATGAAGTGGTCTTTGATAGAGTCCACTATGATACTCATGGAATTGATGTCACCGTCTTTGAACTTCTTCATAGATGCAATGTTCTGCGGTTCATTCTCTTTTCCTTATTCAAACTTTGGCTTCACGATCTTTCCTTTCATGATATCCAACACTTTATTCTTGGCAAGGATGAGGTCAATCCTTGTCTTCCAACCTCTGAAGTTAGAAGCTCCATATAACTTGTTTTCTAACTTCATGGGGTAAGTCATGGCTTCTTTGACTTGGTCAACCCTAGATTTGACCAAAAATTCAAACTTCACATCTTGGCTTGCTGAGAGTATCAGGAGATGTGCTAGGATAGGGTGAACTGATCTATCTGGAGATTAGGTCAATACCTTCACTTAAGGTGACTCAACAAGAGGATTAGGGTTTCTGCAACTGCACCTGCTAGTAACTCTAGCGACAATGCTATGGTGACTGCTCCTGCTAGAAACCCTAGCGAAAGTTTTTCATCGAGCTTAATATCCTTACGACTATGTTTCCTTCCAGCGGTTAGACTGAATGAAGGAGGTGTGGGCCCATAACCTGTTAGAATATAATGGATGTGCTCATTTTACCATTGACAATATCACTATTGTCACCCAAACATAGGCTGAAGCCACCCTCTGAGCACCTTAACCTTGACAGAGAATCACTCTGGAAGCAAACCCTAGGCTAGATAGCCAAACAAAGGGTAGCGCACCTTTCCCCGAAGATAGCACACCAACAAGAGCTGATCAAATAGTCCAAACCCTGACCAAGAGATAATCCAAGAACAACGTGATCCGCTAGCTACAACAGCCACAATGGCATCTCTCCTCAAACCTGCACACAAGACTGGGCACTGCAGTGTGCACAAGTTGCTTCTCTACAATTCTGAGACTGCCTGCTAGAATGCGAACTGGCCTCCTGTATTTATACTAATTCTGGTTAATTGCCTGGGCCAACTTCTCATTCTGGGTATCTGTCTGTTCAGTACATATTAATTCTTCTGGATGACTTCTTCTATTGGAGGCTAGTAACCTAATATAAATTATCCTCTTGAGCTGACATGTCTTCTAGGGTTATTATCCAACTCATTAGGGTTTCTTCTTGCTTTCCGGAGTATTCTATTCTCATCAGGTTTACACATGGAGGTAAATACCTCTCGCAACTACCAGAATATCAACAAAACAATGGGGGGCGATGAGAAAAGAGATGGATCCATTGAGGATGATCCATAAGTTGTTGAGATGAGATAAGAAATGGGATGGACTGAGACGAGCAGTGGAGAGAAAGAGATGAGAGATATGCAAGAAGAGTTGAGTTAAGAAGGAAAGTGGAACATAGGAGTGGAAGGAAGATAGCAAAGGGTGCACAACAAGGGTTTAGGCCTAGGATGAAGAGAAAGGAGACTGAACCGGGAGACAATGTGAAAGAGTGTGTTGTTCTAGAGAGGAACACATGCAAAGATAGGCCCTCGAAGAGTTGCGTCATTGAGAGTAGGGTGTCCAGTGGGAATACCAGTAATGGTAGTAGTAGTAGTAGTAGTAGTAGTAGTAGTAGTAGTAGAAACAATAAGATTCTAGGAGATGAAGTTTGAACCCCTTGGTTTTTGTGGAGTGCTGCAACTTTGAGGGAAGACGAAGCACAAAGTAGAGGCACAGAGGTAGGAGAGGAAGATGGAGGATCCCCTAGTGGTGGGGAAGAAGAATTGGAAATAGTAGATTGTCTTGCATGGATGCAAGTAGGAAACTCTTTAGGTCACCTCAAAAGAAATGTTAGAAGAATATGGACTTACCCCCCTTTTGAACCACACCCCTTGCAAGATTATAATCAATAATAAATAAAAATAGATAGAAAGACAATTGGAATAGGATAAAGATTAGGAGAAAGAGTAGAACGAAATAGAAGAGAATAGACAAGTGAAGAAGAAGGAAAAGTCAACGCTACTTCACTAAGAAGGGTATCAATATTGAGAATCCTGACAACCAACAGTCAGATCGAAGGAAATAGTTTTATATTGAGGATGGAGAATCATGATAGTACCCTAAGGTTACCCACGTTCCATGCAAAGAGTAGAGATGATGCATAAAAAAAATTGGTTCACATGTGAAGCGATATGGTTTGTGAAGTGGATCATAGACGAAGCAATGAAGATCACACAGTTGGAAATCATATTCAGGGGTAGAGCCTTGATGTGGTACATGAAATACAAGGCCACAGCATTGGTGGGACAAGGGAGGTCCCTGGCAAAGATCAAGAGATATTTTCTTTGGGAATTCTAGAAACCTAAGGGATATTCTCAGTGTATTACAAAGATAAAGGATATTAAGAAGAAACAAGGAGAGACTGTGTGGGATTATGACCAATGGTTGAATATTTTGTTGGAAAGGTTGACGTTCTAGATTCAGGACATAAAACATAGAGAATGGTTTATTGCAAGTTTTATCCCCCATATCTGAGCCCCACTCACCAAGCATAAGATGATGACTTAAGCAGAGGCAATGGATATTGCAATGTKCTTAGAAGCTACACAAGGAGGGTTAGAGACATCGACATGATTGGAATATGTGTAGTCAAAATTGTCCAATCTATTGATGAAATTACAATATATYGTGAAGGAAACATTCATGCGCGAGCACATATGTTGTACCATGTGTTKATCTAAGGGGAATCACAAAGACAAGTACCCTGTATTTGGAAACTATGTGGTGATGAGAGCACCAAGTCCATTTCCAACTGGTACTCAAACARAATGGTGCAAGATTTGCAGGCATTGGGGCCATGTACCACCCCGCTGTCCAACATTGGAGGAATATCAGAATATGCATCGTATCCCATTTTGTGAATTATGTAAGTCCATGGGACATGATGTAAACAACTGTCATYCACTCAAGTTGTTGCAAGACCACAACCATGATGTATTCTAGGTGCAAGAAGAACAAAAGGGTGGTGATCATGGAGATGCAGAGAGAGGTGGATATCAAGGAGGTCTCAAAGGTAGATATGGATGCATTCATGGACGAGGATGTGGAGGAGGGAGAGACATACCCACCACTTAATTTAATTATGGAGAAATTGGCCATGTGTCAAGGTTTTATACCAAACTTCACGCCTTCTGTGGGTATTGTTACTGATCCAAATTTTATGAGCATAACGAAATGAATACAAATATATATTATTAACACAAAGATTCAATGAAAAATAAAAAAGATATAGTAAAACTTGGATTCTATTATTAATAAATAAATTTGATGAAACTGTAAAATGCAGAATGAAACAAGCTTGCTAGAATGGTGGAAGCTTAGCTCTGAGAAGAGATGTGACAATTGTGCTCATTCACAAGAACATGAGTACAATGAGGCTCTAAAATACTTTTTACAATAAACATGAATTCAAAAACCCTAAACATCCAAAACCTAACCCTATGAGATGAAGCGCCAACAGCCATGTGGGCCCTGTTGGGGTAAGTTGGTACATCAACTTCCCATTGTCATAACTTTTGCATACGATCTCCATTTTAGGCACATGATAGCCCGTTGGAAAGGATTATATGAGGAATACACATTCTACTATCAAATTATAACTTTTTTTATAGTTTGACTATGGAAATCCCTAAAACAAAGTTTAGGGCCACAAAACATCCCCGGAAGTTCATGACCCAAAAACTAGGAAAACAAAATGCCAAAATGAAAAACTGTGAAGATGATCCAGTTGGAATAGGTGGGTGGCCACTGATATCCACCTAGATCATTCCCCACCCATTAGGAATAAATTGTATCCATTGCATTGAGTTCCCCCATCATATGAGGAAATTTCTTTTGAATTTGGCCCCAACTGAACAACTTTCCTTGGTGTAGGAGCTGCCCTGCTTTAACAACCCGATAAAGATGGATCCTCTGCTGATGATTTCTCTTGAACTACGTGTCCACGATATAATAAGTGGATGCCTGTTCCATGCATTTAGGGTTGATATTTTTTGGTGTCAATTGTTTTGCTATCTTTGAGGTGTCTAATAATGGTGGAAAATATGGCCAAAGGAGATCCACATTGAACATTGGGTGCCAACCAAGGAAGGGGGGAAATGTTGAGCTCAAAATCATTGTCACCCAAAGCCTTGGTGATGGTGTAAGGTCCATAGAGGAGTGGATAAAGATTCTTATGGGGCCTTGTAAGGCATTCTTTCTGCAAGTGAAACCAAACTTTGTCTCCCTCTTGAAACTTGTGTGGCACCCAATGTTGATCATGGCACTACTTGTACTTAGCATTAGACTTTTGTAAAATATCTTGAACATGTTGGAGGATGTGTTGGATCTGATCAATGAATTAGGTGGATTTTTCAGCTTTAGTTTAAGAATGGGGCGATTTTACCTGAGTGGCTGCAAGGGGTAGTGCAACATCCATGGGACCCAATGGTTGAAATCCCAACCCCACCTGAAAGGGGTTATGGCCAGTTGATATATATATGGCTCTGTTATAGCTATGTTGAACATAGTGAAGACACTCATCCCATGTGCATGGGTTCTTGGAATTGTACATGCGCAGGATATGCACAATCATCCGGTTCATGACCTCAGTTTTTCCATCCATCTGGGGGTGGAAGGTAGTGGATTTGGTGAGTTTTGTGTCCAACAATGACTAGAGGTTTGACCAGAATGTGTTGAGGAACCAACTATCTCGATATGAGATAATGTTTTTTGGTATACCAAAATGTGCCCACACTCGTTAAAAGAAGATCTTGGCATTGGCCTTTGTTGTGATGCTCTTCTTGCAGGCAGCTAGAATCACCATCTTGGAAAAGCGACCAACAACCACAAAAACAAATTTGTTTCCTCTCTTGGTGGATGGAAGGCCTGACATGTACTCCATTGAGATGGATTCCCATGGTTTGTCAGGGGTAGGCAGAGGGGTGTACAGGTCTTGTTTCTTAGTGTCCAGTTTGCAAATAGTGAAGGAAGTGCAAGACTTGATATACTTGCTGACATCTTGTCGAAGTTTCGACCAGTAGAAATGTTGTTGCAACACTACCAATGTCTTTTATACACTGAAGTGTCCTACCACATGATTGTAGTGGGCTTCCCAAATTAGCTTCATTCTCTCGCTTGATAGAACATAGAGATGGCCCAAACGACACAATAACCCATCCTGAATATGGAAATTAGTGACAGTTGTGTTTGTGCCCAACATCCAGTAGGTGGTGGTGAAGTTAGGATCTTTCTCATACAGTTGGGGCCATCCAAAGGTCTCATGGGTGAAAGAGTCTAGAATCATGGTGATTTTCATGACTAGAGGTCAACTTAGGAAATCACTGATGTGGTTGGTACTTTATGTCTTATACTTGAAGTTGAGGTGGAACTGCTGCAAGTATGTGGAGCAATTCTGATGGCGTTATTTCTGCAATTTTCCATGTGTTGGTTGTTGATGAATGCAGATATGTGATACATTCTCCATCTTACAAACATATGAGGTGTGGATCATTGTAGCTATGTGAATCCTTTCTCTCAGCTTACAAACCTGAGAGAAATCCCCTAAGAAGGGTACGTGGTTCCTACCTGAGACATATCTAGGAACGTAGAGATGACCTCCTCCATTCAGAGAGTGAGAAGAACTCTAGATGATTATCCAATGGGAAAGGCGATTTGATGAGTTGGACATGCCTGTCACTGAGAACAAGGTGAACATGTGAAATCCCAAAGTGTTGGGTGCATCATTATGTGAACAGAAATGAAGATGATGTGTTAGACTCCTCTGAGCAACATAGTTGATGAGAAAAATCCAGATGATTCTCCTGTGTGAGGCAGTGGGAAAGAATATCTATAGAGTGGGCATGCCTGTGGATGAGCATAGGTGAATGTGTGTAGTTCTGGTTCTTCTTTGTAATGCAGTGAGCCAGAGCTATGACATCCCTATGTATGTTCCCCTAGTGGATGAGAACTAGTGGGTGCATTATATCCTTTGCTATATGTTGTTCAAGAGTCATACCTTCTTGTAACTCTAATTGTTATGTAAAGGGTACAAGTTGGGCCCTCCTTAATGTGATTAATAATAAATGTAAAGGATAATTAATATGATTAATAATAATTATAATAATAATAATAATTATAAAGTGACTTAGAGAGGTCGACCTTGTTGAGCCAATAAACGCCTTTTTTGATTGGACAAGTCTAATATAAGTAAGGGATGATTCCCCATTGTGGAATCATATCTTTCTTGTGAGTTTGAAAATTACAGCAAATACATCTACCTGGTAAAAGGTGCACACCTCTCTTGGGTTCTAGTCTTCTAGGGCTTGAGAACCCTCTTGTGTTGTAAGTCTTTCTTGGTGGTGAAGGTATTTCTCTTGAAGAATATAGAAAAGGATTCGGATGGGTTTTCTTCCCTTGTTGAGAAGGGTTTCCCAGGATACTTCTTGTGTTATTGTGCATGGTGCTTCTTCTTGTGATCTTGGTTGCTGCAACATTATTGTTTGTGGTTAAGTAAATGAAAAAATGGAATGAAATTCATGCTTAACCTAGCTTATGAAAAATCAAAATGGTTTCAGATCATAGGTCTTGAATATATGATTGCACAAGAATTTTCCAGCTCCTTCTCTCACTCATTTGCAGAAACCGTATGACCCTCCTAGGGTTTCCAGAAAATCCGTACGACCTCCTCTCCTGAGAAATTTCACCACTCAAAACTTGGATGATTGGGATGAAAAAGACATAAAAGGGTACGACCTCCTTCAGTGCACCTCTAGCAAGTCTCAGATCAAAATTCTGGGCATTTCCAATTTTTGGCCCTAAAAGTTTCTAGGTTTTCGCCAAAATTCTACAGAAAATTCTAAAGTATATTTATGCAAACTTATTGAAGAAGCTCCTCAGCGTACTAGGGCTATCATATTTATCAAGGCTTATTGTTGGCAGTTATAAGCCCAACAAAACCTAAAAGTGATAGCCTAGCCTAGCCGTTAGGTTTTCTATCCTAGTTGACAAGGGTTTGTAAAGATGAGAAAAATCATGATGGGAAACAAGCTCATCACAAGACTCCAAAATAATGAAGACATCAACATCTCAACACTCTCAGGTATGGTTCCTATCAATGATAATACTTGGCTAATTGACAGTGGTGCCTCCAAGCACATGACCGGTATTAGAAATCATCTAACACACTTCGTTGAGAAAGAGACACATCTACATGTTGTTCTTGGAGATGATGCCATATATAATGTGAGAGGAGTTGGAACTTCTACCTTCCAACTAGATTCAAATATGCAGCTTAAACTAGAGGAAGTTCTATATGTACCCAGAATGAAGAGAAACCTTGTCTCTATTTTGGCCTTGAAAGACAAAGGTTACAAAATTACTTTCTCAGAAGGAAGAGTTCTTGCATGGCACAAATAATCTCCTATAATCTCTTCCAAAGTAATCGGTGTAAGAGAAAATAGCTTGTACAAGTTGACCATCAAACCAGTTCAAGCCTTATGACATGACACTATCAACTTGCATGAGTTATGGCATAAAAGACTTGCTCACATTCATTACAGATCTCTTCCATCTCTAGGGAAAATGATAACATGTCTACCAGAGATCCATATCCAGCATAATGGTGTTTGCAAAGGTTGTGCCCTTGGAAAAAATGTTAAAGAATCCTTTCCTAACAGTGACAACAGATCCAAGAAAATCTTGGACTTGATACATTCAGATGTATGTGGGCCAATGAATGTTTCATCCTTAAATGGATACCTATACTACTCACTCTTCATAGATGATCACTCCAGGAAAAATTGGATTTACTTTCTGAAGAACAAGGATGGAGTCCTTGCCAAATTTCAAGAATTCAAATATCAGGTTGAGAACCTGACTGGAAGAAAAATCAAAGTATTAAGATCAGACAATGGAGGAGAATACACCTCAAAAGAATTTAACAGTTTTTGTATTGAAGCAGGAATAAAGAGGGAGTTCACAGTTCCTTACAACCCTCAACAAAATGGGGTTTCTGAAAGGAAAAACAAAACTATCATTGAGGAAACTAAAGCAATGATACATGATCAGAGTCTACTTATGACTCTATGGGAAGAAGCATGTATGAAAACAATATATGTTCAAAACTGTAGTCCTCATCAGATCCTGAAGAAAATTACTCTAGAAGAATCATTCACCAAAGTGAAGCCTGATATCAGAAACTTCAAAATATTTTGATGTCCAGTGTACTTTCATGTACCTAAAGAAAAGAGATCCAAACTAGAACCTTCGGGAAGAAAGGGTACATTTGTAGGATAGAATGAATCCTCAAAAGCATATTGAATCTACATCCCAGGTCATATACAAATTGAAGTAAGTAGAGATGTCACCTTTGAAGAAGAAGTAGCCTTCCAGAAATCCAAAGAGGCTCATATGGAAATTGATAGTGAAACAATACCTTCTCCCCTTTCAGTAGTTTAGAGGGAGACATATATTATTACAGATGAGCCAACAACTCCAGTTGATCCAATTGCTCCAACGGACTATGATGCCCCAAGAAACATACCCAGAAACGTCACAGTTGGACATAAGAGACCTTCTTGGGCTCGAAAAACTTTAGAAGAAGAAAAAGGACATAAAGCTCCACAAGGAGAAACCAGAGAAAGCAAGAGACCAAAGATATTCTCAAGCTACCTTTCATCCATGATCCACATTATTGATTCAGAGCCATCCTGTCATGGAGAAGCTGCAGGTGAACAAGTATGGCAATATTTCATGACTGAAGAATACCAATCTATATTAAAAAAATGATGTATGGGATGTTGTTCCAATACCAGAGGGAAAGTCTGTAGTGACTTCCAAATGGATTTACAAAATCAAACATGCTACCGATGGAAGCATTGAAAAATACAAAGAAAGATTTGTGGCTAGAGGGTTTTCACAAATAGAGGGAGTTGACTATGACGTGACGTTTTCACCGGTAGCCAGATATACCTCCATCCAATCTATCATTTCACTAGTTGCTTCCATGGGTTGGAAGCTACATCATATGGATGTAAACACAAATTTTCTCAATGGTGAAATTGAGGAAGAAGTTTATATTGAACAACCATAAGGTTTCGTTATGCACAATGAAAAATCTCATGTATGCAGGTTGAAGAAAGCCCTTTATGGCTTAAAACAAGCACCACATGCTTGGTACGAGAAAATGGATGGATTCTGATGAGTTTGGGCTTCAACAAAAGTACAACTGATCCAAACTTGTATTATCACATTGATGGCAATGCGTGCATGGTATTAGTCTTATATGTGGATGAAATTTTCCTCACTGGTTCAGAAAGACTCATTGCAGAATGCAAACAAGCCTTGACTGCCAAATTTGAAATGAAGGATTTGGGCCTAATGCATTATTTCTTAGGACTAAAAGTATGGCAGAGAATATATGATATTTTCCTAAGTTAAGGAAAATATACTATGGAGATACTGAAGAAGTTCAAAATGACAGATTGCAGATCCATGCCCACTCCAATGGTAATGGATTTAAATAAAATGAGTGACACTAATTCAGGAGACGTAGATCCACATTTATATCGATAGCTTATTGGATCTTTGATGTATCTGGTTAACACCAGAACATGCATTTGCTATGCAGTAAATGTTCTTAGCCAATTTATGAGCCAAACAAAACAGACACACTGGATAGCGGAAAAACACGTATTGAGACACTTACAAGGCACAATTGGTTATGGCCTGAGATATGCATCCAATGTGGACTTAAGCTTGGAAGGATATGTTGATGCAGATTGGGCAGGAAGTGCAATGGACAGAAAGAGCACTTCAGGTTACTGCTTCACCTTAGGATCAACCATGGTTTCCTAGTGTAGCAGAAAACAAATCTCTGTGGCTTTAAGTACAACAGAGGCAAAGTACATTTCACTGAGTGTGGCAGTTCGTGAAGCTGTATGGCTTCGAATTTTTTTGACAAACTTGCTCAATCATGAGATGGATCTGAATACTATTCATTGCGACAACCAGAGCTGTGTAAAGCTCTTCGAGAACCCAATGTTTCATGAAAAATCAAAACACATTGAAATCAAGTATCACTATATCAAATACATGGTGTAGAAGAAGACAGTACATGTGCAATATCTTTCTACTCATGAAAAAATTGCATATATCTTCACCAAACCACTTGCCAAGACAAAGTTTGAGTATTTCTGTGAGAGACTTGGCCTGATGGAAAATGCCTCCCTAGATGAGAGGGAGTGTTGATGAATGCAGCTATGTGAGACATTCTCCAGCTTACAAACCTGTGAGGTGTGGATCATTGTAGATATGTGAATCCTTTCTCTCAGCTTACAAACCTAAGAGAAATCCCCTAAGAAGGGTATGTGGCTCCTGCCTGAGACAGAGATAGGAATGTAGAGATGACCTCCTCCATTCAAAGAGTGAGAAGAACTTCAGATGATTATCCAGTGGGAAAGGCAATCTGATGAGTTGGACGTGCATGTGGCTGAGAACAAGGTGAACGTGTGAAATCCCAAAGTATTGGGGGCATCTTCATGTGAACATAAATGAATATGATGTGTTAGCCTCCTTTGAGAAACAGATTTGATGAGAAAAATCTAGATGATTCTCCTGTCTGAGGCAGTGGGAAAGAAGATCTGTAGAGTGGACGTGCCTGTGGATGAGCACAGGTGAACATGTGTAGTTTTGGTTCTTCTGTGTAATGTAGTGAGCTAGAGCTATGACATCCCTATGGATGTTCCCCTAGTGGATGAGCACTAGTGGCTGTATCCGATCCTTTGCTATATGTTGTTCAAGAGTCAGACCTGCCTGTAACCCTAATTGTTATGTAAATGGTATAGGTCGGCCCCACCTTAATGTGATTAATAATAAATGTAAAAGATAATTAATATGATTAATATTAATTATAATAATATTAATAATAATAATAATAATTATAAAGTTACTTAGAGAGGTCGGCCCTGTTGAGCCAATAGATGCCCTTGTTGATTGGAAAAGTCTAATATAAGTAAGGAATGATTCCCCATTGTGGAATCATATCTTTCTTGTGAGTTTGGAAATTACAACAAATACATCTACTTGGTAAAATGTGTGCACCTCTCTTGGGCGTTAGTCTTGTAGGGCTTGAGCACCCTCTTGTGTGCTAAGTCTTTCTTGGTGGTGAAGGTCTTTCTCCTTAAGAATATAGCAAAGGATTTGGCTGGGTTTTCTTCCCCTGTTGAGAAGGTTTCCCATGATACTTCTTGTCTTCTTGTGCATGGTGTTTCTTCTTGTGATCTTGGTTGTTGCAACATGCAAAAATGAAAAAATAGAATGAAGTTCATGCTTAACCTAGCTTATGAAAAATCAACATTAGCATGAACTGTAATGGCTTATGATTAGTGTGGATGATTGTCTCCTTCCTGAGAATTTAATACCTCCACTGTAGGTAGGCTTGCACAATGGAGTACATTTATTTTTCATAAGTAGGGTACTTATGGAAAACATTTGATAGTGTCTCACCATGATAGATGACAGGGTGGCCATGCTGAGTGAGAAATGCGCCCACATCATAGTTTGAAGCATGTCTCAATATCAAAGGGTTTTTGTAGGTCGGGTAATGAAAGAACTGGGGATGAGCACAAGCACTGATTCAAATCATCAAACACTTGTTGTTGGGACAAGACCCACAAAAAAAGTTTCCTTACCACCACCCATGGTTACTTGGGTGAGGGCCCATGCAATATGGGAGAATCCCAACATGAACCTGCGATAGAAATTAGCAAGGCCTAAGAAGCTCTGAAGCTCAATGAGTGTGGTTGGGGCTGGACAATCATGGATGACCTAGATCTTGGATGGATCCACATGCACACCATTCTTATCAACAATGCATCCTAGGTACTGGACCATGTCCATGCCGAAGGAACATTTTTCCAAGTTGGTATATAGCTTGTGCTACCACAAAGTGTGTAGAACCTGATGAATATGTTGCAAGTGTTCTGCCCAAGTATTGTTGTAGATGAGGATTTCATCTAGATACACACTACAAAATAATTGGTGAAAGGCCGCAAGATATCATCCATCATCCTCATGAAAATTGTTGGTGCATTTGTCAAACCAAATGGCATGACTAGCCATTCAAAAATACCTTATTTTGATTTGAAGACAGTATTCCATACATTTTTCTTCTCTATTGGGACCTAATGGTAGCCATACTTCATATCAATATTACTGAAGTATTTCCCCCCCCTGAGTTGATCAAGGATACTGTCGATTGAGGGAATCAGGTACAAGTTCCTGACTGTGATTTTATTTAGGTCCCTGTAATCAATGCAGATTCACCAGGTCACGTCTTTCTTCTGCACAAGCACGATTGGGCTTCCAAAAGGTGATGAGCTAGGTCATATGTGCCCCTTATGGAGTAGTTCTTGGATCTGACACTTGATATCCTCATTTTCTAACAGAGAGCAGTGATATATTATCCCATTGGGTAGTGGTGCGTCGACGATCAGTTCGATGGAATGCTTGACCTGACAATGCATAGGTACCCTAATAGGTGAGGAGAATATGTATTTGTATTTCTCCACAACCTATCCACTTTCTTCTGCTACATGGAGAGGTTGGCCATAGAGGCCATGGACGTGGATTCAATATTTCACTCACTTTGAGAGTGGATCAAGAAGAAGAAAAACTTCTCGGCCTGAGAGATGACCTTGCTGCATTGTCTGGAAGAGATCAAGGAAATTGCACTAGGTGGGACTCCCTCGGGTATCCTATACAATTTCCTGTCCGAAGTAATAATAACACTAAAAGGCCTAGAATTATATACAACATGATGTTTCCATAAATAAGGTTGGCCCAAAAGAACATCACAAAATTCAAGGGGAGAAAGATCACACAATACCTCATCTTTGAAGGGCTTGATGCCATAGAATAGGGGACATTGTTGGCTGACGCAAAGATAGCTTCCTTCGAGGAGCCATCCGATGGTGTAGGGTTGCGGGTGTGGCATTGTTGGTAGGGCCAGCCGCTTGATGAACTCTGTTGAGATGAGGTTCTTCTGGCTACCTCTATCAACAATGAAGTGGAACAGGGTGCCTTTCACCCACATATATGAATGAAAGAGGCAATATGCTTCCTTTAGGTCATCAAATTCACTGGACTAGATCTTGGTGGTAGCAACAATGGCACTAGGGTCCACGCTAATGATCCATCTCCCCTTTTCTGGTTCTAAATCAGAGTCATGACCTACATTTGATTTGGAATCTTTCATCTCAACCACTAATGATGTCTTTGAGTGGAAATCAATAGTGTTATGCTAGGGGATCTTATGGAATTCACACCACTTCCCTGTATCTTTATTCATATTTCCATTGTCCTTATTTATTTTTGGCTTATACCGGTTGTATTGAGGCTGTCCATATTTTCTCTACCCTTTGTTCTATGGGTTGGGGCTACCCTTTCTCTGCTTCTGTTGTGAGGGGTTCCCAGATCCAAACTTCCACATTTTTTGTTTAAGATTTTACTCGATTTTGACGACATATAGATAGGTTGTGCCCAAGGATGAGATGTCTAAAAGACCCATTTCTACCTGGATGTATCTATGCAGGCCACCGCGGTACTTGAGCACCAGATGTCACTCAGAATATTTGATACCAAACTTGGTATGCAAGGTATGGAAGGAATTTGTGAACTCTAGCACTGCTTGGTCCCTTTCCTATTGCAGTGTGGTCCGTTTTGTATACATGTCATCATAACTTCCGACAGGGTAGTATTGTTCCTTAATAACATCCCTAAAGGAATCCCGAGTGAGTGTGACTGTAAATAATGAGGGTTCCTCTATTTAATTTTTCTCACAGAAAGTTTCCCACCAATATTTGACATGGGGGATGAGTTTGAGGAGAACGAAAGTAATATTTTCTCTATTTGAAAAGTTATGGACAAAAAATACCCTTCTAGCATATTCAACCATTTTTCTACATCATTTGCGTCTATTTGACCTTCAAATATAGGAATGTCAAATTTGATTTGTACCTTGAAGGGGGTCGTGCCTCCACTCGAGGAAGATATGTCACCTGTTGGTCGTCATCAAAGGATTTGCACAAAACTATCCATCATCTCATTCCTCTGTTGCACGAGAGATTCCTAGAGCAATAGTTTGAAAGGATCTCCTATCCCATTGTATTTCTTTTCTGCCACCATGGAAGGTCACTTGGGCGTGAAATAGACTTTTTCCTCAAAAGAAACAAGCTCGAGACCCAACTCTTTGTACCTTGACCTCATCGGGGACATGCATTAAGAATGACAAGGAGAAGACCGCTCTGATACCACTAATCCAGATTCTATGAGCCGAAAGAAATCAATACAGATCTATTTTATTAACAAAAAGATTCAATGAATAGTAACAGAGATATAGTAAAACTTGGCTTCTATTAATAAAGAGGTATACTAAAAATGTAAAATGCAGACTGAAACAAGCTTGCTAGAATGGTGGTGGATTATCTCTGAGAAGAGATGTGACGATTGTGCTCATTCACAAGAAGATGAGTACAATGAGGATTTGAAATCCTTTTTACAATAAACATAAATGAAAAAACCCTAGACATCCAAAAACCTAACCCTAGGAGATGAAGTGCCAAGAGGCATGTAGGCCCTATTGGGGTAAGTTGGTACATCAACTTCCCGAGGTCGTAAATTTTGCATATGATCTATGTTTTAGGTGCATGATAGCCAGTTAGAAAGGTCTATTTGAGGACTACACATTATGTCATCAAAATTTGACTTATTCAATAGTTTCACTATGGCGAGCCTAAAAATGTTGTTTAGGGCCTCAAAACAGCCTCAGAAGTTCAGGACCCAAAAAATAGGAAACAAAACTGCCAAAGTGAAAAAATGCCAAGATGAGCCAGTTGGAATAGGTGGGTGGCCACCGATATCTACCTAGATCAGTTATAGCCCTGAGTATGTCACAGAGGTCTATCCCGACTTATGAATAAGTGGGAAGAAAAGAAGGAACATTGCAACATGGTGCATGCGGAACTGCACAAAAATAAGAAGAAGGATGAGTACATTGATGTCCAGGTGATAACCCGAGGAGGAGTGAATATAGGAATGGAATTCGAGCATAGTGAAATATTGGGTCAAAGTTCATAGGGGAATATTGGAAACAAAGGGAAACTCCCTCCTAATTTTTATGCTACTTAGTAGTAGCATTTTTTAAGCAATGCGTAGAGGGCCATTAAAGAATAAAGGGAATGAAAGGAGTTGCATCGTGCAACATAAAGGTCGCTTGAAGAGGCATTGATTCGTGAATAAGTTCAATGCATGACATAAAGGTTGCTGGAAGAGGCTTGTGTCCATGAAGAATTGCAGCATGCGACGCATAGGTCATCAGAAGAAGCTCACGTGTGCAAAGAGATACAACGCATGACACAGAGGTCCTTGGAGGAAACGTGCAGATAGGAAGAGATGAAAAATGCTGATAAAAAAATGATCGAGGAACATCGCCTTGAGGATTTAAAGTGTGTAGCGCGTGAAGAAGATTTTAATGACTTTGGTCATGAGACAAACACTAAATATCAAGAAATTAATTTCTTACATTAGTGTTTGAGATTGATAAATGATCCTAAAGCTACGATAAGGCTGACATAGATGTTAGATACCTGCATGGGGGAACAAGGGATGGAGAAAAATGTATCATCCCCCTTGTCAGAAAGAGATATATGTTAGTTCAGTAAGAAAAAACACATAGGAAGATAATTCAATATGACAACTGAACTTGAGAGTTATGAAATGGATGGAATCATGTTGGATTTGGAATCCAACGTGAACATTCTACCAAAGAAGTATTGGGAGTTTATGGGCACAATTCATTTCATATATTCTCCCATCCAGTTGTGGTTGGTGAATCAATATAGGATCTACCCTATATGTTGACTGGAGCAAGTTGATGTGAACAAAGAAGGGTTGAAGAAAAAGGCTAATTTTCAAGTCATAGAGATTATGGATGAATCTTATCCCTACCCTCCACTACCTGGAATTGATTGGGCCTTCGACAACAATGCGGTCTTGAATATGATGAAGAGGAAGATGTCATTTCAAATGGACACCTTGTTTGATCTAGATTTTATGAGAATAACGAAATGAATACAGATTATTACCAGATGCTTAACACAAAATAACAGATATACAGTAAAACTGGTTTTCTATTCAATAAGGAAATAAGCTGAAATTGTAAAATGTAGCGGAAAACAAGCTTGCTGGAATGGTGGCGGCTTATCTCTGAGAAGAGATGTGATGGCTATGCTCATTCACAAGAAGATGATTAAAATGATTCTCTCAAGGAATTTTTACAATAAATAGGAGTTTCAAAAACCCTAAACATAAAAAA
>ML790084.1:771305-784900 GCA_009831015.1 Picea engelmannii
CCCCATCAAATGAGGAAATTTCTACTGAATTTGGCCTCGGGTGAGCCACTTGCCTTGGTGCAGGAGCTGTCCTGCTTTGAAAACTCAATAAAGTTGGATCCTTTGTTGTCGAGTGCCCTTGATATGTGTGTCCGCAATCTGATCAATGGATTCCTTTTGTATGCAGTCGGGGTTGAGCTCTGTTGGTGTCAGTTGTTCTGCTACGTCTGAGTTGTCCAATAATGGTGGTAAATAAGGCTGAAGGAGGTCCACGTTGAACACTGGGTGCAAGCCAAGGAAAGGAGGAATGTTGAGCGTAAAAGCATTATCCCCCATAACCTTGGTGATGGTGTACGACCCATAATGGAGTGGGAAAAGCTTTCGATGGGGTCCTACAAGGCGTTCTTTCTACAAGTGAAACCAAACTTTGTCGCCCACCTGAAACTTATTTGGAACCCGATGTTGATCATGGCGTTGCTTGTACTTGTCATTGGACGTCTGTAGGATATCCTGAACCTGTTGGCGGATGTGTTGGATCCTCTCAATGAACTGGGTCGCTTTGTCAGCCTCAGTTGGAGAAGGAGAGGAGTCGGTCGAGGTGATTGCAAGGGGAAGTGAAAAATCTATGGGACCCAATGGTTGGAATCCCAACCCCACCTGAAAGGGGTTGTGGCAGGTTGAGCTATGTAGGGCTCGGTTGTAGCTATGCTAGACATAGGGAAGACTCTCATCCCATGTGTGAGGGTGCTTGGAATTATACATGCGCGGGATATGAATGATCATTCGATTTATGACCTCGGTTTGGCCATCTGTTTGGGGTTGGAAGGCCGTGGATTTGGTGAGCTTGGTGTCTAGCAGTGACCAGAGGCTCGACTAGAATGTGCTGAGAAATCGACTGTCCCGATTTGAGACAATGGTTTGTGGGATTCCAAAATGTATCCAGACCTGTTCAAAGAAGAGCTTGGCAGTGGCTTCTACTGTGATTCTCTTCTTGCAAGAAACCATAATCGCCATCTTAGAAAAGCGATCGACAACCACAAAAACATAGTCATTTCCCCGCTTGGTGGACGGGAGGCCTGACATGTAGTCCATTGAGATGGATTCCCATGGTTTTTCAAGAGTAGGAAGAGGGGTGTACAAGCCCTGTTTCTTAGTGGTTGGTTTGGCAATAACATAGACAGTGCAAGATCTGATATACTTGCTGACCTCCTGTCGAAGTTTCGACCAGTAGAAATGTTTTTGTAGCATCGCCATTGTCTTTTCGATGCCGAAGTGTCCTGCCACCCGACTGTAGTGGGATTCCTATATCAGCTTCACTCGCTCACTTGAGGGAACACATATATGGCCCAGAAAACACAACAACCCATCCTGAAGATGGAAATTATCGACAACTGCCTTTGCACCCAACATTTGGTAGGTGGTGGTGAAGTTCGAGTCTATCTCATAGAGTTGGGGCCATAAAGAGGTCTCATGGATGCAAGAGTCTAGCACTGTGGTGAGTGCCGTGACTGGTGGTCTACTGAGGCAATCAACAATGTGGTTGGTGCTTTCTGTTTTATACTTGATGTTGAGGTGGAATTGCTGCAAGTATGTGAACCACTTTTGATGGCGGTCATTTTACAATTTTCCTTGTGTCTGCATGAACTGTAGTGGCTTATGATCAGTGTGGATGATTGTCTCCCTCCCAAGAATGTAGCGTCTCCACTGGAAACATTCTTTCACAATGGAGTACATTTCTTTGTCGTAAGTAGGGTACTTACAGACAACATCTGATAGTGTCACACTATGATAGGCTACGGGGTGGTCGTACTGCCTAAGAACGACACCCACAACATAGTCTGAAGCATTGGTCTCAATCTCAAAGGGTTGTTGCAGGTCTGGTAGTGAAAGTACTGGGGCTGAGCACAAGCGCTTCTTCAAATCATCGAACACTTTTTGTTGGGATGGCCCCACGCAAATTTCTCCTTACCACCACCCCTGGTTATTTGGCTGAGGGCCCATGCAATATGGTATAATCCCAACACAAACCTGCGGTAGAAATTGGCAAGGCCCAAGAAGCTCCGAAGCTCAGTGAGTGTGTTTGGGGCTGGTCAGTCATGGATGACTTGGATCTTGGCTGGATCCACATGTATGCCATGTTGATCAATGATGTATCCTAGGTAATCTACCCTGTCCATGCCGAAGGAGCATTTTTTCAAGTTGGCGTATAGCTAGTGCTGCCGCAGGGTGTGCAGAACCTGCTGAATATGATGCAAGTGTTCGGCCCAAGTCTTGATGTAAATGAGAATGTCATCAATATAAACCACTACAAAATTATTGGTGAATGGTCGCAGGATATCGTCCATCATCCCCATGAAAGTGGCTGGAGCGTTTGTCAGAACAAAGGGCATGACCAACTATTCAAAAAGGCCTTCCTTTGACTTGAAGGTAGTCTTCCATACATCTGTTTGTTCTATCGGGACCTGGTGGTAGCCATACTTCAGATCAATGTTACTGAAGTATTTGGCCCCCATGAGTTGATCAAGGAGGTCATCGATTTAGGGAATCAGGTACCGGTTTCTGACTGTGATTTTATTCAGAGTCCGATAATCAATGCAAAGTCACCAGGTTCCATCTTTCTTCTGTACCAGAATGATTGGGCTCCTACAAGGTGATGAGATAGGACGGATGTGCCCCTTGTGGAGAAATTCTTGGATCGATCGATTGATCTCCTCATTCTCTAATAGAGAGCGACGATAGACTAGCCCATTGGGCAGAGGTGCACCAAGGGTCAGATCGATGGGGTGCTTGACCTAACAGTGCAGAGGTACCTCGATAGGTGAGGAGAAGATATCCGAGTATTCTTTCATGACCTTATCTACTTGCTTCTACTGTGTGGAGAGGTCGGTCACAGAGACACTGGATGTGGCTATGATTTTTCTCTCATTCTGAGAGTGAATCATGAAGAAGAAAAACTTCCTTGTTTGAGAGATGACCTTCCTGCATTGCTTAGCAGAGATCAAGGAAATAGCACTAGGTGGGACAACCTCAGGTATCCTGTACAATTTCCTTTCAAAGTAATAATAACACTACGAGGCCTAGACTCATATATAACATGATGTTTCCATAAATAAGGTTGGCCCAAAAGAGCATCAAAAACCTTGAGAGGAGAAACATCACACAATACCTCGTCTTTGAAGGGCTTGATGTCGTACGATAGTCGACACTATTGGCTGACGCAGAGATTGCTTCCTTGGTGGAGCCATCCAATGGTGTAGGGTTGTGGGTGCGACATTGTTAGCAAGTCCAACCATTTGATGACCTCTGCTGAGATGAGGTTCTTCTGGCTATCATTATAAATGGTGAAGTGTAGTGGGGTGCCTTTTACCCACATCTATGAATGGAAGAGGTGCTCTCCTTCTTCTGGCTCGTCTGGTTCACCATGCTGGAGCTTGGTGGTAGCAACGGTGGCACTAGGTTCCACTTCAATGATCTGTCTTCCCCTTTTTGGTTCCGACTCAGAGTTAGAACCCGCATCTGATTCAGAGGCTTTCACTTCGGCCACTAGCGTTTTCTTTGAGCGAAAGTCAACAGTGTTATGCCAAGGGCTCTTATGGAAGTCGCACCACTTCCCGGTATCTTTCTTTGTATTTCTAGTGTCCTTCTTTGCTTGTGGCTTGGACTGGTTGTCCTAATATTGTCCATCTTCTCTCTATCCTTTGTTTTGTGGGTTGGGGCTGCCCTTCCCTGGATTTTTTTGTGAGGGGTTCCCTAACCCAAATTGTCGCATCTTTTGTTTGAGCTTCTGCTCGATTTTGACAGAATATTGGTAGGCTGTGCCCAAGGATGAGATGTCCAGAAATTCCATTTTAGTATGGATGTATCTATGCAGAGCACCGTGATACTTGAGCACCAGATGTCTCTCTGAATCTTTGATACCCATCTTGGTGTGCAAGGTATGGAAGATATTTGTGAAATCTGGCACTGCTTGGTCTCTTTCTTGCCGCAGTGTGGTCCATTTGGTATCAATTCGTCATAACTTCCGATAGGGTAGTATTGTTCCTTAATAACATCCCTGAAGGATTCCCAGGTGGCCATGACTGTAAATAATGAGGGTTCCTCTGTTTCCTTTTTCTCACAGAAAGTTTCCCACCAATCTTTGACATGGGGAACGACTTTGAGGAGCGCAAAAGTAATCTTTTCTCTATTAGAAAAGTTATGGATAGAGAAATACCCTTATAGTAGATTTAACCACTTGTCTAAAACATCTGCGTCTATATGACCTTCAAATATAGGAATATTGAAGTTTATTTGTACCTTGAAGGGGGCGGTGCCTCCGCTCGAAGAAGATGCGTCGCCTGTTGGTAGTCACCGAAGGATTTGCGCAAAATTATCCATCATCTCGTTCCTTTGTTGCATGAGGGCTTCCTCAATCAATAGTTTGAAATGATCTCCTATCCCATCATATTTCTTTTCTCCTTCCATGAGAGGTCACTTAGGTGTGCGAGAGCTTTTTTCCTCAAGAGAAACAAGCTCGAGACCCAAATCTTTGTACTTCGACCTTGTTGGGGACATGCATTAAGATGACAAGGAGCACACCGCTCTGATACCACTGACCCGGATTTTATGAGCAGAACAAAATGAATACATATTATTACCAGATGCTTAACACAAAATAACAGAGATAAAGTAAAACTGGTTTTCTATTCAATAAGGAAATAAGCTGAAACTGTAAAATGTAGCGGAAAAAAAGCTTCCTGGAATGGTGGCTCATTCACAGGAAGATGATTACAATGAGGCTCTCAAGGCCATTTTACAATAAACAAGAGTTTCAAAACCCCTAAACATCCAAAAACCTAACCCTAGGAGATGAAGCACCAAAAGTCATGTGGGCCCTGTTTGGGTAAGTCAGTACATCAACTTCCTGGGGTCATAACTTTTGCATACGATCTCCGTTTTAGGTGTATGATAGCCCGTTGGAAAGATCTATCCGAGGACTAAAAAATTTTCACAAAATTTCGCAATAAATATTTATGACCGAAACATACCCCAAAAAACATTGTTTAGGGCCTCAAAATGGCTCCAGAAGTTTAGGACCTGAAAAACTGCTAAAAATAGTAAATTATCAAAATTGCTAGAAAGTTGTTTTGAGCTAGCTGGAAAAGGTGGGTGGCCACCGATATCCACCTGGATCATTGGGCATGATCACACCTCTAGATCCTAATGAAGGGGACATATACAATGAGGTAGTGGATGAGGATGTGCAAAGCTCTATTATTCAGAAAATCTATAAGATAAATGGGTGTAAGGAAGAATATATCAATCCCATTTTCGATGGAGAGTTAATTTGGCGAAGCATGAAGGCCTATGAAAATTATTCTGAATATGCCATGGAGAGGTGGCAACATAATTCCTATGTTAGCTACTTACATGGGGGAACAAGGGATGGAGAGAACTATATCATCCCCCTTGTCGGAAAGATATCCATGACAGGTCAGTAAGCAACAGTGCATAGGAAGATAAATCAATATGACAACTGAACTTGGGAGTTATGAAAGGGATGGAATCATGTTGGATCTAAAATCCAACGTGAACATTATAATGAAGAAGTATTGGGAGTTGATGGGAAATCCAAGTTTGGTCTAGTTTCCCATCTAGTTGTGGTTGGAGAATCAATACAGGATCTACCCTATAGGTTGACTAGACCAAGTTGAGGTGAACAGAGAAGGGGTGAAGACGGAGGATAAATTTGAAGTCATAGAGATAATGGATGACTATGATCCCTACCTTGCACTACATGGCGTTGATTTGGCCTTACAAAACAATGTAGTATTGAATTTGAAGAAGAGGAATATGTCATTTGATATGAACACCCTATGTGTGATCACACCTCTAGATCCTAATGAAGGGGACATATACATTGAGATAGTGGATGAGGATGTGCGAAGCTCTATTATTGAAAATATCTATAAGATCATTGGGTGCATGGAATACTATATTAATCCTACTGTTGATGGAGAGTTAAGTTGGTGAAGCATGAAGTCCTATGAAAATGATTTTGAAGATTCCATGGAGAGGTGGTAGCAGAAACTGTATGAAGTTTCAATAGGGAAATGCATGCATATCACCACTGAGGTGAGCAAGGAAGAATTTGGATCCTACTGGTTTGATGGGTTGAATCCTTTGGATGCGTTTATAGCCTAGATACAACATATTCCTGAATACCATTGGTTTCACACTCTGGATAAAGTGCTCATAGGAATACCTGCATGATGGTGGGTAGTGCATCAAGACCCTTTTTGTGAATGGGAAGCAGTGGAAGAATCCATGTGGGAGAGATTAAGATGAGATGTAGATATTCATTGGTAAATGTGTTCTTGCAAAAGGTGATGGATATCCAAGCAACGACATGGCGCATGTAGCCAATATTTGAATTCCCAATGTGCACAAGCAATAAAGCACCCTGTAACATTGGTCTCCCGATTCTCCACTAGGAAAGTAAGGGAGTCATGTACATGAAGGATGGAATTGGCTACTCCATCTATGTCAAGTGAAATAATTTTTAATGCATCACCCTTCCCCAACTGCATTGACAAAACAAAGGAGATGGGTATAAATGTGGAGGAATTGGTTAGTCAGTGGATACTACTGGAACCGATCGAGCGCAATCCAGAACCTCCATGGTGGGAGATCATCATATAGGCACATATGAGGGGACGTTGTGACCCACCAGGGGATGCTATGACCAAGTAACCTAGATGGAAATAAGGCATGGGTGTGCAAGAACATATGTGGTGCCCCTGGGGAAAAATACTCATGCATGTACAGAGCTATCTAAATCCCCATCAATTGAAAATATATGGAGATGAAAAACTATTGGTAGTAATAACAGTTGATATTCCAGTTAGTCACACCATGTAAAATTCATTCAATTTCGGGAATATTGGGTCATTAATGTCACTAACAGGAGGACTATTTTCCCGATTATCATAAAGATGCAGTTAATACCGATGGATGGCGAAAAGCATGGCATTAAAATGACAACGACTAATTAGCACCCGACACGATGTTTTAAATGGTTTCATGAAGGATGGTACTCACCAACCCCTTGATCGAGAAAATGAATGCAATCGATTTGACAAGTCCTCAGGTTACAACAATTAAAGTTGATGTGGTTGTTCAACTTAGGAAATTCAAGGCATCCTCACGGAACCTGATTGTTGGTTCAAGGAGTTCGTGCATGAACTCAAGAACACAATTTTATGAGGTATTTATCTCAAGGATGAGCCAAATAATAGTGGTGGGGGTCTATTGGAACCCAAATTTTTGGGCAAATATCACATGCATTCATAAATGGATTTGTGCATGCTCATTTCATTTTTGCGCACAACCAAGAAGATGAATGAGAATTGAAAAGAATTGTGTGTCAGATCAAGTTTTGACAAGTTTTGTTAATGCACACCAAGTCCACGTATTCCAATGTGCATCGGTTCATGTTTTGTTAATGCATGAAACAAATCAAGAAGACGCATACCAAAATCAATAAAATAATATTTGGTAAATATCCTTGAATGATTACTACCAACATCACGAGAGAATGTGGATAAAAAAGGAGATGAGTTGGAAAGGTAATTAATATTGCTCTGATTTCAGAAAGGCTATATGGAATGCAGGAAAGTGATAGAAGTGTGAGATACTAGTAGTCAATAGAGTGAGCGAAGTAGAACTAAAAGAGACATAGTGCCAGAGTTGAGAAGGATATAAAAGGAAGTGAAGAAGAAAAAGAAAGGGTTGATTCACTAGGTTAATTCTAGTTGTTCATTGTTAAAGGGCTAGTCCATTGGATTGTTATGAGCCTTTGTAGTATTGTACTATCTCTAGTTGTAAATATGAGTATGTCATATGTTAAAGGTATGAAAGGATGTGCATGGAAAAATGTATTGTAAATATGGGGAATTATCTGAGGGAATATGAGACCCTATTGTTTTCGATATAATATTTGTTTAAGGTATGCCTATGACTGATGGAATGAGGATGATAATAAAATTGCATTGATTCTGAACCTATGATGTGTCAATTATGTGTCTGAATGAATGTGTGATTTATGTTATATATTTTCATTTTTTAAGTAAGTTGCAATGAATGACATGAATGCAATCCTTAATGGATCTATGTTTTCTTAGTCCTTCATCCCCAACACAAGACCATATGGTCTCTATGATCCTCTTACATATCGGGAGAGACCTTCTTGAACCTTGGTTGAATATTGATATGCCAATGTTTTGGGTTTTTAATTGGTCAAATCTGGATGTTGGGTTAAATCTCTCACTTCTACTTCTAGGGTTGACCCAAGTTCAAATTTCAATAGGTTTCCAACAAAACCCTCTAAAACTATCGACCCTCTTGGTAAACCATAAGGCAACACAACACACATAGTGCTTTGCGCAGTCTCACCCGAGATAAATTTATGGGTGACTGCAATGCTCAAGTGATTGTAGTCTAGGAATGAGTGGGGATCTACGAGTGTATTCTACCTTCTTCATGCATTCATCATGTTATTCATTCAAATATCCCTAGGATTCATTCATCTTTTAGGTACATTCATGCATTGTAGTATACCTAGCTTAACCATGCATTCAAAAACTAATCATTAAAAGAAAGGAAACATGCAATAAACATCAAACATAACACATGTTTTACTATGGTTCACCATCTCCTAGGTTACGTCCACAAAGATTTTTCTTCTTTACTCTTTTATTAGGTCTGCTGAAAAATATGGCGTTGCATGCATTACATCTTTCTTCATACAAGCATGAAAAGGTTCAAGACCCTCTATGAGGTGGACTAGATCACAACAGGCTCCTCATCCTGTGACCTAACCCTCAAAATATAGGCTACTTAATTCTTATATCACCTTATTAAAATCACAATAACCATTGAACTGACCTCTTTCTCCAAAAATAAATCAACTGAATCCCTAACCTAGACCTCCTAGGTTATTATTTATACCACTTTTTAGGCTTATAGCCGTTACAACTTTTATCAAAAACCCTAACCCTAACATGGTTAGGTTTTTCTGCCTGTGTGCCACGTTTCTTTTCCTCTTGCATGTTGATTTTCCTTTTTTCTTTGCATGTTGCTTTCTTGCCATCGATTGTGTGCACTCCAAAATTAGGTCTTTCCCAAAATAGACATTCTTCTCCAAAATTATGCATGTGCCCAAAATATCCTTTCTTCTCAAAATAGGTCTACACCCAACACTAGACGAACCATGGGTCTTAACCCACCAACATTAAGAAGGATGTGCATAAGCATACAATGACCCAATAATGGCCTTTGAGAGACCTTTACAAGTTCTAAGTCAATATAGATGCTAACATAGAGGCATTGGAATATCTTTGTTTTGGTTGAATCAATGAACTTCCCCTAGTTATTCTCAATGTCCCAAAGGGTATATTTGTCCCAAAAAATCAGTGGAAGTTGGGGGAGACAAACCCAAACTAGAAATGAAGAAGTTTTCGTAGATGGGTTAAATTCTAAGGTCCGATGATTGATGTTTAATCCTTTAGAATTCATGAAATATGGCCTAGATCATAATATTAACTTGATATATCTTCTTTCAACTATAAAAGGAAAACAAAATTTCTCTCCAACAGAAAAAGAATGAGTGTTGTCCCTACAACTTAAAATACCATGATTTCATAATCCACTTATCTATCAAAATAAGGTTGGACCACAGTCTAGTGAAATTTCCAATTAGATATCATTCTAGGAGTATGGATACATTTCATATTAGTTTTAGGGTTAAGATAGGTAAAGTAGGGGTCTCAACCTTCTTCACAAATTGATTGATTAGAGGAATATTTTCTTTGAAATAGGTCATGATTATATTTTTCTATCCTTGGGAAATCATTGATAGTGGCATGCCATCACTCAAAGTTGAATTCTTAGGAATTTTCTGGGGTAGAGATATCAAGTGTGGCACATCTAGGAAATGATTATTAACAAGACCCATGGGATGACAATACACATATGAAAACAATGATTTTTATATAGTTATTATTTATTCAACAAAAAATATGATACAAATATCTCATTAGTGATTTTGTTTTTAAAATCACAAAATATTTCCACTCCATTCACAAATTTTTAAATCATGGATCTGTTGTGGCTCACCTCCCACAACTACCCATTTTTTAAATTTTTATGGATCCCTTAATTTTTGTTTTCCTTTTGCACCTAATTTATACCCTACAAGGCCTACATCCTTGCTTCACTAAGGAAATACAAGATTAAATCATAATTTTTTTGGATCGTGTTTGTCAGATTTCCTTACTTTACGCGTCCACCTAAACTCCAATCATCACACTTCAATGAATTCGACACATACACTTCTTTTCCTTCACGACACCCCCATGGCGCATTACATCAAATCCAACCTATCTCATCCCCTTGATTCAATATGACCTATCAAACAACCACCTACCCAAATGGCATCCCAATATTGGACCCTTTGTATTAGTTGAGTGCAGCTACATCATTACTGCAATCACCTAATTACTAGTAACTCACGTTTTGTAGTTTGATCAACCTTTCGTTGTTATAGTTCACACGTTCTATTTAATTAATATGATACTTGTTTTAATGTGTTATTACATGACAATTTGGTAACTCATCATGGCGATCCATAACCCCAAGAGGTCGAAGAGCTTGATGTACTTTCAGGGCGCCGTAGGACCCGAACCATCATCTCGACCAGTCGAATCTCTAGTGACTGATACTATTCATTAAAATGGTGAAGATAATTGTCTCGGCTATGAATAAATCTACATTAAATTCAATTCTGTATATTTCCCGGTGGATGATGAAGATCTACTACTAGAATATCCTGAAAAATAGTATCCATCTAGTGGTTGCTCGACCACAACTCTTCCCATAAAATGAGGTAGCATAATGGTGCCTCAGACATTTTGATGCTACTACGAAGAACATCATAGGACACTGGTAGGTAAAATGAGATAATGAATCGCAGCGAGAGCAAGGGCGTCTCATACATTCATTGACTGAAGTGGTGACATAACGGATGTCAGTGATATTTGTTGAGGAGGACGTAGCAGGACTGGGGTTGTTCTGGAAGTTCTGGCGTACGGCAGCGAATGTCTGCCAAAAGTGTGGTAGTGCTGGGAAATGATGGGTATAATGGCCATACTATGAACATATAGCACAAGCATATTTTGTCCTCAACCCTTTACTATTGGAAGGGTGGGTGGTAGTGGCTGGACTAGCAGTAGTGGCGGGTGTTGGGGGAGTTTGATTGAGGGGGATCAAATTCTGTAATTCAGGTAGTGATGGACAGTTGTTGGTTTGGTGGCCCTCTTTCTCACATAGTGCGCAAGGTGGTGGGATGCGTGGAGGAAGTGGAGCGGTGGGCTCCTTCTTCTTTCTCCTGCCCCCAGCTGTATCATTGGGGTTAGTGAGTGGGGGGATGGTCGGGGTAAGGATGGGAATCGTCATGGGGATTCCTTCTTGGGGGGGAAGGGATGGTCGGGGGACCATCTCTGGTGGGTGTAAATACCAAACTGGGATTGCTAACACCATATTAGGTAGTGTGAGCGTTGCGGCTACCTGGAAATCTTCGATACCTGGTGGAGGGTAAAATAAGGGAATTTGAGTGAGGGGTTGGGGAAATGTCTCCCAAACTAGACTATGTCCTTCGGGAGAGGTGGAATCGTGGACTGGTGGGGTCGACGAGTGTCCATGAGTTTCTTGAGGGGGGGTTTCTGCGACGAGTGGGACGTTAGGTATGATAGAAGCCTTTGTAGGAGGAAGGGTATCCTCTGTGTGAGTTCCATTAGATGATATGACACACACTTGATTGGAAGGGTGTAGGAGTGGTGGTGCTCCATGGTACGTCCCTAACAAGGATGGATCTTTAAAAATCCCAGGACCCATCTCGACGAGTGGATATGCGTCTTGGCTGGTGTGGATGAGAGGAAGAATGTTATCGATGTTGGCAGATGGGTTAGGCTCATAATGTGAGACTTGGTCAATAGTAATAATCTTCCCGTTGTGGGGGAACATCATAGTCCGAAAGACGGAAGATGCCACTGCCTTCATAGCGTACATGTAGCTATGACCGAACAAGATATTATAATCGAGAGGGGCATCGATAACTTCGATATCGATGAGAATAGTCTTTCCCTCGAGTTCGACGGGGACATTTTGGAAGATCCCTTCAGTAGAGGATGGTCGTCCATCATAAGCTCGTAATGTGATGGCAGAGGGTATGAGTTAAGGGGAACCAAGTTTCTGCCATACAGTTTTGGACATAATGCACGTAGATGCACCTTCATCGATGATACACCGATGAACTGTGATATTCTGTATTTTGACTGGTATTTGAAAAGCGATCAAGGCGGGAAGATGAGGTTCTCCACTGTCAAGATCAAAGGTAATGAGTCGAGTATCTGTGGGGTCGACTTCCCCCAAGGTGGAAAGTAGTGATTTCCGCTGAGTAGGACAAGTCTGTAGGACTTCCAAGACTGACATGGTAGCCGGGGATTGTGCTAAGTCATCTACCAAACTATAGTTATGAGCTGCCCTAGCCTGTGGGTTGTGGACATTCCTGCACAATGGGATGCGAGGGATGCGAAGCAGTGGTTCAGCGGAAGGGCAAGGGATCACCAACGGGGGTCCCATTGGTGGAGGGTTTGTCTCTGGATGGATGGGAGTAGACTCAACGGGGGCATGATACTGGCGGTTACGTGTTTGCAGAAGGATTTCTTCCTCACTGGTGAGGAGAATTGTACGATCTGCTGGATTGTTGGGGTTGAGGTATTGTCCTGCTTGAGGTGGGGGATGTTGTGTGTCTTGTTGGGTGTTTATCACACCTTGATGTGGAATAGGATTTTGCAGCACGGCGGGAGGGGGTTGTTGCATGTATTGTTGTGGTGCCTGCTGAGGGGCAGGCTGTGCAGGAGAATGGGGAAGACTACCCGAGTCTTTCAACCATTTGAAATCAGTGATCTGGGGGCAATGATGAGTGTAATGGCCAAACTCACCACAAAGGGCACAAGGGAAGATGGTTATAACAATATTTCTCCCTTGGCGTTTATTATTATTTCCCCCTTGGGGGTTTTGGTTCCCTTGGTTCTGGTTGCCCCCAGTGGGTTGGTGCTGTGGGGGTTGATTCTCGCCTTGACCTGGGTTGTTGTTATTCCTGTTCCGTCCTTTCTTCTTGGCATTGTTCGATGGATGGGTTGGATTGGCTGTATTTAACTGTTCAAAATTGTGTTATTGTTGAACAACAGAGGGTTGAACAAAATTCACCCCCGCATGAGGATGTGGGGGAGCCATGGGTTGTGGAGGACTAGGAAATGGGAAGTATGGATTCTGTGGTGGTACCAATCCATAAGGTACATAGGAAGGCATAGTGCTTTCGCTAGTACTATAAGATGAGGTTGAGGGAATACCACTGTTTGTTGGAATAGGTGGATGTATGGGAGGTGCCGACGGTGGTCCACTGATGGGTGGAGGTATAGCAACAGGGTATGGCTATTGATAAGGGGGTGGGGGGTAATAAGAAGTGCCCCCATATGTCGGTGGGTATTGAGGTGTTCCATACATCGGTGGTGGTT
>ML790085.1:6601-25318 GCA_009831015.1 Picea engelmannii
TGATGGATTTACTTGTACTTCCAACACTACTTACAATGCTTTCAAATTCCCTTTTATTTGAAATTATGTTCACCCTTTTAGATTTGTATATAAGTATTGCATATGTAATAGGGTGAGAAGGAAGCAAGGTGATACATTATTTGTTTTGATTTGCTTAGTATATGATTCTATACTTGAGTTTAACACAAAAATCTCCCCAAGAACCATTATAGTAGTAACCAACATATTAATGTGAGATGGATGGAGATCAAAGAAAATAACATATAGACATTTCCCTATACTCTTGGATTACCAGTGCATTGTCTAGTAGGCACATGTGTTCCACCACAAATGTCAGTCAATATCTAATAGTTTAGAACTTCATGTAGATATTTCAAATAGAGTGGCCCATGTATTTCTCATGTTTTGTGAGAATTTCCCCGATGTATAACTATAATTGGGCCTACCCATGCACTCCAACTCAAGGGTTAAAATCCATGCCAAAAGAAATATATAAAACTAGTTCAGGAAATACCAACAATCAATCGTCAAATACATGAGAATAAAATAAAATCAAACTAAAGAAATCCTAGAAGAACAAATCTCATTCATTCTAGTCAAAGATTTTCCTTTATTATTATTATTATTAATAAAATCAAACTGAAAGATAAACATGGGAAAAATAAGAAAATATTCCATATGTGCAAAACATTTTCAATGAAACCATAGGGAATAAACCAAGGGCAAGCGTAAAATAAAAATTCATAAGAAAATGGTAAACAAGAAAAGAGAAGAAAGAAACAAAATAAATTCTAATATTTACATTATTAACAATTACCACCAAAACATGGTTAAAAAATATTTTTTTGTAAACCTAGCCATTCACAGGGAGGCTTGCTAACACCCCCTCCAATGATTGTAAAATGTATGTTGAAGGACCATTTTTTGAAGAAATCAGAAATGGTCCTAGCCAGAGGTGTTGAAATTTTGTATGCTTACCTTTTACCTCATGTTCCTTATCCCATTTGAAAACTAAGTCTCCAACATTAAAATATTTGTCACTAATCAAATTCTTATCAAACCATCTCTTAATTAATTGTTGGTGTTCATAAAATAATCGTTTGGAATTTTCTTGTTGCTCTTCCAATTTTAATAATGCTTGAATTATTTTTTTCATTACAAGGAAAGCATCTTCCCTAGAGGATTGTGCTAATTGTAGGGAAGGTAAAAACACATTGGGGGGTAGGATAGCCTCCTTTCCATAAACAAGGAAGAAAGGAGAGTTACTTAATGCAACTTTGCGTGTTACCATATCTTCCCATAATGCATTTGAGAGAGCCTTATGCCATCTTTTCTCATGATTATTAACAATTCTATTAATAATTTGAATTACATTTTTATTTGTAGATTCTACTAACCCATTTCCTTGTAGATAATAATTATAAACATACTTTATAGTAATACCTTTTTCCAATGCAAATTCAATCAGTTTCAAAGAAGATGAATAAGTAGCATTATAAAAAACCAAAGAATTTGGTACACCAAACCTTGTGATGATGTATTGTTCTAGGAAATATATCACCCAATTCTCGTTAATGGTCTTCAATGGTATGGCTTCTGTCGATCTAGTAAAGTAATTTGTTATTGTAAGAATACATTTATGGAGCTAAGATGAATTTGGGGTGTGTTATCACCATAACAATTTTTCGATGGAATCCAAGTCTCGGGATTTAACGAGGGGATATATCGGTGTGGAGAGGCGAGAGTTTGGAGGACAGGGCCACATTTAGCAGAGAAGGGATAAATATGCTGAGAAAGAAGAAACATGTCTTTGATAAGACACAGGGGGCAGTCTAGCAGTCCAAACAAGATTTAGCAAATCAATATGCTGAGAAAGTGAGTTTTGCCATGAGTGAAATAAGAGATTTGATTCCTAAGGTAGAAAGGGTTTCTCAGCATAAGTCTTCCCTGTTCTCAGTCAGGGATGTAGAAATAAAGACACTCAACATGGCAGTGGTTGATGAGGATAAAGTGTCCAAAATTAAGATGCATTATGAAAATATCAGTGCCCCAGACAAGGTGAAATTTCATAGAAACACCAATGACATGTTGCATTTAGACTACCTGAGTCTGAGTTTGAGGGTTGCAAGGATGAAAACCCATACACTCAATTTGGAAGGACAATTGAAGCAAGAAAAAAGCATCTAGCAGAGCCTAGCAGACTCAAGTCAAAAGATTGGAATCTGAAGGTCCTCAAGGGGTAAAATCTTCCTTAGATGAAAAAGACAAGTTGATTCAAAGAATGAAGAAGAGGCTAAAGATGTCTGCCACAGAGAATCCACAAACAACAAAGTTGAATGATCTAGAACAAGAAAAAATGACATTTCGGTACGAAGCACTGAATTACAAAGACAAAGTATTACAGCTGGAGAAGGAAAAAGAGAATTGGTCACAAGGACAGGTAGAGGTATCAAACAGAGCTGCAGTTGTACCTAGTACAACAGGAGCTAATTCAAAAACTGAAGATATTGTCCAAGCTATGTCCCAAGTAAGATTGAAGGCAGGAGAAATCAAAAGTCTCAAGGGAGGTATAGAAATGCTGCAACAAGAGATGAAAATAAAGAATGAGAAGATGGCCCAGTTCCAAAAAGAAAATCAAGAATTGTAGGAAAGAGTGGGCAAGTTGAAAACGAGGCTGAAAGGTAAAGGGATTTTGCAGGGAACTAAACATGTAATATGGGATTCTATTGTTGCTGAAGCTGCTAAATTCAGGGTGTACCTGAATTTCATAGAGGACAAAGATAGCATGGCTATCACTGCTTGAAGAAGATGTACCTTTGTGAATGAGACACTAGTGAAAAATCCCTCAGAGTGGGCCCATAACGCTATAAATTTGATAAATTTCGTTCCTACTGTTGAACTTCAGACCATTGGGGTCAAAGACAGGACTACACTAATCATTTGGGCCAGGAGGATCATTGCTAAGCACAATTTTCTCAATTCAGGTCAGACCAAAGTCGCACAGATGGAGCATAGTATACAGGAATTCAAGGATCTGTTTGAGCAATTATTTATCAAAGGCCTCCCATCATTTTGGGATGACAAAGGGAAATTATACAACCTAGAGAAATACAACTCCCTCCTCGCACAGTGCATAATGGATCATTCCAAGTTCGAAGGCATGAAGGAAAACTTAAAAGGACCAAGTCTAGTAGAATATTTGATCACAGACTCTAAGATCTTAAATCAGTTTAAGACTGTGAAGATCGGGCTGCCAACTATGACTCATGCTACTTGCATCGACTTGGAGATCCTGATAAAAGAAATGATAGATTATGAGATTCCTTCGGACTTACAGTGGAAATAGATCGTGCGGTTAAGTAAGACAAAATACAGTTTTCCAGGAACTAGCAAATAGCCTCTAGGTGTCACCAGATTGGCGAGTTCGACAGAAGGTCAGAGAAAGACAGATGGCAAGGATGAAAGGTGAGTAGTTGGAGAAATCAGTCGTCAGTTTTTGAAATGCTTTTTGTTAATCATTGAAAATCGATTCACATGATGAGACTGTCAGTTGAAATTATTGTAATTAGATGTAGAAGATGAAATGTTTTAGTTCAACCATTGTAATCGAATTGAATAAGTATCATAAGTTCTGAATGAATTAATGTTGGCAGAAGTGAAAGGGCACCTTCTTGTTGTTTCTAAATTCAATTTTAATTTTCTGGAGCTGAATTGAATACATATGCAGAAGATTTTGAAGTCTCTATGAAAAGATTCTAATGGTGGTGATATGAGTTTTGTGTCCTTTCATTGTATGCATTTCCTGTGTTCTTTAATTCCATTTACATTTTGTTCTATTTAAATTGGAGAGTTAAAAGCCCATAATTAATCTTGTGATGCTCTTGGCTTAAGCAATTTAAACTGTGCAATTTTCTTCCTAGCTAATTCAGAATTCATTTAAGTAATGCTCCGATGCAGTTATTTGTTTTCCCCTTCTTCCTACACTTTGCTTAAACACAATTTACAACTCAGATTCATTGCCTCATTTAGCCTTTATCCTCTGGAGAGTTCTACCGGCTAGTCATTGTTTTGATTCACTTTCATAATTTCGACTCCATATCCCTAAGTGTCCCTCCCCTTCCTTGCCAATGACTTTATAAAAAACCCCCAAAACAAACAAAATCTAGCCACCAATTGCCAAAGATATATCAAGTGACACGAGAGAGCCCTCTTTGAGTTGAGTAGGCTAGTGCCTATCTCTAAAGTAGGTTGAAACAGTTACCTCTGTCATTTTCCTGTCAACTGGACAAGATTTACAGAGTGCTAACATTCTGGCACTGTTGTCGGGGAACGAAAGTGAAATATTCCCTGGGAAAAATGACTTGAAGCTCTAGTTTTGATCCCTGAGGGTGACAATGGATCAAATACCTTATTGGCTGAGATTATTTTTTCCCTAGAAACTCCGTTACCAAGAGACCAGTTGCACCAAGCATTGTGAGCTAGAAATCCTGGCTCCCAAGAGAATTCACGCTAGGAGCAACCGAGACCCAAAAGCTGCAATCCCTGTGTCTGATCCTAAAAAGATTGTACATAAAATAAAAGAAAATCCAGTAACCCCAGTGTTGTGTCTAAAATATTGTCTATCGTTACCTAAGGACGAAGTAACGAGCATTGAAGACCTTGAGTTTGACGTGAAATTTGAACAAACTTTGTTTAGAACTGAATCCAAATATTTTTTAAGCGAGGTCATCTTTGACGAAAAAAGATTCCCAGATTTGATTTTAGCTGCATCTGCCAAGCCTATAGTGATCCATACTCAGAACCAACAACCACTCTGACCCCTCATAGTAGCCATGGCAGCTAGATTCGCTCCTCTCATACTGCCTTCTCAACTACATGATTTACCTTGAGAGGATAACCTAAGGATCATACTATATGATGCTGAAGGTAGCATAACAACCCAGAAGCACCTAGATTGGTTTAATTATTTCACAGAATGAGAAGAAGTGGATTTTGAAGATGTAAAAATGAGATTGTTTGCACAAATTATAGCGAGAGAAGTGAGGAAGTGGTTCAGAGCCCTTCCAACTGCTAGTATCGTAGATTTTGAGGCCTTTGAAACCAGCTTCCTTGCAAAATGGGGCAACCAGAAACATCCCCTTCAGTTGTTGACCCAGTATAACAACATGAAGAGATCACTTGATGAAATAGTGCATGAGTTTTCAAACAGATTCGTAAAGGTCTATAATTTGATTCCTGCTGAGGTAAACCCCCCCCCCTAAGGCTACCCAACTCAGATATGCTGATTATTTTGAAAGTGATTTTGCTTTGTTATTGAGAGAATTAAGGTCTGCTACATTATATGATATGATGACTGATGCCATAGAAGTTGAAGTGAATCTAATGGCTTTAGGAAAGATAAAAGCTAACTCTGGCAGGGACATGAACAAAGCTCAAGATAAGGCACAACCTTCAACCTCCCAAATGTCAGAAGAAAGGTTCAACACAATGATGTGAAACATGGAGAGGATGATGGAAAGAATGGCCTTGGATAATAATCCTAACCCCAGAGAACAGGCTGACGTTCCACCCAAAAATCTGAGGAGACCAACAATCCCACAAATTAGACAAAGAGAGCAAAGAAATTAGGGGAATCAAGCAAATCAAGGAGATTAGAGAAATCAGGGAAATCACGCGAATCAGGTGAATCAAGCGAATTAGACAAATCAAGGGAATCAGGGGGATCAACAAGTAAGGCCTCCTTTCCAAAACAATTATGTAAATGAGAATTATGGTGGATATTTTGAAGATGACATGAACTGTTATGATGATAAATAAACAGAGGTATTTTTTACTAAAGAAGAACATGACCAGTTCATGGATGCAAATGAGATCTTCATGCAAGATGAGGAGGAAAGGTTATCGGTAGAAAGGGAAGATTACCAAGCAGGATTGCAGGATGCCATCATGCAATTTCAGAGACAATACAATATTTGAAATCACAGAGTGCCTGAAAACCCTCTGAAAGGAAATCCTCCCAAAGGAAATCTACCCAAAGGAAATCCTCCAAAGGGAAACCCCACCAAAGAAGCTCAAAATAACATACCCTCTTCAAGTCAACCCAAAAAGGATTCTGCTGCAAAATATTCTACTACAAAGGGTACTGGGGACAAAGGAAAGTAGAAAGAAGAGCCCCAGAAGAAAATATTAGAGGCAAGGAAAGAAACGATCACCAAAGAGGTAGAGAAAACCTCATCCCCTTTTAATTTTGAAATTGATATGGCCAAGAACAAAATTTATGTACCATTCAATGAATTGATCAAGAACAACGAATATAGAAATCAAATCATAAATATGCTTAATATGGAACACACTTTTGATACCATGAACATACAAGATGATCACCCAACCATCTTATTTGGAACAAGAGTAGAAGAAAATAGTGATAATGAATAAGTTCCCCCTTTCTATGTCATCTTGAAAATCCATGATATGACCCTGCACAATGCCATGTTGGATTCAAGAGAATCTCATAACCTAATGCTCAAGGTGGTTATGGATCAACTAGGCCTGGACATCACAAGGCCTTACACATACATGTTCTCTTTTGATTCCAGGAAGGTGAAGTGTCTAGGTCTTATCAAAGATCTAGTGGTATCTTTGGCACAGATCCCAAAAAAGAACATGGTTATGGATGTAGTGGTTGCTGATATTCCTCCAAAGTTTGGCATGTTGTTATCAAGTTCTTGGGCTACAAAATTAAAGGGAACCCTCCATATGGACATGTCATACGCCACTATCCCTATCTTTGGTCAAGACAAAAGGTTGTACAGAGAGGTTTTTCTCAAATACATGGTCAACAACAAGTCACATGCGAGTAATCATCCCATCTACTTTGTGGAAACTGAGTTGGGATCTTCCATTTTCTTCAATGACCTATGTTTTGAGGAGAAAGAGCCAGAGATCAATATGGCTGACAAAGAAAGATCTGATCAACATATTGAAGATTTTTCAGAGTAGTAGGATAACGCAAAAGATCAGATATGGAAGATGATTTTCGATGGAGTTGTCTATAGAGAAGGAGTAGGGGTTGGCGTATGGATCAATCACCCCAAAGGAGATTCAAAATTGTGTTCTTATAAACTTGTCTTTGAGTGCACAAATAACGTGGCTGAATATGAAGCATTAATTTTGGGGTTGAAAGTTTTGAAAGAATTGGGTGTCAAAAGAATTACTGTACATCGAGACTATGAGATAATTATAAATCAAATCAAAGGCATATACCAAGAAAAAAAACCCAGACTGAGAGCTTATAAGAACTTAGTGCTATATCTCCTTGAGAAATTTCCAGAGTATAATATTTCAGTGATTCCAAGAGAACATAATCAGATTGTTGACGCCTTCTCCACTTCAGTAGTAGTTTTCAAAGTTCCAATCTTCCCTGACAAAAAATACAAGGTTGAGGTCAAGTACAGGCCATCAGTACCAGATAATATCAAATACTGGGAAGTTTTTGAAGATGACAAGAAAATAGAAAGCTTCCTCAAGATGGAGAATGAATTTGAGAATCTAAACATTGATGAAGAATACTATGATGAAGAGGTAGATGTAGCTGCTTTCACCAAGTATGGATACTTCGACAATCAGATCTTAGGTAGAGATATAGTTCATCTAAAGAGAAACATCATTCCCAAGGGTCTGGTCGCATTGAGAAGCTCTTTGATAATAATGATGTGGCCATAAGTCCAAAGATTATAGTAAATGAAGGGGATGCGGAAGGTTTCAATATTGGGACTCCGGAGGATCCAAAGATCATTAAGATGTCTAGAACACTCATCCATAAAGTCAAGGAGCAATATATCAAATTAATGAAAGAGTTCCCTGATGTTTTTTCCTGGAGCTATGATGATTTGAAAGTTTATGACACCAATATAATTCAACATATTATCCCAATCAAAGAAGATCACAAGCCTTTCAAACATAAATTAAGAAGGATAAATGCTTTACTACTGCCTTTGATTGAGAAAGAGGTAAATAAGCTATTTGAAGCCAAAATCATAGTTTCCTTGAGATTTTCTAAATGGGTGGAAAATCTGGTGCCAGTTAGAAAAAAGAGTGGAGAAATTAGGTTGTGTGTGGATTTCAGAAATTTGAACAAAGTATCTCTAAAAGAAAACTACCCACTACCTAAGATGGATCACGTTTTACAGAAAGTGGCGGGTTCTCAGAAAATTTCATTGTTAGATGGCTTCTCTGAATACAATCATATTATGGTGCACCCTGACGATCAGGAGAAAACAACCTTCACAAATCCATGGGGAACATTCATGTATGCCAAGATGCCTTTTGGGATTATGAATGCAGGGGCAAGATTTCAAAGAGCCATGGACATAACTTTTGCTGATGAAAAAGACAAATTCATTGTTATCTACCTTGATGATATCACTGTGTATACTGCCTTAGATGAGGAACATCTTAAGCATCTTAGAAGGGTGTTTTAGAAGTGTAGAATGTTCTGAATCTTGTTGAATCCTAAGAAGTCAAATGTTTCCATGGAAGAAGGAAAGATGTTGGGCCACATTATTTCAAAAGAAGGGATAAAGGTAGATCCCAACAGAGTTGAGGGGATCTTAAAAATTGGCATACCCAGAAGTAAAAGGGAAGCACATTCTTTCCTAGGAAAAGTGAACTTTCTAAGAAGGTTTATCCCTAATTTGGCTGAAATCATAAAGTATATTACCAACATGCTCAAGAAAGGAAATGAAATAAAGTGGACCCCTGATGCCAGAAATTATTTTGAAGACATTAAAGTGGCATTAACCAAGGCTCTAGTACTGTCCAGCCCAAACTTTGAAAATGACTTCATATTGTTCTCTTTTGCCTCAGAGAGCACAATTGTTGGTGTTTTACTACAAAAAGATGAGCATTATTTTGAGAAGCCCATAGCATATTACAACAAGACATTTAGTGATGCCTCTTTGAAATATGATATCATGGAGAAGAAAGCATACACACTAGTCAAGGCCTTGAAATAATTCAGAGTGTACATCTTGCATTCCCATGTTACTTCTTATGTGCCCAATAGCTCTGTGAAAAACATCTTGACCCAACATGATCTTAAAGGAAACAAGGGTAAATGGATAGTAGTGTTGTTAGAATATGACCTTGAGATCAAACCCACCAAGTTGATAAAGGGACAGGGGCTTGCAAAACTGATGGCACAGACCAATTGTGAACTCTGAGGAATAAATTTCATTGCAAACCTGTCAAAAGGTGCAGAAGAAGAGAAAACTCCTCAAATATCCCATAATTTTTTTGACTCCACATGGTATGCATATATAATCTTTGTGTTGAAAAACTTGCAGGCTCCTCCTGAATTTAGTAAAACAAAGGCCAGATTCTTGAAACTGAAGGCATCAAATTTTTGTATAGTAAATCAATTTCTATATTGGAAAGATACAGGGGGAATTTTATTGAGTTGTTTGCTAGAAGAAGAAGCAGAAAATACAATCAGAGAGTTCCATAAGGGTGACTATGGAGGTCACCATTATTGGAAAACAACTGTGCATAAGATTTTGAGGGCTGGGTTTTATTGGCCTAGCATTTTTCGGATGTCTATAAAGAGGTTTCAAAATGACATGAATGTCAAATTTTTGATGGGAAGGGAAAATTTCAGCCTCTGCCTTTGAAACCCATCTTTGTGGAAGCTCCTTTTAGACAGCGGGGCCTTGAATTTATAGGGGAAATACATCCATAGTCCTTAGCCAACACAGGTGGATTCTGACAGCAACAAAATATTTCACTAAGTAGATTGAGGAAGTTCCCACTAGGCAGGCAACAGATGATGTCATCATCCAGTTTTTAGAAGAAAATATTTTGTCTAGGTTCGTATGCCCAATCAAGATCATAACAGACAATGCAACGGCTTTCAAGTCCAAGAAAATAGAGAAATTTTGTAGTTATTACAATATCACCCTTGGTCGTTCTACATCGTACTTCCCTCAAGGAAATGGGTTGGCTGAGTCCTCGAATAAAAGCTTAGTCTGAATCATCAAGAAATTGTTGCAAGAAAATAAAAAGGCTTGGCACAAAAAGCTCATCCATGCACTATGGGTTGATAGAATCACCCCAAAGAGATCTATAGCCACATCCCATTTCCAAATTGTTTATGGTTCAGAGGCAATCTTTCCTACTGCATTAGGATTGCCAGTGATGAGGCTGTTACAGGAGAAGGATGCAGAAACAGATTCCACTCGAAGAAGAAAGGATGAACTAATCAGTATCCAACAGACCAAAGAAAAGGCTTTCAATAATTCTCAACCGTGCCAAGACAAGATCAAAGAAGCTTTCGACCGACGTACCAAGGTGGATGACTTCAAACTGGGAGAATTAGTATTAAAATGGGACACTAGAAATGAAGATAAGGGAAATCATAGGAAGTTTGACCATCTATGGCTGGGAACGTTCGAGATTGCAACATATTGTGGAAGCAATGCCTATATACTACATGAGAGTAATGGAGACATTGTTGGAGGAGGGCCTGTGAATGACAGGTTCCTCAAACATTATATCATTTGAGCAATCATCACCCCTTCCATTCATTGTACATAATCGTTTTTGTCTTTTCTTTCTGCATGAAGAGGTTGGAATAAAAGCAACATAGTTGAAGCTTGAGGTGAAGGCCTTGAGCTATGCTAGGTCGGTTTTGAGTTTTTGAATAAAGGTTGGTGCATTCAGACTGTAGGAATAAATCACATCCCAATGGCTAGGCACCTGGTCTATCATTATTTTCTACCTCAAAGGGAGGATAGCATCCCCAGTTGGAGCCTATGTTATCACCATAACAATTTTTCGATGGAATCCAAGTTTCAGGATTTAGCGAGGGGCTAGATCAGTGTGGAGAGGTGATAGTTTGGAGGAGAGGGTCACATTTAGCAGAGAAGGGATAAACATAGTGGAGGTGTGAAAGTTGATGGGGCCCAACGGGCCACAGATATCAGATCTCCCAGATCAATGGTCAGAAACCATATCGGACGGGGAGCTTGCACGAATTTTAATCGGTTGAGAGCGGGCCGATAGAATTACCATGGTTTCATCTCATGACCATGTGGCTCCACCAGAGGCATATTGGGGCGAAAAGCGGTCTACCCAAACCACCTTTACCCACCCATCCATTCGAACTGAAGCTCAACAATGAACTAGACTCATGCATCCTCCACTCATTCTTATGTATTTTTCATCATGGCCATGAATCCTGTCATTTTATCTGTAATAGAACAAGATTCTGCCTCGAAAGAAGAAGCCCTGATTGACAAAGACTCCGATATATTTGATACAAAAATAACCATCTCACCCATTTCCGTATCAAGAGCCAATTTGTTATATAATGTAGGGAGACGAATACTTTTCCTCGAAGCGGTCCAAGCCTCCATATTCCCTTACAGCGTCGAAGTCACTTTCCTGTTACCATAATTCATAAGCCGGTGTGCTGATAAATATTCGTAGGAACAAAAGGTCGTTTTAAATAGGTTAGGGTCAGAGGTCCTGTGTAGAGTATATAGCCCATCAGTTCGACATGCCCTTGGTACACTAGAATCTCCCCCCGCAGTGTCTGAACCCTTCGAGGAAGAGAAACTAATTACAATCTATGGAGAATGTCACCTCGAGGTCAAAACCCTATTTTTGGAGACCATTGTTAAACCTGAACATCATTTTGAGAGTCTTTCATTGCCTATGCATGTAAGAGCCATGGTTATTGAGGTCCAGTGGGCCTGTTCCATACTCAATCAAATATTAGGTTTGGATAACGACAAATTTTTAGTAGAGGTCATGTTGGGTTTTCTGTTGACCTTTTTTCAGTCAGAGTCAAGTCCATCAGTCTGTATCAGTTTTGAAGAGTTCATAGCTGATAATGTACACAAGCAGCTAGTGAACTTCCAATCACCGAGGCACTTCATCTATTACACACACTTGTTGAGGATGTTCCTAGAGACAAACAAGACAAAGTTCCCTGAAGCTGCATTCATCTTGACTGAGTGCAAAAGGATCACAATGCTAATTTTTATAAATAAGATGATGTCCAAAGTTTATAGCTTAATCTTCAACACCAGCCTGCCAAGGGTTTTAGAAGAAATGAAAATTTATTTGCAGCCCAATCCAGAGAACATAGTAGGATATTGGGTGTTGTTCATGCACTCTACTATGATTTGGGTATATGGTTATCAAGAGGCACGTTACCTTCAACATGTTTTCCCGACGCCCAGAATCTTCGCCCTAGAGTTCATTAGGCAAAGAATCATCTCAGAAACAGAACATTTTCTAAAAATGCACAAAGGGTCTAACTTAAAGTTTCCTTTCATAATAGGACCTTTTATGGTGAAGACTAGATCCTGTTTACCTCAGATCCAGTCCAAGCTCAAGGAGTTTGGATTTGCACAACTATAAGGGAGAAAATATGATGCACACCAGGTCATATCTAAAAGAAGACTAATGAGAAAACAAGGCCCTTATGAACATGAATATGTTGAAGGTTTTGATAAACTGGAAAACCTGGAAACTTGTGCAGATATGGAATTCATTTTGCAGCATGACCAGACACAACAAATAGAGTCAACCCCGCAGTAGACCAAAAAACAAAAAACTCCTCCAAGGTTGATTATTAAAGCTCCCAATATGAGTGTTTATAGCAAAAGGAGCAGTTCAGAGGCCCTGGGCACTAGTGGTCAACAAAATTTTCTTAAGAAAATAAAAACCACATAGTCTCCATAGATAGTAAACTTGGAGGAAGAAGAACCTAACAAACAAACGAATATGGAAATGGTGGAGAGTAGGAAAAAAAATGAAGAGGCTAGTACAGAAAGCATGCCACAGAGTGAAGGCATATCAAGGGATTTTAGCAGCAAGAAACATGTCTTTGATAAGACACCTGGGGAAGTCTACTAGTCCAAAGAAAATTTAGCAAATAAATATGCTGAGAAAGGGATCTTGGCCATGAGTGAAATAAGAGATTTGATTCCTGAGGTAGAAAGGGTTTCTCGACATAAGTCTTCCCTATTCTCAGTCAAGGATGTAGAAAGAAAGACACTTAACATAGCAGTGGTTGATGAGGATAAAGTGTCCGAAATTAAGTTTCATTCTGAAAATATCAGTTCCCTAGGCAAGGTGAAATTTCATAGAAACACCAGTGACATGATGTATTTAGACTACTCGAGTTTGAGTTTGAGGGTTGCAAGGTTGACAACCCATACACTCAATTTGGAAGGACAATTGAAGCGAGAAAAAGCATCCAACAAAGCCTAGAAGACTCAAGTTAAAAGATTGGAATCTGAAGGCCCTCAAGGGGTAAAAGCTTCCTTAGATGAAAAATACAAGATGATTCAAATCATGAAGAAGATGCTAAATATGTTTGCTACATAGAATCCACAAACAACATAGTTGGCTTCTCTAGAACAAGAAAAAGAGACATTTCGGTACGAAGCACTGAATTACAAAGCCAAAGTATTGCAACTGGAGAAGGAAAAAGAGAATTGGTCACAAGGATAGGTAGAGGTATCAAACAGAGCTACAACTGTACCTGGTACAACAGGAGTTGATTCAAACACTGAAGATATTGTCCAAGCTATGTCCCAAGTAAGCTTGAAGGTAGGAGAAATCAAAAGTCTTAAGGGAGATATAGAAAAGATGCAACAAGAGATGAAAATAAAGAATGAGAAGATTCCCCAGTTCCAAAAATAAAATCAAGAATTGCAAGAAAGAGTGGGAAAGTTGAAAACGAGGCTGAAAGGTAAAAGAATTTTGCAGGGAGCTAAACATGTAATCTGGGATTCTATTGTTGCCGAAGCTGCTAAATTCAGGGTGTACTTGAATTTCATAGATGACAAAGATAGCATGGATATCACCGCTTGAAGCAGATGTACCATTGTGAATGAGACACTCGCGAAAAATCCCTTAGAGTGGGCCCAGAACGGTATAAATTTGCCAAGTTTCATTCCTACTTCTGAACTTCAAACCATTGGGGTCAAAGATAGGACTACACTGATCATTTGGGCCAGGAGGATCATTGCTAAGCACAATTTTCTCAAGTCAGTTTAGACCAAAGTCGCATAGATGGAGAAGAGTATACAGGAATTCAAGGATATGTTTGAGAAATTATTTATCAAAGGCCTCCCATCATTTTGGGATGGCAAAGATAAATTATATGACCTAGAGAAATACAACTCCCTCCTTGCACAATGCAGAATGGATCATTCCAATTTCGATGGCTTGGAGGAAAACTTAAAAGGACCAAGTTTGGTAGAATATTTGACCACAAACTTTGAGATCTTAAATCAGTTTAAGAACGTGAAGATCGAGCTGCCAACTATGAATTATGCTACTTGCATCGACTTGGATTCCTGATAAAAGAAATGTTAGATTATGAGATTCCTTCGGACTTACAGTGAAAAGAGATCATGCGGCTAGGTAAGACAAAATACAGTTTTCCAGGAGCCAACAAATAGCCTCAGGTGTCACCAGATTGGCGAGTTTGACAAAAGGTCATAGAAAGACAGATGCCAAGGATGAAAGGTGAGCATTCAGAGAAATCAACCATCATTTTTTGAAATGCTTTTTGTTAATCATTGAAAATCGAATTACATGCCGAGACTGTCAGTTGAAATTATTGTAATTAGTTGTATAAGTTGAAACGTTTCAGTTCAACCATTGTAATCGAATTGTATAAGCATTAGAAGTTCTGAATGAATTAATGTTGGTAGAAGTGCAAGGGCACCTTTTTGTTGTTTCTGAACTCAATTGTAATTTTTTGGAGCTGAATTGAATACATATGCAGAAGATTTTGAAGTCTCTATGAAAAGATTCTAATGGTGGTGGTATGAGTTTTGCCTCCTTTCATTGTATGTATTTTCTGTGTTCTTTAATTCCATTTATATTTTCTTCTGTTTAAATTGGAGATTTAAAAGCCCAGAATTCATCTTGTGATGCTCTTGGCTTAAGCAATTTAAACTGTGTAATTTTCTTCCTAGCTAATTCATAATTCATTTCAGTAATGCTCCGATGCAGTTATTTGTTTTCCCCTTCTTCCTACACTTCGATTAAACTCAATTTACAACTCAGATTCATTGCCTCATTTAGCCTTTATCCTTTGGAGAGTTCTATTGGCCAGTCATTATTTTCATTCACTTTCAGAATTTCGACTCCATATCCCTAAGTGTCCCTCCCCTTCCTCGCCAACAAATTTATAAAAAAAACCCAAAACAAACTAAATCTAGCCACCAATTGCCAAAGATATATCAAGTGACACGAGAGAGTCCTCTCTGAGTTGAGAAGGCTAGTGCCCAGCTTTAAAGTAGGTTGAAATAATTACATCTATCATTTGTCTATCAACCAGTCAAAATTTACGGAGTGCTAATAGAGTGATCTACCCAATAATGTCCAAACCCCATTTTTCAAATGGACCTTCAACCATAACTAGTTGAAATGGGAATGCCAATTTATTTTCTCTCTCTACAGATGTTTGGCACACTTTTCACTTCCTAGTATAGGTGCATGCATCCTTTAATAAAGTTGGCCAATAGTAGGCAACACGTAGAACCTTATGGGAAGTGGTATCACCACCAAAATGTTCACCTACTGGACCATTATGTAATGCATCCAATACTCTATATTTTTCTAACTTCTCCAAACACCTCAATAAAACACCATCATAGTTTCTTTGAAACAACACTCTATTTATTAATTGATATTGTGTATATTTCAGCCTTAGATTTATTTTCTTCCTTGGTTCCATGTACCGAGGTGTAGTACCATCAGTTAAGTAATACTTGAGCTCACAGTACCAGGTATATGTAGGAACAGAAATATAATAAAATTCTCTTATACTCGCCTCAGATTCATTCTCCCATCCTGCTTCTTCACTTGCTTGTGAGCCTTTTGATTCTATAGCTAGTCTACACAAACCTTGACCTCTAACTATTTTTGCAGGTTTGATTTTGAGATCATATGAGTGTTGCCATCTAGTTAGCTCTTCTATCACATAACTCTTTTTGTATAAGAAAATTTCAAAATGAGGTATGTGGAATGATCACTTTAGTATGGGACTTTAGTAGATATGGTCTAAAATGTTTTACAACCTTTAAGACCACATACACATATTTTTTGACTTCAGGATAGTTTAACTCTACACATTGAAGTCCTAAAATCATAAATGAAATTGGTACTTCAAAACCTTCATAATTTTTATGAGTTAGGACAGTTGGAAAAGACAAGTCAGAAACAAATGTATATAATATAAATTCTTTCTCAAAATTCAGACTCATCAAAGTAGGGTCTTGCACAATTGCTACCTTAATGGAATTGAATGATTCTTTTTCTTTATCATTCCATTTAAAAACAAGATTTTTATTGATCATATCCTGAAGCGGTTTTACTGTCTTTGCAAAACTTGGTACACATATTCTTACAAAATTAATCTTCCCTAAAAATGATTACATTGATTTCTTGTTATGAGGAAAAGTAATTTGCAAAATCATTTTTGTCCTTTCAGATTCAACCATTACACAAAACTTTGAAACAATAAAGCCTAAAAGCTTACTTTATGTAAAAACAAAGATAATTTTCTTGGGATTTAAAGATATCCCATACCTTCTGCACCGATAAAAAAATATGTCTAAGATGATGTATATGATCTTTTCTATTTTTTGAAAAAACTATCATATAATCTAGATAGATCACTATTGATTTATTTATACAACCATGAAACACAATATCCATATCCCTCTGGAAGGTGGATCCTACGTTTATTAAACCAAAATGAATATTTATGTATGCATAAGTTTCCCATTTTGTTCAAAATGTAGTTTTCAACTGATTTGAGCATGATACCAAAATTTGAAATTTTCCAAACAAGGACAACATTCTAGCACCCGAGATGCATTGCAGAATCTGTTCCATTGTGGAACACAATAATTATCCTTGTTAGAAGATTTATTTAGGTTGTGAAAATCTATACAGATTATGATGTCCCCATTCTTTTTTCACACTAGAACTACATTTGAAACTCATTGAGAATGTCATACTGAAAAATAACTTTAGCCTCAAGTAATTTGTTTAATTCCTTTTTAATCTGAGGCTCTAAACCTAGATGAATTTTCCTCAGCTTTTGTTGCACAAGTTTTGCATCCTTCTTTATTGGAATTACATGTTGAATAATTTTGGTGTCATAGGTCTCTAAGTCACTATTTTTCCATGTGAAAATGTCTTTGTACTCTTTAAAGAGTTTAATGAAAGTGGCCCTTTATGAAGAGGAACATCCAATTCCCAAATTCATGTTTTGCGGATTATGCTCAGTTCCCAAATTGACCACATTGTACTACATAGAAGAACTATTTGTTTTGTAGTTGGTTACCCCTTTAAATTTATATTCTAAGTCATAGAACATCTCCAAACAAAACATTGACTTAGGTATAGTGTTTTTTGGTTATGGTTCAAACTCTAAAGAAGATTCATCAATTCCTTGATCATGCCGATGTTCATCAATAATGCCCCCTTTGAAAGTATCCTCTTGTGTGAGGAAGTCCAAGATTTGGTCATCGCCATCGAATACCCTCCAATTTGTGATACTATCTGGGATTGAGGAGATGAAAATCAATTCAACAAAAAATCTATCAGGAGAGAAACATTATGTAGGAATTAATTTAGAAGCAAAATTTGCAAGTAAATCAACTTCAAAATTTTGATGAGGTACTAAAACAATGTTAAAGGCATCAAATTATGGATCAAGTTCCATACCTCTTGTTGATAGTTTTTAATATGATTAGAAAAACAATGTACATAATTCCGTACTTGTTTCACTATAATTTCAGAATCACCAATAACTTTTGAGTTTTTAACCTTCAAATCAATTGCCTTTCTAAGACCCTATATGAGGGATCTAGTTTGCATTCTCTCATGGTTTTGTTACCTTTACGATCTTGGAGGATGCAACCAACACCTGCGCCCTCGTTAGACTTAGAGCCATCGAAAAATAAAAAACCACAAATATTTATTTACATTTAATTATAAATTACTAGATTTATTTACATATGTACAATTTGATACATCAATTTGAGTATATTGAAGGATCTCAGATTGTATACTCGGATCCCCAAAGGGTGATTGCTCTACAACAAAAATTTCCAATAAAGGATTCTAGACAATAGTTTCCTAACATAGAGTTTGAAAACATGATTGGCTCATTAGGATCATTTAATTCAGTGACTATATGCTTCATATGCCTCTCATGCTCTACTTTTATTTTATTTGGAAGACGATTATATGGTAACCATAAATGTGACCAATCAGTTGAAAAATAACCATTTAATTTTTCTAACATGTCTCTGCTTAGCAACAACCCACATGACTCTAGAATTTCAACAACAATTATATCGATAGTCTGGTGGAGCTTAGGATTTTAAGATAATCTAATTAATACATTCTTAAGTTCTCCCAAAATTTTAATATTTTTCCTATCTATTTGTACAATCCGAATGGTAGATTTATTGGGCTCAACATTCAATTTCCTACAAATAGAGTATGGCAATACTTTGGAAGAAGCCCCTGAATCTACTAAAAAATTATGTACATTTCTATTAAATATTTCAAATGTCAAAAGGAAAGGGGGTGTATGAGAACTAGACTTCTCTCTTATTAAAGCATCATTTACATTAAGTTTCTTATTATTTTTAGATTTATAATTTTGGGCAA
>ML790085.1:36984-68872 GCA_009831015.1 Picea engelmannii
ACTCTATTCAGTTGTTGCTGAAAAACCCCCGGATTGAAGTCCATAATAAAAAGAAAAATTGTACATACATCTTGTGTTCCTTGTGGAGATGATTTGTTGATGATATATTGCTGATATATGTTGCTGATATGTATTCACATCTAGATGATTATTAATGAAAACAATGAGTAATGAGTAAATTTCGAATGCTAACTAATGGGTTTTGTGTAAGAGGGAAGTTTTGGGAAAAAGATCCCCACACTCATTCACCCCCCCCTCTAAGTGTGGTAGGTGTGTCCAACAATTGTGTATTATAAAATTTTATCAGAGAAATTCTTACCTGCATTTCCCTTTGAAAATTATGCAACATAATTTCCAAAGAGAAATACTTACCTACATAGTTTCCATTGAATGAATTTGATGTTACCTGACTAGCTGATGATAGTAGAATCTTTCATGCTTCTTTTATCAAACTTATAACCAACACTTCAACTTTCTGTTGTTTCCTTCCATATTGACGCAACCGCACCCTCACTGGCGCGTCCGCTCCTCCAGGAACTTCTTTCTCCTCGGCCCGAATAAATTCAAAGGTTCTTCTGATTCCTTTCGGGAATCTTCCTTACCCACAGTTTCTCTTCCTCGCGCGATCCCCTCTTCTCTACTTTTGGAGGATCGAAACTCGTGGCTTCGCGAATTCTTGTTTGCTCGCTTGGCTCTCGAATCGTCGAGACCCGATATGTCAGTCAACGCTGACTTCCTTCCGCATTCTCGGGACTTCGCTATGTCGTGAATTCGCTACTCGTGATGCTAAGATCTTGGTTTTCCAACTCCCAACTCACGAGGTGATGAAACGCCGATACACACGTGCGAGTTAATTTCTCCGACGATTCCTTCCTTCGTCGGGACTTCGAGTTTCGCGGGATCGCGAATCCTAACCCAAATGTTCGGGACTTCTCGTGGAGAGATCCTGATGACTCGCATCACCTGTCCATGTCACTCTGACTATGGCCCACACGGTCTTGTGACTTACCGGTATATCGTGTCGCGCGATATCGCAATCCTCGTTGCGAACTTTTGGAGCTGCACCCTGCGAACTCCCAATGTGCGATGTTATGTATGGATCCGACGGCCCTTGTGATCCCTGATCGACGGCTCCGATCCTGCCGAACTTCGAATCCTTTCGAATGTTCCTCCGTAACTTCCTCGCACCTCTTGGAAGATCCAACAGTCCACGGAACCTCGCGGAGTCTCCTTGGATGATTCCGTCCGTCCGTTCTTCCTCAAATAATTCTGCGAAATGAACAAGAGCTTCCTCCACGAAGATTTATCCACCTGCATGCAAGCTTCTGGTACTTGCTCGAACGCTTCGATGCACAAATTTTATGTGCAATCCTTCGATGAATTCGAGGGCCTACTCCTCCTGAGCTTGTTCTCGACTCTTTAAGTCATTCAGAGAACTTCTTGCATGCACTCCTTGCGGAAAATCTTCAACAACGTCTAAGTGTTGAAGTCTTTCGACCCTGTGCACTTCTGCAGCAACAATCTTCACTACCCTTGCTCAGAATCGCAACTCTGAGACTTAGCTTAGCCTGCGCACTCCTTGCACGGCTCTTGTAACCCACTTTCACCCTGGGTGAATGGTAACAAAAGTTAAACTATTTGAGCCTTCTGTCAACGCACTCCTTGCGGACAAATTCGACTGCACTTCTTGTAGGAATCCTTGCTCAAATAGAGAAACAATTGAAACTCATTCTCACTTCCTTTCAGACTTCAATTCAACCATGAAATCACATACACAACATATAAAAGCAAATGCATGACAGGAAGCAAATACTCATGAGAAAAGCATAAATGCACAGAGAATAGATACATAACCATGGATTTGAATCAAAGCTTTCTTCTATTAATTCAATATCTGTACATGGATGTTCTTTACACAGTTCTCTGCCTTCTCTTCTCTTCTTGCTCCCATTCTCGATGATCCAAAATAATAATACAATGTACAAAGGAGGGTGTCTATATCCCATTTCCCTCTTGGACTCTACGCTATCAAATCTATAATTAAAATCCTATCTACCAACATTAAATCTATTAAATGCCATCTATCTACTAAGGACGAGAGCTATCCGCTCAAGGTCCATTACAATATACAAAGTGCGCTTCATTAAATCCACACATTAATGTTTGGCACAACCATATCAAGGTGTTTTCAAAATTTATGCTGGCACTGTCCAGCTATCTTCCGCTTCCGCTGGCTCACTTGACGGTTTCGGTGATGCTCCTGCATCATACTCCTCAGCTTGAAAAATTTCATGGGCTCCTGTCCATGAGCTCCTGCACGGTTTGTCCATGCTTCTGTATCACTGCTTCATTCTCCCAGCTGGCATCTTCTACTGGATGGTTCTTCCACTTGACTAGGTACTCATAGTATTGCTTCCGCCCGGTCTTCTTACCCACTCTCTTGTCCAGTATGCACTCCATCTGCAACTTCTCTACAATCGACATCTGCTTCCGCCACTGGACCTCTGGCTGTTCAGTTGCAGTCTTTGCTTCTCCAACCCTGTATGGGTATAAATCTGCCACATTAAATATCGAAGATATTCCGATGTCATCCGACAACTCAATCTCATAAGCGTTCTCCCCTAATTTCTTTAGGACTCTGCATGGCCCGATTTTCTTCATTTTGAGCTTGTTGTATGTTCCCCTCAGGAACCTTTCCTTCCTCAGATGTGCCAGAACCAGATCGCCAACTTCAAACTGAAGTTGTCTCCGATGCTGATCTGCTCTGCACTTATATTCCTGATTTGAATCAATCAGTCGCTGCTTCACTTTGCTGTGAAGTTCCTTCATTGCCTCTGCGAATTCCTCTGCACTAGCGCTGCTAGTCACAGTCTACTCTGAATCACGCAATTCAGAAACTCCTCTCGGTTGTGTCCCATACACAATCTGAAATGGACTCTTTCCTATGCTCCGATTCACTGAATCGTTGTATGCAAACTCTGCCCGTGACAATATGTTATCCCAGCTGCTATGGTGCTCTATCACCAAGCTCCTCAACAAGTCTCCCAGACTCCTGTTTACTACCTTTGTTTGCCCATCCATCTGAGGATAATAAGCAGAACTAAACATTAAGTTAGTTCCCAACTTCTTCCATAGTGTCCTCCAAAAATGCCCTATGAATTTAGTGTCCCTGTCCGAAACTATGCTTTTTGGCAATCCATGGAGTCGAATGACTTCCTTGAAGAACAGATTCGCGATGTGTGTCGCATCGTTGGTCTTCTGGCATGGAATGAAGTGTGCCATATTTGAAAACCTTTCTACTACCACAAAGATAGAATCAACACCTCTTTGTGTCCTCGACAAACCTAATACAAAATCCATGCTTATCACCTCCCATGGCCTCTCTGATATGGGCAATGGATGATAAAACCCTGCATTCTGCTTCCTGCCCTTTGAATTCTGGCAAATCCTGCATCTCTCAACAAATCGTTTGACCTCTGCTTGCATTCCTGGCCAAAAGTACGCTTCGCTCAACTTGGCGAACGTTTTGTCATGGCCAAAGTGTCCTGCCAATCCACCACTGTGCTTTTATTTCAACAGGTTGTCCCTCATGGAGCAATTCGGAATACACAGTTGATTGCCTCTCAACAACAATCCCTCCTGGATCATGTAATCTATCCACGGGCTTCTGTATTTGAGAACTGGATTCTCAGCTGCTTCGTAAGCCTCTCCAAAATCTGCATCTCCTGCGTACATGTCCCTGAGATTTTCAAAACCTAATGTTTTGATTCGGAATTCCTGCAGCAACAAACATTTCCTGCTCAACGCATCAACCACTTTGTTAGCAGTACCTGAAATGTGTTTAATAAAAAATGTGAAATTCTGCATATACTCTACCCATTTAGCGTGTTTCTGATTCAACTTCTCCTTTTGACTCACAAACTGTAATGCATGATTATCACTGTACAATACAAATTATTTCGGGATCAAGTAATGCCTCCACTTCTTCAGTGCTTGTATGATAGCATAAAATTCTTTATCATACGTGGAGTATTTCAGTTTCGCTTCATCCAACTTCTCAAATAAATATGCAACTGGTCTGTCCTCCTGACTCAAGACCGCTCCTATGGCATATCCGCTTGCATCACATTTCACTTGAAACATCTTCTGGAAATCTGGCAACACCAACACTGGTTGTTCCGTAATCTTCCGCTTCAACTGATTGAAGCTCTTTTCAGCCTCTGCAGTCCAGTGAAAAGACTTATGCCGCTTCTTCACTGTGTCCATCATCGCTGCGCTAATCCCACTGAAATTCCTGATGAATTTTCTGTAGAAGCTAGCTAAACCATGAAAAATTCTCACCTCAAAAATATTTCTCGGTGATGGCCAATTCTTGATCACTTCTACCTTATCCGGATCAATCTTCAACTCATTCGCCGAAATAACAAAACCCAAATAGATGAGCTCTGTCTTCATGAATGAAGATTTCTTCATGTTGATTAACAACTTCTCCTGCTGTAGCTTTTTCATCACAATGGACAAATGCTTCAGATGTTCAACCTTTGTCTTATTGAAAATCAGTATATCGTCCAGATATACGACAACAAATTTCCCGATGAACTCTTTCAGGACTTCATTCATCAGCCTCATGAATGTGCTCGACGCGTTTGTCAAACCAAACGGCATGACTAGCCACTCATACAATCCTTCGTTGGTCTTGAAGGCTGTTTTCCACTCATCGCCTTCCCTCATGCAAATCTGATGATACCCACTCTTCAAGTCAATCTTTGAAAATAAATTTGCCCCACTCAGGCAATCCATCAGATCATCCATTCTCGGCAGTGGAAACCTGTACCTGATGGTTATTTTGTTAATCGCTCTTGAGTCGGTACACATTCTCCTTCCTCCATCCTTCTTTGGACTGAGTACTATCGGAACATCACATGGACTCAAACTTTCTCTGACCAATCCTTTGTCCAACAAATCCTGTACCTGATTCTTGACCTCCTCATTCTCCTGCGGCGTCAACCTGTATGCGGCTTTATTCGGCAAACTCGCTCCTGGTATGAGATCAATGTGATGACTCACACTTCTCATTGGTGGCAACGAATGAGGTAATTCATTCATGATGATGTCAGCAAAATCTCCCAACAGTTCCTGAATCTCATCTGGTAAATCATCCACTCTTGTGCTAGTCAGGACAATCCTCGGTTTTCTGACAACAAAGAATTGTGGATCTTCTTTCTTCTCCATCTCTGTGAGAAGTTCCTTCCCACTCATGAGAAGTATTGTGTTATTCACTTCCGGTTTCACCTCCTTATCCTTTATCGGAAGAAACCTGTGTGTCCTCCCATCCTTCTCCAGGGTATGTGTGTTCATTCTCCCATCATGAACCACATTTCGGTCATATTGCCATGGTCTACCCAACAATAAATGACATACATCCATGGGAATAACATCACATAAGACCTTATCATTATATCCACCTATCTTGAATTCAACTAAACACTGTTTAGTGACACTCACCTGATGTCCCTTCTGTAGCCACGAGACTTTGTATGGACTCGGGTGATCAGTTGTCTCCAGATCTAATTTCTCCACCATCTCGGTCGAAACGAGATTGTCTATGCTACCACTGTCAACAATAACCTTGCACTTTCTGTCCTTGGTCTTGCATGTGGTTCTGAAAAGTCTGGTCCTTTGAGCTGATTCCTCCACCTCCTTCCCAGGTGTTAAGAGAACTTTATGCATCATCAGCGACCTTCCACTGTCTGTGTATTCATTCTCAACATCACGCCTCTGCGCTTCAGCAATGTGAGATTCACCACTATCCTTCTTATTCTCTGGACACTCGAATGAACTATGCCCATTCTTCCCACATGTGAAACATGTGATCACTCCACCTCTTCCTCTACCTCGACCTCTAGGACGAGGAAGAGTGATTGCATCAACATAATCTCCCTTCTGCTCATTATGCTGCCCTCTCTGTTCAATGTATGGTCCTTTCTGTGAGGTACAACCTCTTTCTATTCTACCCTAAGGTTTCTTCCATTCCTCCTTGGGTTTCTGGTATTTGTCCTGGGCAGCTGCCTTGCCTCTGGGCTGACTTTTGCCTCGCCCTCGCTGACCTTGCCTACGGCTCAGCTTTTCTTTTGCTTTCAGAGCCATCTGATAAGCATCCTCAACTGTTCGGATGGTTACCATGCTCAATTCATCCTGAATGTCGTACCTTAGACCATTCAGATATCTAGCAACCTTCTCATCATCACTCTCTTGATGACCTGCTCTGATGTTCAGTCGATAGAATTCCTCAGTGTATTCTTTCACTGTCATCAGCTTCTGTCTCAGGTTCTGCATCCTCCTGAACAGAGTAATTTGGTAGTCCCTTGGGATGAACTTTGCCTTTATCTTCACAATCATTCGATCCCAGCTTTTGATCTTTTGTTTTCCTTTGGAACGTCTATCTTCTTGAAGCTCGTCCCACCATAATGATGCGTGTCCTTTCAAGCGTGTGAAAACATGCTTGACTTTCCTATCCTCTTCGATATCCTCGTAATTGAAGTAGGTGTCAAGAGCTCTTATCCAGTCTAGTATCTCCTCTGCATCCAAATTTCCTTCGTAGACTGGAATGTTCATCTTGGCTTTCGCACCCATTCTGGAAATGGCTTTGATCAACTGCTCGGTTGATGCATCCTCTGCTGTGACCTATTCTTCATGTCCAGCTTCCTCTTCAACTTCGGAATCACTAAGATCCCCTACACCAACTCCGCGTCTATGAGTTGTCTCCATCTCTTCAAGCCTTTCTCAAAGATCTCTCATTTGCCTCTCCATTTCTGGATTTCCTGCCGGCCTACCTCTCCTTCGCACCTCCCTATCTTCTGGGTCAGGTGACTGCCTTTCTCTTCTGGGCGGCATGGCGAATTTTTTCTCTCTTTGCTATAGAAAACAAAGAGTCAATCCCACTCTGATGCCACTCTGACGTAGCCACACCCTCACTGGCGCGTCCTCTCCTCCAGGACCTTCTTTCTCCTTGGCTCGAAGAACTTCAAAGGTTCTTCTGATTCCTTTTGGGAATCTTCCTTACCCACAGCTTCTCTTCCTCGCGTGATCCACTCTTCTCTACTTTCAGAGGATCGGAACTCGCGGCTTCGTGAATTCTTGTTTGCTCGCTTGGCTCTCGAATCCCCGACACTCGATATGTCAGTCAACGCTGACTTCCTTCCGCCTTCTCGGGACTTCGCTATGTCGTGACTTCGCTACTCACGATGCTAAGCTCTTGGTTTTCCAACTCCCAAATCGCGAGGTGCCGAAACGCCGATACACACGTGCGAGTTAATTTCTCCGACGATTCCTTCCTTCGTCGGGACTTCGGGTTTCGCGGGATCGCGAATCCTAACCCAAATGCTCGGGACTTCTCACGACGAGATCCCGATGACTCGCGTCACCTGTCCATGTCACTCTGACTATGGCCCACACGGTCTTGTGACTTACCGGTATATCGTGTCTCGCGATATCGCAATCCTCGTTGCGAACTTTTGGAGCTACACCCTGCGAACTCCCGATGCGCGATGTTACGTATGGATCCTACGGCCCTTGTGATCCCTGATCGATGACTCCGATCCTTCTGAACTTCGAATCCTTTCGAATGTTCCTCCGTAACTTCCTCGCACCTCTTGGAAGATCCAACAGTCCACGGAACCTCGCGGAGTCTCCTTGGATGATTCCGTTCGTCCGTTCTTCCTCAAATAATTCTGCGAAATGAACAAGAGCTTCCTCCACGGAGATTTATCCACCTGCACGCAAGCTTCCGATACTTGCTTGAACACTTCGATGCACAACTTTTCTATGCAATCCTTCAATGAATTCGAAGGCCTACTCCTCCTGAGCTTGTTCTCGACTCTTTAAGTCCTTCAGAGAACTTCTTGCACGCACTCCTTGCTGCAAATCTTCAACAACGTCTAAGTGTTGAAGTCTTTCGACCCTGTGCACTTCTGCAACAGCAGTCTTCACTACCCTTGCTCAGAATTGCAACTCTGAGACTTAGCTTAGCCTGCGCACTCCTTGCATGGCTCTTGTAACCCACTTTCACCCTGGGCGAATGGTAACAAAAGTTAAACTATTTGAGCCTTCTGCACTCCTTGCGGACAAATTCGACTGCACTCCTTGCAGGAATCCTTGCTCAAACAGAGAAACAATTGAAACTCATTCTCACTTCCTTTTAGACTTCAATTCAACCATGAAATCACATACACAACATATAAAAGCAAATGCATGACAGGAAGCAAATACTCATGAGAAAACCATAAATGCACAGAGAATAGATACATAACCATGGATTTGAATCAAATCTTTCTTCTAGTAATTCAATATATGTACATGGATGTTCTTTACACAGTTCTTTGTCTGCTCTTCTCTTCTTGCTCCTATTCTCGATGATCCAGAACAATAATACAATGTACAAAGGAGGGTGTCTATATCCTGTTTCCCTCTTGGAATCTACACTATCAAATCTATAATTAAAATCCTATCTACCAGCATTAAATCTATTAAATGCCGTCTATATACTAAGGACGAGATCTATCCGCTCAAGGTCCATTACAATATAAAAAGTGCGCTTCATTAAATCCACACATTAATGTTTGGCGCAACCATATCAAGGTGTTTTCAAAATTTATGCTGGCACTGTCCAACTGTCTTCCGCTTCCGCTGGCTCACTTGATGGTTTCAGTGATGCTCCTCCATCACATATGCAACAACATAATAAACAACACTTGCAACATGAAATAATTATTTCCTTTGGTTGTTCCAACAAGCCATAACATACTTGCTTCCACAGAAATTGCAACAACTTCCTTCTCCATGTACAACTTTTCCTTGCTAATCCAAGAAGTCTTCAATTCTTCCTAGATTTATGAGTCTTCTTGTGCTCTCATTGTAGGCATTGTACATGATTAGTTCTGACCTTAGAACTTTCTAGCCAATCACTCTTGGTTTCCTTCACATTTCTAGTCACATACTAAGCTGATATTAACCTTCAGCTTTCATTAATTTCCTGGATCCAACTATCCCAAATCATACTTGGATGAATTAAAATTCCAAACCAAGTTGTTTTATAGACTCTGGATTCTTCAACATCCATTTAATTTTTCGAACTAAAATACTTCAGCCTTTTTCTGACTGACTACCTTAGTACTTAAGGTTTCTTGTACCTTCTATTCTCTTTGACTACTAGTCTCAAACTTGAATTGCATATCCAATCTCTATGCATACTGTAAGGATGCACATATTCCCCCTTTTCTAGCTACATAGAATTATTTGACATCCATCTTTTAGAGGCATTTCTTTAGCTGCATTGCTGAAATTTATCTGATAGCTACAACCCTTGGAATTCCTTGGACTGTTCTGAGATTCCTTCTTTATCCAGGCAAGAGAATTCCTTGTGATGGAAGTCTAAGACAGTATGGTGTTGGTACGACCAATCCATACTGATTTAACAGTCATATGAACCCAAAGGAAAGATGTTCCAATTTTCCTTGGTGCTCAACCCAATCATGTCCACTGGACCTAACTTAACCAACTCAATTACTTTTCTCTTGGCTCCTATAGACAATTGTCCAGCCAATATTTCCCATGCTTTATTCTTGGAAATTTCAATCTTTCCACTACCTGGGAATCTATATAGCTATGACTAGCTCCTGAATCAACTAAAAATAATAAATGCATGGTTATTGATCATACCTTCTACTTCAATCATGTGTGATTGAACTCTGCTTGCTTGTTGTCCAGGATTCATAGGTCCTTGGTATACTTTTGATGCAAACCCCCTCTTCCTCCCAGGCCATGCAACCTCCTGACCTAGGATCGATCAATTTGATGGAGTTGAATTGGCTCTCAGGCTCCTACTGAGCCCCAAAACTTTATCCATAGGCTTTTGTTTCCTTCCTTGTGCTCGAAATAGAGAACAAGGATCTTTTCAAAACCAACATAATCCTTTAAGGGTACCTATGCCAAGTTAGGGGCCAATCCGATGATACCTGAGGATTTTCAGGACTTCTCACTCCACCTGGTGCAGGTCCAAACTCACCTAACCTTTCAGGCGCTTCTCTAAGCTTCTCGTGCTTCCAAATTCAACTTTTAGGTCCTATCCCTTTTCCTTTGGCGGTGATAGCATATGACCGTGGATATGACTAGAGACTTAGTCCAAGCTTCATATTTTTAGGCTTCGATTGTTTTAAACTCACCACAATGCCAATATCTTGAACTCTGAACTCGCGAAGTTTGCAATTGATGTGAGAGGGATAAAAAATCGCCATTCTCTATTCAAATTAATGACCACAAATAGATTCAGGACCCCGTGCTTCAGGATTTCCAAAGTCTTCAATGCCACAAACCTCCGGAGTGACAACTCTCCAAAGTTTCAAATCTGCTGACACACGTCCACGACTATCAACGGTCACGATGAACTCCAACGCTTCTCCCTTCAGGAGTTCTCAACCCATGTGACCCCACTTTCCTTCGAAGTGAAGGATATGATGACACTTTTCCTCTAATAATGGATGACACATATGAAATCCAACTCTCTGGCCTTCGAGAGTTATTTCTCCACCCAACTCCATCTTCCTTCGGAGCGTTCCCGCCCTGGAGTGCAAGATAGTGTGACACTTGTCCCCGCAGGATCAATGACCCAGATCTGCTTCAAATATTGACGACTTCGTAATTTCTCCACCCTTTTGCACTGTCTTCCTCTGAAATGCAGGATCTTTTGCCACGTGTCTCCAAATGACAAACAAATGAGATCTTCTCCCCTACTCTGGGCTTCAGGGATTTTCGAAGTACCACACTTCAAATCCTCCAGAGTTAATGATCAACTGTCATGGGTCCTCCTACGCCAACAACCATGATTTAGTTATGCGCTTCGATCCTTCGGGATTTTTGCACACTCCTCGATTGAAATCTCCTAGGGCGTTGCTTCTCTAGATTTCATAATCTCTTGAAACATACATTCGGGTGCCAATGACTAGGATCTACTCCGGCCTTCGGAGCTTTGGTGATTTCGCTCTCCTAGGCACTCGAGCTATAAATACCTGAATTTTATGAATCCTGAAGGACTTCGAAAATTAAGATTCATGCAAATTACCTGGATCCAAAGACTCTCTATCCTTCATGCTCAGATCCTATGACTGGGATCTGTCTTCCTCCTCTATGCACTCCTTCTTGTCTAGACATATATATTTGATGGTCTAGATCAAATATCACAGTCAATCTAACGGCTATAATAACTCCTCCCTCCTAAGCTTTGTTACTTCCTTCTGATGAAGGAACTTTGAAAAGGTTCAAAGGTTGCAACCTTTGATTCATTAGTGAGCCCGACTGCTTAGATCTTGACCGTGCTTATGAGAAAATGTTATCTCGAACTTGAAGCAAGTTCATTTGCGCGCACTTGCGCTATCTCTCCTGATATTTGAAATTGCTCTGACTTCCGAAGGGTCTCAACACTTCGCTCCCTCAAAGGATTCTTTCAAGCTCCTGGCACTTTGTGTACTCCTTGCACTGGCTCTATGTTATAGGGATTTCAGTAACACTAGTTGTGCCTCCTCTGCACAAAATTTTCTTACTTCTTTCGATGCAGACTGCTCAATCAAGAATTCTCATAGTTCCTTCTCTAATTTTGTTTTCGTTCTTAAAAAACGAATTTGGGCGCTAGCCCCCTTTTTCTTTGGTCCCAAAATCATGTGATTGCAAGCTATGATCAAGCACTAAGATGATAAGCTCTTATTCAAAAATTCGGTGCTTCAGAACTTCTGGCTTTGGAGAATTTCACACCATCTTCTCTCATTTATTTTGAACGTCGAACTGGTGAACAAACAGAGTGGGGTGGATCTATGGTCCATGGCTCCTTAGCAACTAATGACTAAGATTTACTACGGATCTCTGACTTCATGAGTTTTTGAAGTACCGCTACATATATTTTCCGAAGTGCCGGACTGATGAATTCACAAACAACACATCAACGGTCTATGCCTTCTTGTTAACCAACGACCATGATCAACTACATGAATCTGAATTTGGGAGTTTTGAACTGTCCATACACTCAATTCTTCTAGAGTGTCAAGTCTCCAGACTACCACATATGCTACCGCGTTTCCTCTATGATCGATGGTCGAGGTAGACTTCGAACTTTGGGCCTTTGGGAGTCTTCATACTTAAACACTTGCTGACCAAGTTCCTCTAGAGTGCCAAGTCTCTGGACTTCACAATCTAGCACCACGCATCCACTGTGACCATCAAGGGCCCCACTAACCATGCTCCAGAAGAGTGCCACATGAATACTAGAAGTGGACATGTGGCCCAATCATATGGGTGACACATGTCATGTTCTAATTGGAATTTCAATATTCCAAAGGTTATTAACTCTCTGACACATGGCACACATCCCATGTGTCCACGTCATCCCAGGTGACATCATCAAGCCACAACACTTCGGGCCTTCGGAAGATTTCTCACTTGCACACTTCAATTCTCTCGAATGTTGAACTCCCAAATATGTTGATCTGCCGACACATGCCTTCTTTAATGAACGATCTAGATCAAATATGGACTTCAGGAGTTTTCACTCTAGCACACTCCATTTATCTCGAAGTCTCAAACTCCTGAATACGTTGGTCTACTAACATATGCCTCCTTTAATGAACGGTCTGGATCAACTCCAGACTTCGAGACTTCGAGAGTTTCCACTCTATCACACCTTGTTTCTCCTGAATGTTGAATTCCCAAACAAGATAATCTGCCGACACATGTTTATTTTAACAAATGGTCCGGATTAACTCCAGACTTCGGGACTTCAAGAGTTTTTCACTCTAGCACATTCCATTTCTCCCGAATTAATGAACTTATGAACTATTGTGAGATCTACGACTCACAATCACTTATGCGTAGATTTGATGCATGAGATTTTTTCTTCACCACTGTACCTTACCTCTTGCTCTTGACTCGATCTAACAACTTTGATCTATCTTCAGATGATCCGATGATCAAGAAATTTTTCTGCATCTATGACGTAGATCCCCTATAGCACTTTAGAGATTCAATGTTTTTTCTCCCTTTTACGACAAGTAACCTCAAACAGCTGGAGCGGTGAAGTCCCGAAGGACTTCAGTGTGTAACCACCATGCTCCTTTTCCCAGATATGACGGTTGTGAAGGATCTTCCTTCTCCCAAATAGATCTTACGGTCCAAATTATAAACTTTGTGGCCCAATACCATGGTTGTGTCAGTATCCTTCCTCTGTAGGTTTTCTTGAACTGTTATACTTCCTGAGCTTTTGAACACAGTCCAAGTGTTCACACGGTGCCTTCCTAACACTCAGGAAAGTTCTGAACTTCAAATTTTGTCCCTCTCGACAACAATTCACTCTGAAACCTTTGCTTCATTAACTACCTATCTGGACCATCTAGGCTTAGTGTTGAAACCATGGCTTTGATACCATTTTGTAACATCCCCGACCACCCAGGTCGAGCCATGCTACTCCAGAAAATGCTCTGATACCATTTTGTAACATCCCCGACCACCAACAGGCTGACCATGCTACCTCATAGAAATAATAATTATCATCTGCATATATAACAACATGTTCTGCTAATACACATATTAATGCAGAATAACAATAAGCCTATACATATAACATATACATGCAATACTCATAAATATAGCATGTACAAATACACAACATGTAAAGGAATAGAGGATTGGTACTTATATTTTAATTGAATTACACCAACTACGTTCAGACCTTCCACGAACCTCCCAGCCATAGACCACGTTGCTCATCACTCTCAGTAGTGAGTCACCCTAGAGATGGGACTAAACTGCACCAGGAAAGGGATTCCTAGGCTAGGTAGGGACAATAGGAAGTTGCACAGTACAACATGAAGTATTTCCTCCAAGGAGCCACTTACACTCACAACTCATAGACTCTCATTCCCCACATGCATGTCCCACCCCAGGAGTATAAACCTTCATTGTGATAGTTCATCGGCTGCTGCACCTCCCTTTTTGGGGCTTCAACAACAGGCCATATCATGAATTCTCAGATCCTTTTAGATGCTACTGGACTCCCTGCAGGAGAACTGACTTCCTTAGCACACTCTCTCACCTGGAGAGAGTTGATCACATGCCTGACAATCTTCTTCTTCTATCCACGGTCCTGAAAACCCACTTCTTCACTTCCTCTCCTCAACACACGATCATGGTGACAACAACAATAGAAATTGGACGTGGGGAAATGGTACTGATAAGACAATACGCAGGAAACCCCCAGGGTCCAGGTGTAGTGAGGGTATCAGTTCGACTTCTGCATAGGTTCGGGGTGTTTCAGGAATTCCACAATGGCGTTCCAGGGTTACTGTGTGCTTGTTGGGTGCACTGGTCAATCGGGGTAATGGATGGAAAGCAGGGTCAACCAAGAGAGAATAATGGTGAGAATCGTTAGTATGCCCAAAATGGTGAGAACGCCCCCCCATAAGTATGCATATGACTTGGATGCGAGGAGCACGTTCCTCTCCACTTGGGACTTGTTCATCTCCCCAAAGGAACTTAGGATAAATTAATATCCTCTTTACAACCTTTAGAATAATAATTATATATTATTCTCTTGGGTTTAAGCTCTTAAGCCTAGCCCTTTCCCCCCCAATTTCCTAGCCTCCTCCCTTTCCCAGCCTAGTGGAGTTCAGTCCCCCATACTCTTTCTTGATGGTCGGTCTACATGCAACGATGTTGTTTTTATTAATAATATGAATATTTGTATGTACAAAATAGGTTCTTGGCCTTTAACATCTAGGCTCTCCAGCCTAATAAGAACATAATCCTCCTAGATTATAACACTTGGCTCACCATCCTACAAAACATGTTACAATTCATGATTACAACCGGGGCTCGACCTTGGGATATTACACATTGTGTGATTTACATAAGTTATCTTGAGTGAATTCCTCAAGATGCATTTCATCAGTAGGAGGGTTTTGGGTTTTTGGTGGAGTATTTCTCTTGAAAGGAGGTGTCCATGGAATTTTGTAAGATTTACCTTCTCCTAAACTCTTTTGAAGATCTATGATCTCGCTTGAGAGGATTTTTTTATTATTCTTTGAAGATTGTCCACGTCTACAATCTCTTTTTCTTTCTTTTCATATGCAATTTTGATTGTAGCTTGTTTCTTGACAAGTGGAAAAGTTCTCTTTTCTTCTGTTGGTGACTTACCTACAATGCTCATAATTTTTTTTTTCCACATCTAAGGTTTCTTGAAAAGTATAAGCTAATGTGTTTTTCCTAGCTCTTTTAAAAAACATGGAAATTGAAAAAGGTAGACCCATGGTATAAAATTCAATGACTACATTAGTAGTAGGTCTAGAATCTTCGTGAATTTTATTCATTAATGTTAAAAATATTTGATTTTTTCTTTTGGGTTCATTCTAATTCTAGACAATTATAACACTAATGTTGTTGGGGTTTTATCCTCACCAATTTTTTTCATAAATGCGGTTTCGAATTCATACTAGTTGGTTATTGATCCTTGTCGTGATGCAAAATACCAAGTAGATGATTTTCCCTAAAAAGTATATGGAAAAAAACGGAAAACAACATCTTCATGTTGTACATTCATTAAATTATCTACTAACATGAATTTACTTACGCGATCTTTAGGTGACTCTTTGTTATCAAGATCAAACTTGGGTAAAATTTTTTTTGGATGCTTGGGAAGGTCACATGTAGGTCTTGGAATTGCAACAGATCCTGGTGAAAGCCACAATATTCTTGGTACATTAGTTGTGTTTCTTCTTGGAGGTTGTCTCAGAATTCTCTAAGGATATTGTCTCAGACTACCTTGAGAAGATCTTGGTGGAGACCCTAAAGGAGTATGATGAGGAATTTTTGGAGGAGATGGTGGTTTACGAGCACTACCTTCAAATTGAATTTCAGTCTACTCTATTCCTTGCGAAATGTTTGATAATTCAAAAAGAGGGTTAGCTCGAGATGAATAATCAATAAAACTTGTTTGTGCTTTCTCAGATCTTTTACCCTTTACAGGGATTGTGAATTCAATGGGTGAATATTATACACATAATAATATATAAAGGAAGTAGTAATAAATTATTAAATCACTTTAATAATAAATGCATTGTAAATAAAGAGTCATGAATAAAAGTCATAAATCTCCTGTAAAATCACATGGGTTCTAATATAAGTAGGCCCCCTCAATGTAATATCATTCATCCATCATATTAACAATTTGTTTTTTATTCATGCCTTGAGAAATTATTGGTTTACACTTCATTAGTATCAGAGCAGGCTGAGTCATACGCACAACCACCACCATCATACAGAGACCTCCCTCCACCACCATCGTACCATCGTCAATTCCATCCATATAGATTCACGTTGTACCAACCGACATATCATCCCACCAAATTTAGTACAACCTACGTCCAATCCGTACACCACATTGCGTCAGTACAAATTCCATACAATATGAAAATTTTCCAACCTCATCGTACACGGAACAATTAATAAACAATCATACATATTCCAATTCAGACTATTAAATAAATGTACACATTCACCTGTAATAATAATTGTATGGATTCACCCTACAATATAACTAGATTTTTTTTTTGTGGTGCTACAAAACTAGAAAAAATTGATCGAAAAACTCTGTCGGTGACTAGGACCATGTCACTAAGTGAATTCGGTAAGAAATTAGAAGAAATGAAAACCAAGCATGACCAAATAAAGGGTTTGGTCAAGCATAATTATGACAGATTACTAGAGGAGCAAGCTAAGATAAATGATAATATAATTAATCTAGAAGAAATATTCACTCAAAATCACCTCACGTTATAGCAGGAACAAACACACTTAGGTGACAATATCGATACAAATCACGTATACTTAAAAAACCTGTTCACTAACTTAGAGAACCTCCTATCTAGTCTTGTCAAATCTCAAAACAATGTCGACCCACAACAAAATTCTTCAAATGCTTCAAATCCTCCAAGCCCGCATGACACCCTAAACCCACAAATAAATATCCCCCATCTATTTGGCCAAATCCCCAAATAAGTATACCTTCGTCTAAACAAATAAATCCCCAAGCAAACATCCCCCAGGGCATGGTAGTTCATAACCCATTTCCTCCTTACACTGGTTTTGCATATCCTCCGAGAGCCAAACTTGAATTGTCCAAATTTGACAGGAACGGAAAAAAAGGAGTAGCCTGGTCTTATAACGCCGAAGAATACGTAAAAATATATGGAATATATAATGATGATGAGAAAATCATACATGCATCCATGCAAATGGAGGGAGATATATATCGCTGGTACATATGGTGGAAAAAGACAGGATATGCCATAAGTTGGATTTTTTTTTTTTTTTCAATGTATTCCAAGGTATCAAAGAAGAGGATTTTTTTTCGAAACTCATGAGGTTACATCAAAAAGGAAACATGGACGATTTTAATCATGACTGGGAAACTCTGGCCACAAGAGTACCTGGACTATCAAAAGAATGCTTGGTCCAATCATATATAACAAGCCTTAAACCCCGCATTCAAAATGAATTAAAATTACATGATATTATAGATATGGAAACAACTATACACAAGGAAATGGCAACAAAAAAATATTTGGAAATATCGTCACTACAAAAATTCGATAAAGTATACTCAATAAAGAACCCCCCTCAAATTGTAGAAGGAGAAAACTCAAGGTATATTCCACTGCATTTAAGGGAGGGAAGCAAAACCTGTTTGGAATCCCACCAAATAAAATAAGGTAAATGCAAGTATTTTGGTGAAAAATGGGATCCCATACATAAATGTTTCAAAGGGAATAAATTCAAAAAACTATACAAATGTGAAGCAGAAGACGATTCAAATAATGAGGAATCGGTTGAAGAAGAATTTGCAGACCCTCAATTTTTTTTCCAGAACCAGATAATGATAATGCACTACAAGTATCACTATCAACCATGATAATAATAGCCCAACCACAGACATTGAAATTAAAAGGTCACATCAAGAAGATAAATGTAATGGTCCTAACAAACATTTGAAGCACTCATAACTTTGTTGACACAAATATCATAAATAAATTAAATATTTTTGTGTCCTTGATACCCAACATGAAGGTCATGGTAGTAGATGGTAAACAAATTTAAGATGTGGGGAAATTACACAAGGTTAAGTTGCATATTCATGACTACATCTTGGAATCCCAATTTTATACTTTACCCTTGGGAGGGGTAGACGTAGTCTTAGGTTTCCAATGGTTGTAAACATTAGGAACTTATTCATCTAACCATAAAAAACAATTTATAAAATTCAGATGGCAAGGAGAAAAATACAAGTTATATGGATTCCAACCACCCCAAAATCAAGTGGTATCCTCCCATCAAATGGTGAAGCTAATTTGAAAAGGGGCACCAAAATATATGATACACTTCCACCAAATGGAAGTATTGGCTTTCAAATTAATTAATACTGATCCACCAGAGATCCAAAAACTAATTCAAAAATACAAGAATGTATTTCAAGTTTTACCCTTGGAGCTACCACCAAAAAGAGAAATCGAGCACATCATTGAAGTGAAAGCTGGGTCAGATCCTATTAACATCAAGCCCTATCGATACCCACACCACCAAAAATTAGATATCAAGAGAATACTCCAAGACCTACTAAGGTGTAGTATTATCTCAAAAAGTAGAATCCCCTATGTGGCTCATATAATTCTAGTCTAAAAGAAAGATGGATCTTTTAGATTGTGTATATACTATAGAGGGTTGAATAATATTACAAACAAAAATAAATTTCCTATTCCATTCATTGATGAAATGTTGGATGAGCTTCTTTGAGATAGATATTTTTCAAAATTGGATCTGAGATCAGGTTATTACCAAATTGGAGTAAGTCTAGAAGATGTGGAAAAGCTAACTTTCCATACTCACGAAGGACATTATGAATTTAAAGTGATGCCCTTTGGTTTAACCAAATCTCCATCCACCTTCCAGGATACCATGAATGAAGTATTTAGAACCTACCTAAGGAATTTTGTGTAAGTATTTTTCGACGACATTCTTATTTATAGTAAAACATGGGGAGAACATCTAAAACACATGGAGAAGGTTCTCTCCCTTTTAGAAAGGAACCAATTTTATGAAAATCTATCAAATTGTACCTTTGTAAAAGAAGAAGTAAACTCTTTGGGACACATAATATCAAAGGAAGGAGTGAAGGTAGACCCCAATAAGATTAAAGAAATTACAGGATGGACCAAGCCAAGTAACATTTCCAAGTTAAGGGGATTTTTGGGTCTGGCAAGGTATTATTAAAGGTTTATCTGGAATTACGCTCATGTATGTTGAATTTTTGTAGCTTCAAGAGGTATTCCCACTAGAGGCCAAGGTGCCAGGCATGTGGGAATTTTCGTTGGCACCAATTTTAATTTTTTTTTAAGTGAAATTGGCCTAGAAATGAGGCTAGGGCCTCATGCGAAAGTTGATGGGATTTGTGGGTTTGTGTGGGGGTGCCACACCCACAAAGAAGATTAAAATATTATAATTAATTGTTGAGTTTAGGAAGGGATCCTAAACTCACTCATTGGACTCCAATATAAATGAGAGATCATCGTGGAAGAATGGAGTTGACATAAGTGAGTCTGGACTTATGTCAAGGAGGATTGGTGATCTCAACAAAGGGAAATTCTGCAAGGTGGCGAATCTAACCCAAGAAAGAGGAGAAAAGAAGGTTGCACGTGCGAGTGAATTTTTCATACCATACACGATTTGTTGGAGGACGAAGAACTTATATACGTGGGATGCAGAAGGACAAATCACGTATAGGGTATACAAGATTTGCAGTGGAGAAAACAATGTATGTCAATAGGTTTCCAGTTGGTGAATAAAGTATCTAATTTTCTGGGCATGTAAAGATCCATACAAGTTTATAGGTGACGTAAGTAGGTTGTACATGTGATATACAACAAATTATTGAGCAGCGGATATTTCCAGAATATTGCTGGGGTTTGGCTTTCTGATTTGTATATTGGAGAACAAGGGAGTTCTTAGTTTTGGTGACTTTGGAGGACAAGGTTGTCCTCAGATTTTTGGTGATATTGTATTGGCTAGGAGGGATAGTTTTTACCTCAGGATTTATGATGTTAACAAGATTACAAAACATAATTATTGTGTCTCTTGTGTATTGATGATTCATCTTTGATCTTGTTGTTTCCACTGCATATGTTTTTCAGTCAATAATTTCAATGTAAAGTTATTCAGTGATAGTTAGATAACTGGGAAGCAATTTTCAGATCTGAAATTAGTCACATAGAGTTGCGTGTGAAAATTGACATGGTTTCATATCTTGGGATTTGAAGAGAAGGGGATTATCTTGAGACACCTTGTTGGCTACAACATTGGAAGAGTGTTATACTTTCTCATTTTCTTGTTCTTGTTTCAGGGAGGTCAAGATGGTGAATACATTGAAGCTTTAGGATAGGTTGGAAGGGGAAACCAACTTCCAGGCTTGGAAGGTAAGGGTTATCCTTATGTTGGAATAGAATGACCTCAAGGAGTATGTTGAGGATGTGGTTGTAACTTCTACTAATCCACAAGAGTTGAAATCTCACAAGAAGAAGGATGTGAAGGCCAAGCATGCATTGCTATACTCCATGAAGGACTACTTGATTCCTCACATTGCCAAGAAAGCAACTGCCAAGGACATGTCATCTAGACATGAGCTTCATAGGCATGAGGATTTTAGGGCATGTGACCCCTCCATGGGGGATACACTTGTCTCAAAAGGATTTGCTATAGTGACAAAGGAGGAAACCAATGATGAATACTAGAGTGTAGGATTTTCTTCAGTCATAGAGGGAGAAACTAGTGAGGCATATTACAAAGCAAGATTTGCTTCAGTGACTAAGGATGCAGCCAATCAGATAGATGTTTCCTCAGTGACCAAGGATACGACTAGTCAGACAAAATTTTCCTTAGTAACCAAGGATGTGTCCAGTCAAACATATGGGAAAACAAGATGTGCTCCAGTGACTATGGATGCAGTCAGTCAAACGGACTTGACAACAAGACTTGTGACCGTGACAAAGTTCATAGACCCATTTTCCATAGTGACAGAGGAAGTAGCCAGTTTGGACTAATTTTGGAATACATATGAGGTGGTAGATCCATATCTATATATACTATGTGCAATAATCGTGCATACAGATGTTTGTGGATGGGTTACCTACCTCGCTAAGAGGGAGTGTTGACTTTTTGTAGCTTCGAGAGGTATTCCCACTAGAGGCCAAGGTGCCAGGAATGTGGGAATTTTCGTTGGCACCAGTTTTGAATTTCATTTCAGTGAAATCAACCTAGAAATGAGGCTAGGGACTCATGGGAAAGTTGATGGGATTTGTAGGTTTGTGTGGGGGTTCAACACCCACACAGAGGATTAAAATATTCTAATTAATTGGTGAATTTAGGAAGGGCTCCTAAACTCACTCATTGGACTACCATATAAGGGAGAGATGTCATTGTGACATTACATCATTGTGGAAGAATGGAGTTGACATAAGTGAGTATCCACTTGTGTCAAGAAGGATTGGTGATCTCAGAAAAAGGAAAGTCTACAAGGTGGTGAATATAACCCAAGAGAGAGGAGCGAAGAAGGTCGTACGTGTGAGTGAATTTTTCATACCATTCGTGATTTCTAGGAGGATGAAGCACGTATATACATGGGATGCTGAAGGACAAATCACGTATAGGGTATACACGATTTGCAGTGGAGCAAACAATGCATGTACGTGGATTGCTAGTTGGTGAATCAAGTATCTAATTTTCTAGGAAGGTACAAATCCATACACATTTAAAAGTGACATAAGCAAGTCATGCAGGTGATCTACAACAGATTCTTGAGCATAGGAGATTTCCAAAATATTGTTGAGGTTTGGTTTTTTTATTTGTATATTGGAGAACAAGGGAGTTCTCATTTTTGGTGACTTTGGAGGACAAGGTTTTCCTTAGATTTTTGGTGATATTGTATTAGCTGGGAGGGATGGTTTTTCCCTCAATATTTCTAATGTTAACAAGATTACAAAACATAATTATTGTGTCTCTTGTGTATTGATGGTTCATCTGTGATATTTTTTTTTCTACTGCATATGTTTTTCAGTTAATAATTTCAATGTAAAATTGTTCAATGATAGTTATATCACTAGGAGGCAATTTTCAGATCTGAAATTAGTCACATAGAGTTACATGTGAGAATTGAAAATGTAATGGTTCCCTTGACAAACATTTAAAAAAAAAATCATTCCAATGGAATAATCAAGCAGAAGGATGTTTTAAAGTATTAAATCAAATTATGTTCACTACACCAGTGTTAGCCACTCCTAACTTTTCAAAACCTTTTGTAATTGAATGTGACGCTTCAAGATTCAGAATAGGAGCATTGCTAATGCAGAATGTCCATCCTATAAAATTCAAAATTAGGAATCTCAATAAAAGGGAATGATTAAATTCTACTTATGACATGGAAATGCTCACTATTATGCATTCCCTCACCAAATGGCTACAATATATTGTTGGAAGATGATTCTTTATTCGCACAGATCACAACAGTCTCCAACACCTCCTCCAACAAAAAAGATTCTCCAAAGAACAACAAAAATGGATAGAAAAAATTACCACTTTTGATATGGAGATATTACAAAAAAAGGAAAGGATAATACAACAGTTGATTCTCTCTCACGAAAGGATGAAGAATCATTATCTCTTGCAATGTCGATTGTAGTTCCAGAATAGTTATGTGAAATCCGTAGTGAATATGAGAAAAACCCAGAAACATATGCAATCATCAATAAGCATGTCCAAGATTCCAAATTCGAATGGAAGAATGATATCCTTTGGTATAAGGGAAGAAGTTACCTAATTTCACATTCAAAATTTAAGTCAAATATTCTTAAGGAGTCTCATGACTCACCAACAACAAGGCACACGAGTTTTTTTCAAAACCTACTACATTGCACATCAACCCTTTTTTATGGAAGGGGATGAGTAAATATATTCAGAAATACATAGAAAAAAGTGATCAATTCCAAAAGAAAAAAAGTGAAAATGTTATGACCCTAGGGTTACTCCATCCACTACACATTTTTAACCAAAATGGGAAAAAATATCAATGGACTTCATCGATGGGTTACCTATGTTAGATGGAAAGGAAAAAAATCCTTGTGTTGGTGGATAAGGTTACAAAATGATCCAGGAGGATCCGAGGAACGCTCACAGAGGTCAAGGAGGACCTGGAATGCTCACAGAGGTCCCAGGGGATCCATAAATTCTCAAAATTCAATCATCTCAAATCGTCCTGAAAATGGCATCAATGCGTAGAGCTCATCGTCAACATTCCAACGACGTAAATGGAAAGTCAAATGGAGTTTGTATGCAAAAGTTATACGCGGTCAAAGTTCAGGTCAAACAAACAAAGTCAAAGGTCAAAGGGAAAATAAGGTGACATGTGTCACCACTGAAAGGGTGACACGTGGCACATGGGGTATTGTCATTTGAATGGGCAGATCGTACCTCCATGTGGCCCAGTTAAAAGTTGACAAGTGGTCTAATGACATGTTGACATGTGGCAAGGTTAGTCAATAAGAGGTTGTCACGTGGCATTTTCCCATTGGGAAATATTGGTTTAAGTTATGTAAAATTATGGAGTTGATGGGGGTCGAACCCACTAACCCATTCAAAGGCCTAACATAAGCCCCATTACCATCATTCCATGAGTCAATTCTTAACCTATACATGGTAAATATTGTATTTCAAGTTACAATAAAGTTCCATTGCGTGGATAAAGGGTCGAGGGATTAGGGCATAAGCCCTCAACCCTAGCCATATCTCCTGGTTGTAAACGTTTAACATGACCTTGTGTTAAGACCGCATGAGGGGCCAATGATTATATGCCATCGTGGATACAATTTTAACCATATATTTTATGGTTATAACAATACATATAACTATATAACATATTTCCGAGATTCACACGGAAGGTTTTTTACCATACATACTATATATAAAAACTAATATGTGCACCATGGAGAATCAAACTCGAGACCTTCAGGTTTTACTCCAACATCCCAACCATTGGACCAACAAACCCACATTTAATGATATTCCATCCTAATTTAGGTATGAAGTTACATTAATTTTTGGATGGAGGTTTGAAGGTTGCGCCCTATATATTGGGCACAAATCCCAACACTTCACACACATTCTGAGATTGCACAGAGTCTGAGGTATGCAGAGAGCTTGAGACAGGTCACAAATATCGAGGTTGTACTGAGAGCATGGAAGTACATGTAGAGTACAAGCTAAGTTAAATTTTTTCTCGTAAATCATGCCATGATTCTTATCTCAATTTTCCATTAATGAGCATTTAATGCATTGTTTTGTGTGGTAAAGAGGGTCAAATTGAGCCAGTTTGGAAATTGGTCGATTTTATAGTCAAATTTCTCAAAATTTCTCAAGGATTTCAATGGTGAAGTTTTTTTCTTGTTTTGAGTAATGGAATTTAATATCACCCATTAAATTAACATATGTGAGTAATTTTACATGTGATTTTGGTATTTTGAGATGGAGAAATAAGTTTTCATTGGATTAAAGGGAGCTTAAAGATGAAACAAAAGTATGTAAATTGAGTTCTTTTATTTCCTTTTGTGTCATCTCATCATTAAGTAAATATAATCTTCAATTTATGATTTTTTGGGTAAAAAGCACATCATCATAATTCTGCAAACCACCCCAATACGATGAGTAAATTATTATGAATCAAGTTAGATGCTACATGTATATATGTAAAGAGAGAAGTGGTATCTAAGGATTTTTGGATCAAGTGGTATCCGAGCTAGTTTTTTGCATGTGTTGTAAGCTATTGTTGTGACAAGATCCAAGATTTTAGTTGGTGAAGATTTTGAAGACTCTTATCAAGAAAAAAAGATGAGTAAATCGCTCATGAAATTGAGGCTCCAAAAGAACATTAATCGAAAAATATAGAACGTGAATTTTGAGCTAAGAATGCAGTTGCAAGATCTTGGGGAAGATAGGCAGAGGCTACAAGATTGATTGTTGTGTCATGATTATTTCCACATGAGTAATTTTCATGAATGAGAAATAAAGTTGCAGATAATGGCACCATCAATCAGTAAAGTTGGACAAGCAGAAAATGAGAAGTCTCCACAGCAAGAGAGACTATCTCCCTCCAAGAACATGATCGAGAAAGAAGACTCCTCACATTATTCTTCTTCCCAACAAGATGGAGAATTCTCGAGGGTAGTTGAAGCAAAGAGAACTTCAGATGAAGAAGTCCTACATAAGAAATTTGCCTTACCTTCAAGTCTAGAGAAGAGTAACACGTGTAAAGCATATTCAAGGAAATCTGTGCATGCTATAGGAGAATGAATGAAGAATTTTCCCGATGGTGAATGGTTTAGTTATCCATGTGCTTCCTATGGAACTAGCAACCATGATGTGGAGAAGTGTCAAAGAAGATAGTATGTGCAAGTAAATCCCTCCAATAAGAAGGAAAATCATTTCTCAAGTTAGAGGAAAAGGAGGAATGATAAGAAGGGATCGTGGAACAAGACACTCTGCTCTTATTGTGGTAAGAGTGGACACCAGATTGAGAAGTGATGGGAACTTTTCCCACACTTATGTTCGAAGAAGAACAAAAATATGTAGATACACTTGCAAGAAGATAATCAACAAATCCAGATGAAGTCAATGGTCTTATTGAAAGGCTTGAGAAATAATACTTCATGATGGCTGGTCTTGGAAAAGTGATATATGAAGACATTGAAGAATGGTTCGTGGACAGTGGCTCATCTCGCCTCATGACCAGGATGAGATCAACATTTTTGAATTTCTTAGAGTCTGACACATATTTATTTGTGGGATATGGAATCAATACCAAATAAGCAATAAGAGGGTATGGATATGTGATATTCTAGATCGAGTCGGGAGGATTTATGGAAATAAAACATATGTTGTATGTTCCATATTTAAAGGTAAACCTACTCTCAGTTGCAACATTGGAATATGATGGTTATGCAGTTGCATTGCATAATGTTCAGGTACTAGTGTACTCAAGAGAAGCTACTTCAGACACGACAATAGTACTTGGTATTCACAAGGAGAGGTTATACATGTTATTGGGATGATCGATAGTTTGGTCTAATGGTTACTTGGATTCGACATCAGATTCTACATCAGATTCAATGTTAGATTAAGCATCAACTTTAGAGGCATTGTCAGAGGTCGAAAGTTGTGAGACTCCTCCCAGTGCACCGGGAAGAATGAGTCCATAAGTAAACCATATTTAAAATTTTGTAAATATGTATATTTGAAAATGTAATATGCATATGTGTAAATGTCCTAAAGTATATTATAAGGTTTGCAAACCAATCATTGTAAATTATAAGAGTGAGAGGGACTCTGTAAATTTTTATATTTCCACCTTATATGTTGTAAAGAGTGAGAGGAATCTCGTTAGAGAGATTTCTAGATAGACACCTTACACTTTGTTATAGAGTGAGAGGAATCTTGTTAGATATTTCTAGATAGCCACATATATACATATTGTCTTATAGTGAGAGGAATCTCGTTGTAAAGATTGTAAAGATTTTAGACAACAATATGGACAATTGTATTGTCTTGTAATCATCTAAAGTGATACATATGGATTGAATTGTTTAAGTTAAAATTCTTGATTCTAAAGAACCAGAGGTGAATGAACAAAAGGATGCAGACAGTTGGAGCATGTAGATCGAGAGTAGAAAGAGCATCGAAGTAATGAAAAACTTTCTAGAGCTGGTAAAGGAGAAATATTCCTTTTCAGACAATGAGAGGCATAAAGGTGTATGCTATAAGCATCTTTAAAATACTATGTCATGTTCGTATGGGTGTATACCTTGAACATAAGAAATCAAGACATGTATAGATGATAACAATACAAACAAAATTGTTCTTCAAGGTATGAGTGACAATGGACATAGTAGGCATTCAAGGACTTATATAGATACATCAAGTAGTACAAGAACATAGAGTCCAAAAGGAAAAAGGAATAGATCAACATTCGACTTGGTTTCATATTGGCCGAGATGGACTATCTTCAACAATGAGAGATGGGAGTGGATGTTGAAATACAAGATACATGTATTATACATGCATTACAAAGATTCAGTGAACCCGACTTTTGTTGTCATGGAATCTATGAGACAGAACCAGAGCTAGATTATATTAGCAACAATGTCAGAGGCCAAATTCATAGCTATATTCCAGAGAAATAGATAGAAGCACACTGATATAATACCTAAGATTGAAGACCCAAGATTAATACTAAATTCCAAAAAAAGCAACAAGATGGAAGAGTGAATTATTATCACTAAGTTATTGAATATTTATACTTTTGGAGGTCTAATATTTATTCAATGGGAATGTGTGATCCAAGAGGATCTGAGGAATTCTCACAGAGGTCCAGGAGGATCCAAAAATCTCATAGAGGTCCCAAGGGATCCATAAATGCTCAAAATTTGACCATCTCAAATCATCTAGAAAATGCCATCAATGTGTAGAGCTTGTCGTAAGCTTTCCACCAATGCAAACGATAAGTCAAATGGAGTTCGTATGCAAAAGTTATAAGTGATCAAAGTTTAAGTCAATTTCCCATAGGCCAATATTGGCTTAATTTGTGTAAAATTATGGAGTCTACAGGGGTCAAACCCGTGGCCTCCATAACCCCTTCAAAGTAGTAACACAATCCCCATTACCATCATGCCATGAGTTGGTTATTAACCTATACATGGTAAATATTATATTTCAAGTTACAGTAAAGTTCCATTGGGTGGCTAAAGGGCTGAGGGCCTAAGCCCTCGATCCTATCCATAGCTCCTGGTTGTAAAAATTTAACATGACCACATGTTAAGACTGCACAGGGGGGCAATGGTTATATTCCATCGTGGATATGATTTTAACCATATGTTGTATGGTTATAACAATATATATAGCCATATAACATATTTCCAAGATTCACGCGAAAGGTTTTTTACCATATGTTGGGCTTGTATTTTGACTATTTTATTGCGATGGTTGAATCCTTTTTGCATCGATATTATATATGTTATTAACCATTTTGAAGGAGTTTTCAAAGGATTTTATATCAATTCATCATGAATTTATACCAGGTAGGTGTAATCAATGTTTTACGATGATTTTGATCTAAATTCAGTTCGGTTTGATGTTTATAAGGATATAATACATGATCTGTATGTAACAGGGAGAATTCACAGTCCGAGCCTCCATATGGTACTCCATCCGGCACTCCATCTGGTACGCGATACGACACTCCATCCGGCACTCCATCTGGTACGCGATACGACACTCCATCCGGCATGCGATCCAACACTCGGAGCGCAGAGGAGTTGGCAATTGTTGCATTGGTGGCCTGTGATGGGAGAATCGATGACCTGGGTTTCGTGCCCCCTCATGGCCTCCAACTACTGAACTCTTGACATCTCAGATTAGGCAGTTATGCTAATCACTGAGTGTCTCATTCAGCTTCTAGAAGCCAAAGTTGTTAGCAACTCATTTAATGAATTTGCTATTTTTAGAGGAGGTCGACCCTTCTAGTGGTCGACCTCTCGAACTGTAATTCGCTATAAATACCACCTGTAGTGGCCAGATCATAGAACATAATTTTTAAGAAGAGTTTCATTGTGTAATTCATACATTCTCTGCAAATTTGGTTCCATATTTCATTTTTTAAGTTAATGAGAAAATCGTGTTGATCTGAGCTTGCGATTTGCTGTTGAGGAGTAGCCACGACCTGCTAGGGGGCCCACCAATGGTTTGGGTTGCTTATAGGAGTTGTTTATTTGTTATTCTATGTTTCTTATTTCCTAACAATTGTCCTGCAGGTTACTAACTTAAATGATATATTGAAGTTTTAAATTAGCTTCTGCAAATTAAAACAGAGTAGTATTTAAAACAGAGGATTAGTTCAGATAGAGTTTCTTTTGCAAGCTTCGATGGATAAGTAATTGCGATTTTTAATAGTTGTAATTAAGCTAGATTTGATTCTCAATTCAATTTATGTTTTCATGAATTTAATTGGTTTATTAATCTTGTCTTAGTATGCTAGGATAGAAGTAGATTTTGGGATTATAGTTGTACAAGTATTCTAGTTTAAAATTTGAGTTTTAATGATAGGATTAGACTTTAGTTTAGTTATGGATTTGAATTGTAATTTTTAATTAGAAGAGTGAATTCAAATTAAGATTTTCAATTATGAGTTTATGAGTTTATATCTTTGCTTGAATTAGTTTTGATTTTGTATATTTCGATACCGAGTATTTTCAATGTTATTTTGAATTAAAATTTCTAATTAGTGTTAGTTATGGGTTTGAATTAATGTTTATTCTTTGTAGAATATAAATGGTTATGAGTTATTTTTAATAATAGAGTTCACTTGTTAAAATAGTCTTGATAGGTTAGTTGTTTACTTGATTATTTTCTCAAAGATAGATAGCTTACCGGTTGTTGCTTACTTAAAAAATTGAATAAATTAACTAGCTTTAAAATAGATTGCTATTTTCTTATTTAAAAATAGTCCATCAATTCCATGTTTTAAGTTGCTTAGGTTAAATAGTTCATAATTCTAGAATTTTTTAAGGCTCTTCATTATTTGAGTTTATTGGAATTAGATTAGGTTAGGCTAGGCTAGATTAGATCTCTAGACCTGCATATACAGTGTTGGCACCTCGAAGCTTACAAGCCCTGGGTTGACAATTTAATGTCGAAATAGATAGCATATATTTCAATTGACATTTTTGGTGCCATTGCCGGGGAGGTGCTAAAAGGGATTAGAGCTTAGGTAGGTAGGTTTCCTTTAATTACACAATAAGGGGGATGAGAAACTTTACGACGAGAGGTAAGAACCCGCGCATCCATTTTAATGGGTCGCTCCAAAGCCTTGTTGTGCCCTTTCCGCAAGAGTGTTTACTTTTTCTGCAAGTTTGCTTACTTTTCTTAGTTTGTTTTCTTTTCTCAATTTGTTTACTTTCCCGCAGTTTACTTTCCTGCAAGCGTGCTTTATTTCCTGTACAATGTGCTTACTTTTCCACAATTTACTTTCCCACAAGCGTGCTTTCTTTCCTGGACAATGTGTTTAATTTCTCGTAATTTAGTTTTCCTACCAATGTGATTATTTTACTGCAAGAATGTTGTCTTTTATTTCCTTTATGCAAGTTTTATTTCTTTCATGCGAGTGTGCTTCCCTTTCACAAAGTGTGTTTATTTTTCCTTCCAGTGTGTTTACTTTCATACACGTGTGAGTTTGATTTCATTCCTACAATCGTATTTTATTTTATGCTTTCATTTCTTTCCTGTAAGTGTGATTTATTTTATGCAAGCGTGGTGTGTTTGGTTTGCACAAATCGTCTTTAAATATGTCTTTCATATTTTAGGTAGTTGTGATTAAAAACTTAAAAAATCTATAATAATAAAAAACTTTCAGATGTTTTAAACCCTAGACACTAATACCTGTTTGAGGTAGGACCCATCAACCAATAGAATGGATTCAAAGGTGACCATTAGTTTGGGAGAACTCTCTCAAATCCTAGCAGCAGTTGGGATTTCTTCTTTTCAAGAAGAACATATTTTGGCAGCAACCAAAAGTGTATCTACCTGTCCAGAAATATTAGAAGAATCAAGGTCCTATGAGCTACAAAATGATTTTCCTTGCCAAACTGCGAAGGAAGAAGAAAAATTGTGGACTACATCCGCTAGAGAGAAATCATTAAGACCTAAGATTGAGGAGTTTTCAACATCCATCTCAGAAGATCATTTATGTACTTCAGAAATCAATCATCCAAAAGAAGAGGATCTGCATAGAATGATGAAGGAGAGCATAGAAATTACTGTTGATGAACATTAAGATTACATTGAAATTTGGTTTCAAGATATCATTGGGCCACAATACTATTCTTTTCTTCAACACCTTCTAATGCCAAAACAAGTAGGTTGGTTGGTTCTTCATATCTAGGTAATCACTGTGGTAACTTTTTCATATGTGGATATGAGTATGTTTCTTATGTTGCTTCAGACATGGTTACATTGGAAAAGTTCTTACACTTGAATAAAGATTTTCCTTTCTTTTTAGGTAGGGTAGGATAATAAATAAAAGCTGCATGTTGTTAGTTTAGCTTAAAGTATAATGCATCCTCATTTTACATTTTCTTTTTAATAAAATAAATATGAGATACATGTTCCAGTGACTTGATCTCATTGGTCTCATTAGTTTTTGATATTTTAGAGTGTGGTTTTTGACAAATAGTCCTAGAGATCTCTACAGGTATTTATTTCACCAAGAGTAGACAATTTCAAGGAGACAAAAAGGGAAGTATTTTCCTTCAGAAATATTGCTATATTTGAACCTTGTTGTCTGCTAAGCATCAAATGAATAATGAATTTCCATAATTAGCTGTATTTTTGCAAAGATTCCCATCTTCTTTTTATCAAGGCATATTTAATGGAAGTTTCTCTTAACCTCCACCACTAGAGGATATAAGGAAGTGATACCTTGACTATCAAACTTAGAGGTTACTCGTACAATTTCCCCAGGAATCCTAAGTAAGTGAGTAAAGTATCTTTATTAAATAGTAACAAGGAGGTCTGATTAGCGGTTGGCCATGGAAACATCACAATAACTTAAAAAATAAGAAAGTGATTTGAGCCTAAAGATACCTTTCTGTTCTTTCCCAATGGTACCATCCACTACACACTAAAAATGTTTTATTCTACCATATCTTTAGAT
>ML790085.1:75595-126325 GCA_009831015.1 Picea engelmannii
CATGATATTATAGATATGGAAACAACTATACACAAGGAAATGGCAACAAAAAAATATTTGGAAATATCGTCACTACAAAAATTCGATAAAGTATACTCAATAAAGAACCCCCCTCAAATTGTAGAAGGAGAAAACTCAAGGTATATTCCACTGCATTTAAGGGAGGGAAGCAAAACCTGTTTGGAATCCCACCAAATAAAATAAGGTAAATGCAAGTATTTTGGTGAAAAATGGGATCCCATACATAAATGTTTCAAAGGGAATAAATTCAAAAAACTATACAAATGTGAAGCAGAAGACGATTCAAATAATGAGGAATCGGTTGAAGAAGAATTTGCAGACCCTCAATTTTTTTTCCAGAACCAGATAATGATAATGCACTACAAGTATCACTATCAACCATGATAATAATAGCCCAACCACAGACATTGAAATTAAAAGGTCACATCAAGAAGATAAATGTAATGGTCCTAACAAACATTTGAAGCACTCATAACTTTGTTGACACAAATATCATAAATAAATTAAATATTTTTGTGTCCTTGATACCCAACATGAAGGTCATGGTAGTAGATGGTAAACAAATTTAAGATGTGGGGAAATTACACAAGGTTAAGTTGCATATTCATGACTACATCTTGGAATCCCAATTTTATACTTTACCCTTGGGAGGGGTAGACGTAGTCTTAGGTTTCCAATGGTTGTAAACATTAGGAACTTATTCATCTAACCATAAAAAACAATTTATAAAATTCAGATGGCAAGGAGAAAAATACAAGTTATATGGATTCCAACCACCCCAAAATCAAGTGGTATCCTCCCATCAAATGGTGAAGCTAATTTGAAAAGGGGCACCAAAATATATGATACACTTCCACCAAATGGAAGTATTGGCTTTCAAATTAATTAATACTGATCCACCAGAGATCCAAAAACTAATTCAAAAATACAAGAATGTATTTCAAGTTTTACCCTTGGAGCTACCACCAAAAAGAGAAATCGAGCACATCATTGAAGTGAAAGCTGGGTCAGATCCTATTAACATCAAGCCCTATCGATACCCACACCACCAAAAATTAGATATCAAGAGAATACTCCAAGACCTACTAAGGTGTAGTATTATCTCAAAAAGTAGAATCCCCTATGTGGCTCATATAATTCTAGTCTAAAAGAAAGATGGATCTTTTAGATTGTGTATATACTATAGAGGGTTGAATAATATTACAAACAAAAATAAATTTCCTATTCCATTCATTGATGAAATGTTGGATGAGCTTCTTTGAGATAGATATTTTTCAAAATTGGATCTGAGATCAGGTTATTACCAAATTGGAGTAAGTCTAGAAGATGTGGAAAAGCTAACTTTCCATACTCACGAAGGACATTATGAATTTAAAGTGATGCCCTTTGGTTTAACCAAATCTCCATCCACCTTCCAGGATACCATGAATGAAGTATTTAGAACCTACCTAAGGAATTTTGTGTAAGTATTTTTCGACGACATTCTTATTTATAGTAAAACATGGGGAGAACATCTAAAACACATGGAGAAGGTTCTCTCCCTTTTAGAAAGGAACCAATTTTATGAAAATCTATCAAATTGTACCTTTGTAAAAGAAGAAGTAAACTCTTTGGGACACATAATATCAAAGGAAGGAGTGAAGGTAGACCCCAATAAGATTAAAGAAATTACAGGATGGACCAAGCCAAGTAACATTTCCAAGTTAAGGGGATTTTTGGGTCTGGCAAGGTATTATTAAAGGTTTATCTGGAATTACGCTCATGTATGTTGAATTTTTGTAGCTTCAAGAGGTATTCCCACTAGAGGCCAAGGTGCCAGGCATGTGGGAATTTTCGTTGGCACCAATTTTAATTTTTTTTTAAGTGAAATTGGCCTAGAAATGAGGCTAGGGCCTCATGCGAAAGTTGATGGGATTTGTGGGTTTGTGTGGGGGTGCCACACCCACAAAGAAGATTAAAATATTATAATTAATTGTTGAGTTTAGGAAGGGATCCTAAACTCACTCATTGGACTCCAATATAAATGAGAGATCATCGTGGAAGAATGGAGTTGACATAAGTGAGTCTGGACTTATGTCAAGGAGGATTGGTGATCTCAACAAAGGGAAATTCTGCAAGGTGGCGAATCTAACCCAAGAAAGAGGAGAAAAGAAGGTTGCACGTGCGAGTGAATTTTTCATACCATACACGATTTGTTGGAGGACGAAGAACTTATATACGTGGGATGCAGAAGGACAAATCACGTATAGGGTATACAAGATTTGCAGTGGAGAAAACAATGTATGTCAATAGGTTTCCAGTTGGTGAATAAAGTATCTAATTTTCTGGGCATGTAAAGATCCATACAAGTTTATAGGTGACGTAAGTAGGTTGTACATGTGATATACAACAAATTATTGAGCAGCGGATATTTCCAGAATATTGCTGGGGTTTGGCTTTCTGATTTGTATATTGGAGAACAAGGGAGTTCTTAGTTTTGGTGACTTTGGAGGACAAGGTTGTCCTCAGATTTTTGGTGATATTGTATTGGCTAGGAGGGATAGTTTTTACCTCAGGATTTATGATGTTAACAAGATTACAAAACATAATTATTGTGTCTCTTGTGTATTGATGATTCATCTTTGATCTTGTTGTTTCCACTGCATATGTTTTTCAGTCAATAATTTCAATGTAAAGTTATTCAGTGATAGTTAGATAACTGGGAAGCAATTTTCAGATCTGAAATTAGTCACATAGAGTTGCGTGTGAAAATTGACATGGTTTCATATCTTGGGATTTGAAGAGAAGGGGATTATCTTGAGACACCTTGTTGGCTACAACATTGGAAGAGTGTTATACTTTCTCATTTTCTTGTTCTTGTTTCAGGGAGGTCAAGATGGTGAATACATTGAAGCTTTAGGATAGGTTGGAAGGGGAAACCAACTTCCAGGCTTGGAAGGTAAGGGTTATCCTTATGTTGGAATAGAATGACCTCAAGGAGTATGTTGAGGATGTGGTTGTAACTTCTACTAATCCACAAGAGTTGAAATCTCACAAGAAGAAGGATGTGAAGGCCAAGCATGCATTGCTATACTCCATGAAGGACTACTTGATTCCTCACATTGCCAAGAAAGCAACTGCCAAGGACATGTCATCTAGACATGAGCTTCATAGGCATGAGGATTTTAGGGCATGTGACCCCTCCATGGGGGATACACTTGTCTCAAAAGGATTTGCTATAGTGACAAAGGAGGAAACCAATGATGAATACTAGAGTGTAGGATTTTCTTCAGTCATAGAGGGAGAAACTAGTGAGGCATATTACAAAGCAAGATTTGCTTCAGTGACTAAGGATGCAGCCAATCAGATAGATGTTTCCTCAGTGACCAAGGATACGACTAGTCAGACAAAATTTTCCTTAGTAACCAAGGATGTGTCCAGTCAAACATATGGGAAAACAAGATGTGCTCCAGTGACTATGGATGCAGTCAGTCAAACGGACTTGACAACAAGACTTGTGACCGTGACAAAGTTCATAGACCCATTTTCCATAGTGACAGAGGAAGTAGCCAGTTTGGACTAATTTTGGAATACATATGAGGTGGTAGATCCATATCTATATATACTATGTGCAATAATCGTGCATACAGATGTTTGTGGATGGGTTACCTACCTCGCTAAGAGGGAGTGTTGACTTTTTGTAGCTTCGAGAGGTATTCCCACTAGAGGCCAAGGTGCCAGGAATGTGGGAATTTTCGTTGGCACCAGTTTTGAATTTCATTTCAGTGAAATCAACCTAGAAATGAGGCTAGGGACTCATGGGAAAGTTGATGGGATTTGTAGGTTTGTGTGGGGGTTCAACACCCACACAGAGGATTAAAATATTCTAATTAATTGGTGAATTTAGGAAGGGCTCCTAAACTCACTCATTGGACTACCATATAAGGGAGAGATGTCATTGTGACATTACATCATTGTGGAAGAATGGAGTTGACATAAGTGAGTATCCACTTGTGTCAAGAAGGATTGGTGATCTCAGAAAAAGGAAAGTCTACAAGGTGGTGAATATAACCCAAGAGAGAGGAGCGAAGAAGGTCGTACGTGTGAGTGAATTTTTCATACCATTCGTGATTTCTAGGAGGATGAAGCACGTATATACATGGGATGCTGAAGGACAAATCACGTATAGGGTATACACGATTTGCAGTGGAGCAAACAATGCATGTACGTGGATTGCTAGTTGGTGAATCAAGTATCTAATTTTCTAGGAAGGTACAAATCCATACACATTTAAAAGTGACATAAGCAAGTCATGCAGGTGATCTACAACAGATTCTTGAGCATAGGAGATTTCCAAAATATTGTTGAGGTTTGGTTTTTTTATTTGTATATTGGAGAACAAGGGAGTTCTCATTTTTGGTGACTTTGGAGGACAAGGTTTTCCTTAGATTTTTGGTGATATTGTATTAGCTGGGAGGGATGGTTTTTCCCTCAATATTTCTAATGTTAACAAGATTACAAAACATAATTATTGTGTCTCTTGTGTATTGATGGTTCATCTGTGATATTTTTTTTTCTACTGCATATGTTTTTCAGTTAATAATTTCAATGTAAAATTGTTCAATGATAGTTATATCACTAGGAGGCAATTTTCAGATCTGAAATTAGTCACATAGAGTTACATGTGAGAATTGAAAATGTAATGGTTCCCTTGACAAACATTTAAAAAAAAAATCATTCCAATGGAATAATCAAGCAGAAGGATGTTTTAAAGTATTAAATCAAATTATGTTCACTACACCAGTGTTAGCCACTCCTAACTTTTCAAAACCTTTTGTAATTGAATGTGACGCTTCAAGATTCAGAATAGGAGCATTGCTAATGCAGAATGTCCATCCTATAAAATTCAAAATTAGGAATCTCAATAAAAGGGAATGATTAAATTCTACTTATGACATGGAAATGCTCACTATTATGCATTCCCTCACCAAATGGCTACAATATATTGTTGGAAGATGATTCTTTATTCGCACAGATCACAACAGTCTCCAACACCTCCTCCAACAAAAAAGATTCTCCAAAGAACAACAAAAATGGATAGAAAAAATTACCACTTTTGATATGGAGATATTACAAAAAAAGGAAAGGATAATACAACAGTTGATTCTCTCTCACGAAAGGATGAAGAATCATTATCTCTTGCAATGTCGATTGTAGTTCCAGAATAGTTATGTGAAATCCGTAGTGAATATGAGAAAAACCCAGAAACATATGCAATCATCAATAAGCATGTCCAAGATTCCAAATTCGAATGGAAGAATGATATCCTTTGGTATAAGGGAAGAAGTTACCTAATTTCACATTCAAAATTTAAGTCAAATATTCTTAAGGAGTCTCATGACTCACCAACAACAAGGCACACGAGTTTTTTTCAAAACCTACTACATTGCACATCAACCCTTTTTTATGGAAGGGGATGAGTAAATATATTCAGAAATACATAGAAAAAAGTGATCAATTCCAAAAGAAAAAAAGTGAAAATGTTATGACCCTAGGGTTACTCCATCCACTACACATTTTTAACCAAAATGGGAAAAAATATCAATGGACTTCATCGATGGGTTACCTATGTTAGATGGAAAGGAAAAAAATCCTTGTGTTGGTGGATAAGGTTACAAAATGATCCAGGAGGATCCGAGGAACGCTCACAGAGGTCAAGGAGGACCTGGAATGCTCACAGAGGTCCCAGGGGATCCATAAATTCTCAAAATTCAATCATCTCAAATCGTCCTGAAAATGGCATCAATGCGTAGAGCTCATCGTCAACATTCCAACGACGTAAATGGAAAGTCAAATGGAGTTTGTATGCAAAAGTTATACGCGGTCAAAGTTCAGGTCAAACAAACAAAGTCAAAGGTCAAAGGGAAAATAAGGTGACATGTGTCACCACTGAAAGGGTGACACGTGGCACATGGGGTATTGTCATTTGAATGGGCAGATCGTACCTCCATGTGGCCCAGTTAAAAGTTGACAAGTGGTCTAATGACATGTTGACATGTGGCAAGGTTAGTCAATAAGAGGTTGTCACGTGGCATTTTCCCATTGGGAAATATTGGTTTAAGTTATGTAAAATTATGGAGTTGATGGGGGTCGAACCCACTAACCCATTCAAAGGCCTAACATAAGCCCCATTACCATCATTCCATGAGTCAATTCTTAACCTATACATGGTAAATATTGTATTTCAAGTTACAATAAAGTTCCATTGCGTGGATAAAGGGTCGAGGGATTAGGGCATAAGCCCTCAACCCTAGCCATATCTCCTGGTTGTAAACGTTTAACATGACCTTGTGTTAAGACCGCATGAGGGGCCAATGATTATATGCCATCGTGGATACAATTTTAACCATATATTTTATGGTTATAACAATACATATAACTATATAACATATTTCCGAGATTCACACGGAAGGTTTTTTACCATACATACTATATATAAAAACTAATATGTGCACCATGGAGAATCAAACTCGAGACCTTCAGGTTTTACTCCAACATCCCAACCATTGGACCAACAAACCCACATTTAATGATATTCCATCCTAATTTAGGTATGAAGTTACATTAATTTTTGGATGGAGGTTTGAAGGTTGCGCCCTATATATTGGGCACAAATCCCAACACTTCACACACATTCTGAGATTGCACAGAGTCTGAGGTATGCAGAGAGCTTGAGACAGGTCACAAATATCGAGGTTGTACTGAGAGCATGGAAGTACATGTAGAGTACAAGCTAAGTTAAATTTTTTCTCGTAAATCATGCCATGATTCTTATCTCAATTTTCCATTAATGAGCATTTAATGCATTGTTTTGTGTGGTAAAGAGGGTCAAATTGAGCCAGTTTGGAAATTGGTCGATTTTATAGTCAAATTTCTCAAAATTTCTCAAGGATTTCAATGGTGAAGTTTTTTTCTTGTTTTGAGTAATGGAATTTAATATCACCCATTAAATTAACATATGTGAGTAATTTTACATGTGATTTTGGTATTTTGAGATGGAGAAATAAGTTTTCATTGGATTAAAGGGAGCTTAAAGATGAAACAAAAGTATGTAAATTGAGTTCTTTTATTTCCTTTTGTGTCATCTCATCATTAAGTAAATATAATCTTCAATTTATGATTTTTTGGGTAAAAAGCACATCATCATAATTCTGCAAACCACCCCAATACGATGAGTAAATTATTATGAATCAAGTTAGATGCTACATGTATATATGTAAAGAGAGAAGTGGTATCTAAGGATTTTTGGATCAAGTGGTATCCGAGCTAGTTTTTTGCATGTGTTGTAAGCTATTGTTGTGACAAGATCCAAGATTTTAGTTGGTGAAGATTTTGAAGACTCTTATCAAGAAAAAAAGATGAGTAAATCGCTCATGAAATTGAGGCTCCAAAAGAACATTAATCGAAAAATATAGAACGTGAATTTTGAGCTAAGAATGCAGTTGCAAGATCTTGGGGAAGATAGGCAGAGGCTACAAGATTGATTGTTGTGTCATGATTATTTCCACATGAGTAATTTTCATGAATGAGAAATAAAGTTGCAGATAATGGCACCATCAATCAGTAAAGTTGGACAAGCAGAAAATGAGAAGTCTCCACAGCAAGAGAGACTATCTCCCTCCAAGAACATGATCGAGAAAGAAGACTCCTCACATTATTCTTCTTCCCAACAAGATGGAGAATTCTCGAGGGTAGTTGAAGCAAAGAGAACTTCAGATGAAGAAGTCCTACATAAGAAATTTGCCTTACCTTCAAGTCTAGAGAAGAGTAACACGTGTAAAGCATATTCAAGGAAATCTGTGCATGCTATAGGAGAATGAATGAAGAATTTTCCCGATGGTGAATGGTTTAGTTATCCATGTGCTTCCTATGGAACTAGCAACCATGATGTGGAGAAGTGTCAAAGAAGATAGTATGTGCAAGTAAATCCCTCCAATAAGAAGGAAAATCATTTCTCAAGTTAGAGGAAAAGGAGGAATGATAAGAAGGGATCGTGGAACAAGACACTCTGCTCTTATTGTGGTAAGAGTGGACACCAGATTGAGAAGTGATGGGAACTTTTCCCACACTTATGTTCGAAGAAGAACAAAAATATGTAGATACACTTGCAAGAAGATAATCAACAAATCCAGATGAAGTCAATGGTCTTATTGAAAGGCTTGAGAAATAATACTTCATGATGGCTGGTCTTGGAAAAGTGATATATGAAGACATTGAAGAATGGTTCGTGGACAGTGGCTCATCTCGCCTCATGACCAGGATGAGATCAACATTTTTGAATTTCTTAGAGTCTGACACATATTTATTTGTGGGATATGGAATCAATACCAAATAAGCAATAAGAGGGTATGGATATGTGATATTCTAGATCGAGTCGGGAGGATTTATGGAAATAAAACATATGTTGTATGTTCCATATTTAAAGGTAAACCTACTCTCAGTTGCAACATTGGAATATGATGGTTATGCAGTTGCATTGCATAATGTTCAGGTACTAGTGTACTCAAGAGAAGCTACTTCAGACACGACAATAGTACTTGGTATTCACAAGGAGAGGTTATACATGTTATTGGGATGATCGATAGTTTGGTCTAATGGTTACTTGGATTCGACATCAGATTCTACATCAGATTCAATGTTAGATTAAGCATCAACTTTAGAGGCATTGTCAGAGGTCGAAAGTTGTGAGACTCCTCCCAGTGCACCGGGAAGAATGAGTCCATAAGTAAACCATATTTAAAATTTTGTAAATATGTATATTTGAAAATGTAATATGCATATGTGTAAATGTCCTAAAGTATATTATAAGGTTTGCAAACCAATCATTGTAAATTATAAGAGTGAGAGGGACTCTGTAAATTTTTATATTTCCACCTTATATGTTGTAAAGAGTGAGAGGAATCTCGTTAGAGAGATTTCTAGATAGACACCTTACACTTTGTTATAGAGTGAGAGGAATCTTGTTAGATATTTCTAGATAGCCACATATATACATATTGTCTTATAGTGAGAGGAATCTCGTTGTAAAGATTGTAAAGATTTTAGACAACAATATGGACAATTGTATTGTCTTGTAATCATCTAAAGTGATACATATGGATTGAATTGTTTAAGTTAAAATTCTTGATTCTAAAGAACCAGAGGTGAATGAACAAAAGGATGCAGACAGTTGGAGCATGTAGATCGAGAGTAGAAAGAGCATCGAAGTAATGAAAAACTTTCTAGAGCTGGTAAAGGAGAAATATTCCTTTTCAGACAATGAGAGGCATAAAGGTGTATGCTATAAGCATCTTTAAAATACTATGTCATGTTCGTATGGGTGTATACCTTGAACATAAGAAATCAAGACATGTATAGATGATAACAATACAAACAAAATTGTTCTTCAAGGTATGAGTGACAATGGACATAGTAGGCATTCAAGGACTTATATAGATACATCAAGTAGTACAAGAACATAGAGTCCAAAAGGAAAAAGGAATAGATCAACATTCGACTTGGTTTCATATTGGCCGAGATGGACTATCTTCAACAATGAGAGATGGGAGTGGATGTTGAAATACAAGATACATGTATTATACATGCATTACAAAGATTCAGTGAACCCGACTTTTGTTGTCATGGAATCTATGAGACAGAACCAGAGCTAGATTATATTAGCAACAATGTCAGAGGCCAAATTCATAGCTATATTCCAGAGAAATAGATAGAAGCACACTGATATAATACCTAAGATTGAAGACCCAAGATTAATACTAAATTCCAAAAAAAGCAACAAGATGGAAGAGTGAATTATTATCACTAAGTTATTGAATATTTATACTTTTGGAGGTCTAATATTTATTCAATGGGAATGTGTGATCCAAGAGGATCTGAGGAATTCTCACAGAGGTCCAGGAGGATCCAAAAATCTCATAGAGGTCCCAAGGGATCCATAAATGCTCAAAATTTGACCATCTCAAATCATCTAGAAAATGCCATCAATGTGTAGAGCTTGTCGTAAGCTTTCCACCAATGCAAACGATAAGTCAAATGGAGTTCGTATGCAAAAGTTATAAGTGATCAAAGTTTAAGTCAATTTCCCATAGGCCAATATTGGCTTAATTTGTGTAAAATTATGGAGTCTACAGGGGTCAAACCCGTGGCCTCCATAACCCCTTCAAAGTAGTAACACAATCCCCATTACCATCATGCCATGAGTTGGTTATTAACCTATACATGGTAAATATTATATTTCAAGTTACAGTAAAGTTCCATTGGGTGGCTAAAGGGCTGAGGGCCTAAGCCCTCGATCCTATCCATAGCTCCTGGTTGTAAAAATTTAACATGACCACATGTTAAGACTGCACAGGGGGGCAATGGTTATATTCCATCGTGGATATGATTTTAACCATATGTTGTATGGTTATAACAATATATATAGCCATATAACATATTTCCAAGATTCACGCGAAAGGTTTTTTACCATATGTTGGGCTTGTATTTTGACTATTTTATTGCGATGGTTGAATCCTTTTTGCATCGATATTATATATGTTATTAACCATTTTGAAGGAGTTTTCAAAGGATTTTATATCAATTCATCATGAATTTATACCAGGTAGGTGTAATCAATGTTTTACGATGATTTTGATCTAAATTCAGTTCGGTTTGATGTTTATAAGGATATAATACATGATCTGTATGTAACAGGGAGAATTCACAGTCCGAGCCTCCATATGGTACTCCATCCGGCACTCCATCTGGTACGCGATACGACACTCCATCCGGCACTCCATCTGGTACGCGATACGACACTCCATCCGGCATGCGATCCAACACTCGGAGCGCAGAGGAGTTGGCAATTGTTGCATTGGTGGCCTGTGATGGGAGAATCGATGACCTGGGTTTCGTGCCCCCTCATGGCCTCCAACTACTGAACTCTTGACATCTCAGATTAGGCAGTTATGCTAATCACTGAGTGTCTCATTCAGCTTCTAGAAGCCAAAGTTGTTAGCAACTCATTTAATGAATTTGCTATTTTTAGAGGAGGTCGACCCTTCTAGTGGTCGACCTCTCGAACTGTAATTCGCTATAAATACCACCTGTAGTGGCCAGATCATAGAACATAATTTTTAAGAAGAGTTTCATTGTGTAATTCATACATTCTCTGCAAATTTGGTTCCATATTTCATTTTTTAAGTTAATGAGAAAATCGTGTTGATCTGAGCTTGCGATTTGCTGTTGAGGAGTAGCCACGACCTGCTAGGGGGCCCACCAATGGTTTGGGTTGCTTATAGGAGTTGTTTATTTGTTATTCTATGTTTCTTATTTCCTAACAATTGTCCTGCAGGTTACTAACTTAAATGATATATTGAAGTTTTAAATTAGCTTCTGCAAATTAAAACAGAGTAGTATTTAAAACAGAGGATTAGTTCAGATAGAGTTTCTTTTGCAAGCTTCGATGGATAAGTAATTGCGATTTTTAATAGTTGTAATTAAGCTAGATTTGATTCTCAATTCAATTTATGTTTTCATGAATTTAATTGGTTTATTAATCTTGTCTTAGTATGCTAGGATAGAAGTAGATTTTGGGATTATAGTTGTACAAGTATTCTAGTTTAAAATTTGAGTTTTAATGATAGGATTAGACTTTAGTTTAGTTATGGATTTGAATTGTAATTTTTAATTAGAAGAGTGAATTCAAATTAAGATTTTCAATTATGAGTTTATGAGTTTATATCTTTGCTTGAATTAGTTTTGATTTTGTATATTTCGATACCGAGTATTTTCAATGTTATTTTGAATTAAAATTTCTAATTAGTGTTAGTTATGGGTTTGAATTAATGTTTATTCTTTGTAGAATATAAATGGTTATGAGTTATTTTTAATAATAGAGTTCACTTGTTAAAATAGTCTTGATAGGTTAGTTGTTTACTTGATTATTTTCTCAAAGATAGATAGCTTACCGGTTGTTGCTTACTTAAAAAATTGAATAAATTAACTAGCTTTAAAATAGATTGCTATTTTCTTATTTAAAAATAGTCCATCAATTCCATGTTTTAAGTTGCTTAGGTTAAATAGTTCATAATTCTAGAATTTTTTAAGGCTCTTCATTATTTGAGTTTATTGGAATTAGATTAGGTTAGGCTAGGCTAGATTAGATCTCTAGACCTGCATATACAGTGTTGGCACCTCGAAGCTTACAAGCCCTGGGTTGACAATTTAATGTCGAAATAGATAGCATATATTTCAATTGACATTTTTGGTGCCATTGCCGGGGAGGTGCTAAAAGGGATTAGAGCTTAGGTAGGTAGGTTTCCTTTAATTACACAATAAGGGGGATGAGAAACTTTACGACGAGAGGTAAGAACCCGCGCATCCATTTTAATGGGTCGCTCCAAAGCCTTGTTGTGCCCTTTCCGCAAGAGTGTTTACTTTTTCTGCAAGTTTGCTTACTTTTCTTAGTTTGTTTTCTTTTCTCAATTTGTTTACTTTCCCGCAGTTTACTTTCCTGCAAGCGTGCTTTATTTCCTGTACAATGTGCTTACTTTTCCACAATTTACTTTCCCACAAGCGTGCTTTCTTTCCTGGACAATGTGTTTAATTTCTCGTAATTTAGTTTTCCTACCAATGTGATTATTTTACTGCAAGAATGTTGTCTTTTATTTCCTTTATGCAAGTTTTATTTCTTTCATGCGAGTGTGCTTCCCTTTCACAAAGTGTGTTTATTTTTCCTTCCAGTGTGTTTACTTTCATACACGTGTGAGTTTGATTTCATTCCTACAATCGTATTTTATTTTATGCTTTCATTTCTTTCCTGTAAGTGTGATTTATTTTATGCAAGCGTGGTGTGTTTGGTTTGCACAAATCGTCTTTAAATATGTCTTTCATATTTTAGGTAGTTGTGATTAAAAACTTAAAAAATCTATAATAATAAAAAACTTTCAGATGTTTTAAACCCTAGACACTAATACCTGTTTGAGGTAGGACCCATCAACCAATAGAATGGATTCAAAGGTGACCATTAGTTTGGGAGAACTCTCTCAAATCCTAGCAGCAGTTGGGATTTCTTCTTTTCAAGAAGAACATATTTTGGCAGCAACCAAAAGTGTATCTACCTGTCCAGAAATATTAGAAGAATCAAGGTCCTATGAGCTACAAAATGATTTTCCTTGCCAAACTGCGAAGGAAGAAGAAAAATTGTGGACTACATCCGCTAGAGAGAAATCATTAAGACCTAAGATTGAGGAGTTTTCAACATCCATCTCAGAAGATCATTTATGTACTTCAGAAATCAATCATCCAAAAGAAGAGGATCTGCATAGAATGATGAAGGAGAGCATAGAAATTACTGTTGATGAACATTAAGATTACATTGAAATTTGGTTTCAAGATATCATTGGGCCACAATACTATTCTTTTCTTCAACACCTTCTAATGCCAAAACAAGTAGGTTGGTTGGTTCTTCATATCTAGGTAATCACTGTGGTAACTTTTTCATATGTGGATATGAGTATGTTTCTTATGTTGCTTCAGACATGGTTACATTGGAAAAGTTCTTACACTTGAATAAAGATTTTCCTTTCTTTTTAGGTAGGGTAGGATAATAAATAAAAGCTGCATGTTGTTAGTTTAGCTTAAAGTATAATGCATCCTCATTTTACATTTTCTTTTTAATAAAATAAATATGAGATACATGTTCCAGTGACTTGATCTCATTGGTCTCATTAGTTTTTGATATTTTAGAGTGTGGTTTTTGACAAATAGTCCTAGAGATCTCTACAGGTATTTATTTCACCAAGAGTAGACAATTTCAAGGAGACAAAAAGGGAAGTATTTTCCTTCAGAAATATTGCTATATTTGAACCTTGTTGTCTGCTAAGCATCAAATGAATAATGAATTTCCATAATTAGCTGTATTTTTGCAAAGATTCCCATCTTCTTTTTATCAAGGCATATTTAATGGAAGTTTCTCTTAACCTCCACCACTAGAGGATATAAGGAAGTGATACCTTGACTATCAAACTTAGAGGTTACTCGTACAATTTCCCCAGGAATCCTAAGTAAGTGAGTAAAGTATCTTTATTAAATAGTAACAAGGAGGTCTGATTAGCGGTTGGCCATGGAAACATCACAATAACTTAAAAAATAAGAAAGTGATTTGAGCCTAAAGATACCTTTCTGTTCTTTCCCAATGGTACCATCCACTACACACTAAAAATGTTTTATTCTACCATATCTTTAGATTGGCTACATCCGATGAAGTACCCCTTACATCAGGACAATATCTAAGGAATACATAAAGCAGAGTCATCCTCTAACATAAATACCATCCCAATCTAAAAAAAGAGAAAAGTTTTGATGCAGGAGCATCACTCCCAAGCCAGCCATGCGCCATCCAGCCCGCTCATCATCAACGCATGCATTCAATGAAGAGGAGAGGCACAACCCTCTCATTTCAAATTTTGAATTTGAAAACAATGTAATTAAATGCTTGTAAGGCTGGTAGAGACAAAGCCGTTCCTTTGAGCATGTGTTAGGTAGAAGTAGCCTTAAATGGTTGTAAGGCTGGATCTAGATCCGATCTGTACTAGACAACCATTAAATTGTAAATTCAATGTAATTGAAAAGAGTAGGTGAGATGGAGGGAAGATATTGAAGAGCCCCCTCATGTAAAAGATCTTGGTATCTTATTTTGAGTTAGGATTGAGAATTAGAAAATATAGAGAAGAGAGGAGAGCCGAGACTCTATTGTAGTCCGAGCTCAAACACATTGTAAAGAGGCATTTTCAGATTAATACAAACAGAGCAGTTTTTCCTGCACATTGTTGTTCATGGGGTTATGAGTTCATGAATGAATGTCTACATGTGTTTATGATATGCTGTAGATGTATGCTGTAGGTGTGCATTTGCAGGGACATACATAATTGTTGTCTGTTGAGTTCTTTGATTTCAGGTTGGGTTCTTTGAGGCTTCATACCAAGAGGGTGTGACAGAACACTGCGGGTTCTAAGATCCAGTGTATAGAGTGCACTTCTAAATTCTGTGGAATTTTGACAAATACGTGCCAGGAGGGTGCACCAACCGAAGTCTTAAACTCAGGGAAAGATCTCAAGGTTGCTGAACACCTTGGAGACAGGACTGTGCAGAGGAAAGGCACAGAAGAAGATAGAATCTCTGAGGAGTTCTATAGAGCTCTGTCATGAGGGCATTGAGCACAGGCACAGAGTGCAGAGGAGAAATCCATTGTGGGTTCAAGGAGAAATCAGAATCACTGAGGACTCTGGAAGCTTTGCCTGGGGGGCATTGAAAATGTGCTAGAATGCTCAACAAAACTCTGGTGTGAGTTCAAAGGGAAATCATAATCAACGAGGATTCTAGAAACTCTGCCAGGTGGGCATTGAGTGGATGTGCAAAGTGCACAGGAAAGAACTCTTTTGAGTTCTGGAATAGAGAATATTCCAGGAGAGGATCTTCACAGGGTTGTTGAACACCCTATAGACTCAACAAGGAGTTGCTTGAGAAAGAGACTGCCAAGAGGGCATCAGATTCTCCATCTGAGGGAGAAAAAAGGGTTAAGTCCCTTAGAGGTCTGAGCAACAAAGAATCTCAGGACAAACAACACCTTCGTGTGTGTAGGGACCCTACAAGGAGTGCGGAGGTCAAGGAATCCTTCAAGGATATAAGGAGGACAAATCTCAGGAGAGACAATGCCTTTGTGCACAGAGAAATAGCTACAAGGAGTGCAGGAAGTTGGGGAAACCCTTCAAGGTTTCACAGTCCCAAAGCTTAGGAGGGAAAGCGTCTTCAAGAACGCAAGCGAGACTAAGGGTACATGGTTCGCAGAGAAACAAAGGCCGAGACCTTTGATACTTTGGAAATCTTCCAAGAAGGAGGAAGAAGAGGAAGCTCAGTAGGGAGCTACAGTTGCCGTTGATTCAGAGCTGGAGAGGAAGATTTGGACTGTTGAAGTTCACGTCCAGGCGCACGCAGGAGGGAACATCGGAAGAGAGAGATCTGGGCTGTCAGATCTAGAACAGATAGCCGATAGCCATCAGATCTGGGAGGAACTGCACGAGATTTAATCTCGTATGCACAAAGGAGAGGAAACATGAGGTCTTGAAGACACCTGAGCCATCCATCTAGGAAGACGTGTCTCACAAGATCCTCATATCTCGGGGATTCGACATCGGAGAGCTGAATAGGGAAGTCTTTTGACTTCACGACTTGCGAAGTCCCAAAGTGATCAGGATCGTCCATCTATGGAGGACGTGTGGCAGTGATCAGGGAGTTCGAGAGGCCATTGGGTTATCTCATGGATTCAAAGTTCGAGAGTTTGGAGAAGTAGACCAAACTCTTGATTGCGCGAAGCTCTGAGAAGTGAAGAGCAAGGAAAACCGTTGGATCCAGGTAACCGGAGGACCGTTGGATCATAATCTTCACCACATCGAGCATTCAGGGGTTTGGAGGTTGAGAGGAGTCACTTTCGACTGTAAAAGTCGCGAAGTACTGAGAGCCGAGGCTCAGGTGAACACGTGGCATATCCATTAGGTGGAGACCGCGTGGTTAACAGGTGGACACTTGTTGCCTGGGAAGGAGTCAACATACTGTTGACTTATCGTGTCTCATGGATTCGCGAAGAAGGAGCATGAGAGCTCGACGTTCTAACTCGCGAGATTGCGAGTTGCGAGAAGAGTGAAAGGGAAGAGTGCTAAAGCTCGACACTTGAGGTCGCGAGGTCGCGAGTAACAAGAGGTGCTAGTGCTTAGCCCTAGCCACCAGTCATGCATGAAGGGCACTGACAAAGAAGGAGCTATACCCGTATCGTCATCTTGGGTATCAGGAGTTTGGAAAAGAGGAGTCGAGGGTCTTCGACCTACGAACTCGTGAGATTGCGAGTTGCGAAAAGCATTTGTGCCAAGGGCCAGTTATGGTCACGTGGAAGTGTATCTCGCACCTTGTGCCTGTTCGCATAAGCGGGTTTCAGAAGGACCTATGGATCAGGGATTCATTGACAAGTTTTAGTGAGGAACCAAAGGAGCCGCTTCGGCTCAAGGAGTTATAACGATCCTATGAGCGGATCTCGGATCTCGGCCTGAGGGTCGGGGATCTGCATCAAGTTTTCAGAGTTGTCTCCCCATGTTCTTAAACAAAGCAATATTTATATTAAATTCTTAAAAGATGGTGGACCAGTCTTTGAGGGCGTAAGAGGCTAACCCGTCAGGATATTGGATAGGTTTGCTGGCAGTGGGTGCCAACCTATGGTATGACTAGGTAAACCCGTCGGAGTATTGAACAAGATTGCTGGTAGAGAGGCATTCTACCTAGCAAGGATGATAAGATGAAAAATAATAATAAATACAATTCCTAAATCTTAAACTTGTCCCGATGTACGACATTAATTGTAGACAAAGCTGACAAGAAGTATGTATGGTTAAGCTACGGTTAATGAACTCCATAAATCTGCCACTTGGAAATAACTCTAAGACTATCTTAAGACTCTCTCACCTACCTCTTCTTAACTATATCTAGGATGTTATATCCTATAGGTGGGACCATATTATAATCGTCTCGTTAGATTGATATGTGAAATTTATCTCTAGACTTGGAAAGCTGTAAATATTAGGCTATTGGGAGAATTGACTGGTTCCCTATATTTTTTATTGTGAGGTGTCACAATACTTAGGAGTGGGGGAGGCATTTCATAAGATGAAAAATGAAAAATACTACCTATCTATAATCCATGAGAATAAGAAGTAGAATCTTTGTAAAATTTATGTATATTGCTTTCATGATATGGGCTATTATATCAACAATTATTTTGTATTGAAATGCTAAATTAGATACCACTGAAATCACTGTGTTATAATCCTGTTGTGCATTTTATTTATTTATTTTTATGTTTATATAATGGAATAATTCTTAACTGGTTCTTTGTGACAATTACAGATCAATAACACATTGTTAAACTCACTATAGATCTATGTTATACACCTATGAACAGAGGAACAAGGATAAGTGGCTCTGTATTAGGCTAGGTATTTAACTCAGTGTGGTTTTGATTTGGAGTTTGTTGGATGAGAGTATAGGTCTAGGGATCTAGGCCAGGGTTTCCAAAATATGAGTTACAAAGATAGAATGGGGCAAGGTAGGTATACTCAGTAGCATTTAGGATTTGTCATTGTGTATAGTGTAGATGAGGTGAGTTTCAAAATGGGCATGAGATCATGAATCCATTCATCAGAAGAAGGTGTAACATAACATGATATTTTCATCCAAAATAAAGAAAACAACTTTGAATTCTGCTTATAATCTTATGAAACAATCATAGGAAAGCATGGAAATGGCAACAAAATGTAGCAGAAGAGCAACAACTTTGGAGGATGATTTGGAGGCCTTCCTCGATGAGTTTTTAATGAATTTTTTTTGAATGGAAATATGAATATTCCCTCTACACCCTAGATTCACTAATCCAAGAAAAAACCTACATCTAACCCCTTCAAAATTGATTTGAAAACAAACTGTCCAAAAGCACAACAACTATGACAGAAGCGCAACGAAAAAATAGGGGTCAAATATGGAGATATAACTTTTTAACCATAACACATTTTATAAAACGGGGAGATTTTTTTGTACATAAGTTTGTTTTTAATACAAACCTCTCTCAGTTTTGTGAAATTCATTCCCATGTTCTTGGAATATGTGCCACAAAATAATGACTAAAACAGAAAATTTAATTGGAGAATTTAATTTTCTGAAATAGGCCTCCAAGAAAGTTGAATATCTCCCATTATATCATACCTATGTAAATACTGAAGGAGGTTATTATTATTTGGTATGTCCTTAGAAAAAACCTCCTTTTGTTTTCCAAAATTCATCTTTATTTGGTCAAAAACTTGTTTTGAAAATAATGACTAAAACAGGAAATTAAATTGCAGAATTTGATTTTCTAAAATAGGTCTCCAAGAAATTTGAATATCTCCCAATATATGATACATGTGTAAACAATGAAGGAGTTTATTGTGATTTGGTATGTCATTAGAAAAAAACTCATTTGGTTTTCCAAAAATAATCTTTATTTGGTCAAAAACCTCTTTTGAAAATAATGACCAAAAACAGAGTCAAAAGCGCAATGTGGTCTTGTAGAACACTTTTGAATGACTTTTCCTGATCCATTTTCTGATGTAGTAGTGCATGGCCATGTATCTCTAAAGCTTGATGTCCCTGTTGTCCTTTTTAAGGAGCATATCCAGTTGTTCATTGACTCTTCCAAGACAATACTCTCTGTCCTTTTCAAATTATGCTGCAATAGTGCCTTCAATATCTTGTTGACATAGTGGAGGAGATGGCTCAAGACTCATTTGACAATAGAAAGACATGTCAAATTTTATTTGAAAATATAAACATTTGACCTAGGACCCCAACAATAACTTTGAAATATTACATTTGATCACTAGAGACTACTGGACTCTAACAGACTCCACACCCTCCAACTCAAACTATCTCTCTGTCTGATCAAAAGGCCAATAAAATTGTTGATTCCCCTGCAGCCTCATCGGACAAGAAAACCAAAAATCCTACTGATAATTCTCCATTTCCCTCAAAACCTGTTGATCCTCAACCTAAGAAGTTACAATATGCATTCTAGCAAGATTTTCCTTTAGTCCCTACGAATAGAAGAGGATCCAATCGGTTCAAAGGGGAATATTTTCGAAGAAGTACCTGAAGTGCAAGTGGAAAACCCAATGTAAAACCTCCAAACACTTCGGATCCTATCCAATTGTCTTCTAATATTAAAATCCCCCATAGAATACTCAGAGAATTTTCTACATAAAATCGTAAGAGGCACAAGACAAAGTCTTCGAGACAAGAGGGAGAAGCTTCTAAAGCTAATCCACCCCCTCCTTCGCGAGTCTAGTTATGTTGGGTAATTCATTTTTGTTTGCAGTGGGACCTGCAAATCCTTAGGCGTGGGGGTAATGTTGGGCTTATATTTTGACTATTTTATTGTGATGGTTGGATCCTTTTTGCACTGATATTATATATGTTATTAACCATTTTGAAGGAGTTTTCAAAGGATTTTATATTAATTCATCATGGATTTATACCAGGTATGTGTAATCAATGTTTTACGATGATTATGAGCTAAATTTAGTTCAATTTGATGTTTATAAGGATCTAATACATGATCTATGTGTAACAGGGTGAATTCACAATCCGATCCTCCATCAGGTGCTCCATCCGACACTCCATCCGATACGCGATCTGACACTCCATTCGATACACGATCTAACACTCGGAGCGCAGAGGAGTTGAAATTTGTTGCATTGGCGGCCTGTGATGGGTGAATCAATGACATGGGTTTTGTGCCCCCTAGTGGCCTCCAATTACTGAGCTCTTGACATCTCAGATTAGGTAGTTATGCTAATCATTGAGTGGCTCATTTAGTTTCTAGAAGCCAAAGTTGTTAGCAACTCATTTAATGAATTTGTTATTTTTAGAGGAGGCCGACCCTTCCAGTGGTCGACCTCTTGAACTGTAATTTGCTATAAATACCACCAGTAGTGGCCAGACCATAGAACATAATTTTTAAGAAGAGTTTCATTGTGTAATTCATACATTCTCTGCAACTTTGGTTCCATATTTTGTTTTTTAAGTTAATGACAGAATCGTGTTGATCTAAGCTTGCGATTTGCTGTTGAGGAGTAGCCACGACCTGCTGGGGGGCTCACCAGTGGTCTGGGTTGCTTATAGGAGTTGGTTATTTGTTATGCTATGTTTCTTATTTCCTAACAATTGTCCTACAGGTTACTAACTTAAATGATATATTGAAGTTTTAAATTAGCTTCTGCAAATTAAAACAGAGTAGTATTTAAAACAAAGGATTAGTTTAGATAGAGTTTCTTTTGCAAGCTTTGATGGATAAGTAATTGTGAGTTTTAATAGTTGTAATTAAGCTAGATTTGATTCTTATTTCAAGTTATGTTTTGATGAATTTAATTGGTTTATTAATCTTGTCTTAGTATGCCCAGAAATAGATTTTGGGATTATAGTTGTACAAGTATTCTAGTTTAAAATTTGAGTTTTAATGATAGGATTAGTTTAGTTATGGATTTGAATTGTAATTTTTAATTAGAAGAGTGAATTCAAATTAAGATTTTCAATTATGAGTTTATATCTTTTCTTGAATTATTTTTGAGTTTGTAGATTTCAATATAGAGTATTTTCAATGTTATTTTGAATTAGAATTTTTAATTAGTGTTAGTTATGAGTTTGAATTAATGTTTATTCTTTGTAGAATAGAAATGGTTATGAGTTATTTTTAATAATAGAGTTCACTTGTTAAAATAGTCTTGATGGGTTAGTTGTTTACTTACTTATTTGCTCAAATATAGATAGCTTACTTGTTGTTGCTTATGTAAAAAAATGAATAGATTAACTAGCTTTAAAATAGATTGCTATTTGCTTATTTAAAAATAGTCCATCAATTCATTGTTTGAAGTTGCTTAGGTTAAATAGTTCAAAATTCTAGAATTGTTTATAGCTCTTCATTATTTGAGTTTATTGGCATTAGATTAGGTTAGGCTAGGCTAGATTAGTGCTCTAGACCTGCATATACAATGTTGGCACCTCGAAGCTTATGAGCCCCAGGTTGACAATTTAATGTCGAAATAGATAGCATATATTTCACTCGACACCATACATAATATATATATATAAACTAATATGCGCTCCATGGAGAATCAAAATCGATACCTTCGGGTTCTACTCCAAGGTCCCGACCATTAGGCCAACAAATCCACATTTAATGGGATTCCATCCTAATTTATCCATGAAGTTACATTAAGTTTCAAATGGAGGTTGGAGGGGTACACCCTATATATTTGGCATGGATCCCAACACTTTGCACACATTCCAAGATTGCACAGATTCTGAGGTATGCACAGAGCTTGAGACAGGGCACGAATCATTAAATATACTCATTTCGTAGGAATTAAAAGAATAGATTCAAAAAAACAACTTGCTGAAATATTTTGTAAAATTGTTTACAAATTACATGGATTCCCAAGAATCATTGTTAGTGATAGAGATGCAAAATTTATGGGTAATTTCTGGAAGGAATTCTTCAAACAAATGGGAACATCCCTCAACATGAGTTCAACCAACCATCTCCAAATATATGGAAAAACCAAAATTGTTAATAAGTGTTTGGAAGCATACCTCCGTTGTTATGTTACTAAAAAACAAAACTAGTGGCTCCAATGGTTACATCGGGCTGAGTGGTAGTACAACTCCACATACCACACTTCTGCTAAAATGACTCCATTTCAAGGTCTTTATGATTATGAATGTCCAAAATGGAGGGAATTCATTATAACAAAAACAAAAATTTCAGTAGTGAGGGATCAATTAGAAGAAAACCAAAAGGTATTTCAGACACTTAAAGAAAATTTAAACATCGCAAGGTATCAGATGAAGCAACAAGATGAACAACATAAGATCGAAAGAGAATTTGAGATTGGATATTGGGTGGTCATAAAGCTCCAAAATTATAAAAAACTATCCCTAAAACAACAAGGAAAGAACAAGCTGGATCCAAGGTTTTACGGACCATACCAGGTTAACAAACATATAATCTAGGTAGCATATAGGTTGGACCTACCAGATAAAAGCCACATTCACAATGTTTTCCATGTGTCTTGTCTCAAGAAGGTGTAGAGTAAGCATCAAACTACTCAAACAATGCTCCCTACATTTGATAATGAAGGTAAGATTGTTTTATAAATAGAAGGTATCATTTCCTCTAGAGATAAGAAGTTATTCTCTTGAGTAATTAAAGAGTATTTCATCAAGTGGAAGAGCTTATCGGAAGATGATGCTTCTTGGGAGACAAATATTTTTCATCAACAACATCCGTCTTTACACATGATTTGATGAAGATAGATACTACATAAGGGGAAGGAAATATTAACAATTAATATAAGGGGAAGGCAATATTAAAAATTAATAAAGGCACCCTCAGTGTAATTTTAATAAGCCCCCCTCAATGTTATATCATTCATCCATCATATTAACAGTTATTTTTTATTATTCGTGCCTTGAGAAATGATTGTCTTACACTTAAGTGAATGTCCAAACTGTAAATGTGTTGAACTTGCATAGAATAGATCGAGCTAGCAAATGACATACACATTTTGCAGAGAAAATATGAGAAAAGAGAAGCAGGAGAGAAGGAATGGAAGAATTCTCATTAACCAAATGAATGAACGATAATTTACACATGATATACTCTGTATAAATCAACTAATGCACACTGGAGGAGAATCCAATGCGGCATAGTGGTGGACTAGAGTGATCTGGACATACAGTTACGAGAGTAAACTGCCACCTATTCTAGTATCTCAGGAAGTTACGAGAGTGAACTGCTACCTAGTCCGAGTTAACTAGTCTCTCAGTCTTTAGTTAACTGATTGAAACATAATGAAGTGAGGAGGAGATCAGGGAATCATGAGTAATGCGATATTATGGTGATAATCCCAAGGACAATGCGCATTAGATGGTGGTGATCCTAATGCTGCATGGTGATGATCCCAATGTGGCATCTAGACTCCACTCAACTGATCAAACTAAAGTGTGAACTGAAGATAATATTATCCTAGAGGAATATTCTCCCTAAACTATAGGAGATTAAATAATGACTAATAAACATAAGGAAAACCTTAGGAAAAGGAAATCCTAGGTGTGTGTGAAGTATCTTCAACACCCCCCCTGAACATAGATATGTTGAAAATAAAGAATGGGTCCCGGAAACAAGGCCATGTTAGGTACCCAAATACAAAAGATACACTGAAATAAACGAGGAAAGAGGGAAAAAATAATGGTAACCCCCNATGATTGCGCAAAGAATGGAACTTCTGCTCAGTGAAGGTATTGGCGAATATTTCTGCATTTCGTTGTACTAAAGGACATAATTGTAGATCGATGATCCCCTCATGTAATAAGTCTCAAATATAGTGCATGTGGATCTTGATGTGCTTCGTCCGCTACCTATGAACTGGATCTCTATAGAACTTCAAAGTGCTCTAGTTGTCACACCAGATGATGATTGACTGATCAAACTGAATTCCCAACTCAGTGAGAAACTTTTGTAGCCACATAGCCTGAATGGTTATGTTAACTACCCCTCTATACTATGCCTCAGCCGAAGATAAAGAAATAGAAACATGCTTCTTTCTCAACCAACAGATAGGCCCGGAACCAAGACTAAGTGAGTAACCAGATGTGGACTTGTGATCAATGTTATTTCTATCCCAGTCATAATCAGTGAATCCAATGAGGTTGAATGTAGAGTATTTTTCATAGTGAATCCAAAAGGTGATGGTTCCTTGTACTTATCAAAGGATACACTTTACATCCTTCCAATGTAGTTCATGCAACTCCTGCATGGACGTGGAGACTGCTCCAACTGCATAGGAGAGGTCTGGTCTAGAGTGTGTGAGATAAAACAAGCTCCCCACTATATGTATGTATAGTGCGTTTTCCACCAATGGAGTGTCCCTTCCATCCTCAAGTCTAAATCCTGATAGGAAAGGAGTCGGGGCAGACTTGCAGTCTGTCATGTGAAATATCTCAAGGAGATCTTGTGCATATTTGGCTTGAGACAGTTTGATGGATGATGCATCTTAACTGATCTTGAGTCCAAGAAAAAAATGTAGTGGACCCATGTCCATCATCAAGAACCTTTCATGCATAATTCTCTTGACTGCAGCAATCGCCGAAGTCGAGCAACCGATGATCAACAAATAATCAACATGTAGAACTAGGAGTATAAGCGAATCAACCATCCTGAGCATGTAAACATTCAGGTCTGACTTACAACGTACAAAGTTTTTTGAAAACATGCAGGAGTCCATCTTGGCAAACCATGCACTCAGAGCCTGCTTGAGGCCATAAAGAGACTTCTTCAGTCGACATACCAAAGATGAATCATGCATAAATCCCTAAGGTTGCTCCATATAGATCTCCTTAGAGAGATCTATGTGAATAAATGCATTCTTCACGTCCATCTGATGGAATTCCCATCCTTTGGCTTCCACAATGGAAAGTGCCAAATGTATGGAATCCATCTTCGCTACTGGAGAGAAGGTCTAATTGATGGGTATTCTATATGCACTAAAAAACACTAAAAACCCTCAATTAAATTGTCAACTCGGGGTAAGTAAACTTAGATTTGTAGCACTATATGTGCCAAGGCAGAAAGGATAGAGGTAGTATAGTCTAACTAAGGAAACATGATATTGAAGGGATAATCTACTCAAGTAAAGACTACTAATGATCAAACCCTACTAAGAAAATTAAACTATGTACCCTAAGTAGCCTTTGAACAAAGGATTTATGGATAGTTCTAAGAAAGAAAATGAAAACCCTACTTAAAGAAAATTAACTTAATCATGACAATAAGCAAAAGAAAACTATCTACCTAATAAGCAATAACAACAACAAACTACTTTAATTAACCAATTCAAATTCAATAAGAAACTATCCTATGAAAGCAAGTAAATAGACAAGCAGCTACCCTATCAAACCGAAATAGACAAGCAAGAAACTACCCTATTAAATCAAGTAAACAAGCAAACAAACAACTAACTAACCTATGATAACTTCTACAACAACTAAACTAATCAAAATTACTCAATAAGCAACTAATCAAACTAATAAACAAGTGAACTCTATTCTTAAATCAAATTTCACAATAACTTCTAATTTATAAAAGGAAATCTTAATCTACTAAATTCAAAGCATCAACAACTACTCTTTATTGTACTATAAGGAAACTATTCTTTAATCTACCAAAGCAAGAAGACTATTCTCTAAAAAGCAAGGAAACTATCCTCTAATCTATAAAAGCAAGGAAACTCAAATATAATGTTGATGGTTATGTCTCCAGTGTCTTATGATATCACGATGGCATTTAAAAATTAACGATAACTCAAGAGGGATAAAATCAATATTGACTTCGATAGCAAAGTGAAAAGTGTGAATTAGATAATCCAATGAGAACTTAGCCATTATAGAAGAAACATCAACTATCCTGCATATCCATGTGATTCTATAATTTATGCACTAGTCATCAACAGTATAAAAATACTATTCTATTAAATTCAGATGCATTCTACACTAATATAATTAAATTCATTCTACTTAGATTCATAACTGAAAACTAAACTTAATAATCAACTTTGAATTAAAATTTCAACCTAGATCTAGAAAAGGAAATTGCATAAAGTAAAGTAAACTAATCTTATTTTAACAATTCAAATTGCAAAAGAGGAAATGCTCATAAAACATAAATTAAATCCTATTTTCTATTTCACCATATGACAAGAAATTAGATGAGCAAACTAACTAACAACTAGATAAGAAAAACTAAACAACAATTAGATAAACAAACTGAAAATGAAAACTAAAACTAACAAATATCCATCCATCGAAACCTTGCCAAAGAAATCATGAACTAAATACCTTGTTTTAACTCTGTTTTAAATTATATTTCAGCACATAGAAAATCTAACTATCATCTAATTACACACATGGATTAGTATCTAAGCTTGCAAGCTAGTTCCTAGTAATTAAAAAGTCATTGCATATTAACACTAGCCTCCACAATAACCTCCAAAACTGAACTAAAACAATTAAATTATAAACATCAATTTATACAGTAAAGAAGCATAATGAAAACTCATGTACAGGAAATAAATAAAATGACAACTACACTATTCAATTCACAAGCAAACTAATTAGATATTCACCCAGACTGTTGGTGCCCCCCTTCCCCCCCCCCAACAAGTCATGGCTACTCTTCAAAGACGAACCACGAGCTCAACAACACGAATTCAACATTAAAATAAGAAATGCAGTTTTACACAGTCTTAGCAAAATGTGTCTGAAAATAGAAAAACGTAGTTGAACTGTCTTTTTCTCTCTAAAACTATCAGTTTGACCACTGAGGTGGTATTTATAGATTTACAAGCCGAGAGGTCGACCACTGGAAGGGTCGAACTTCTCTAAAAACAACAAATCACATTCAATGCGTCCTAACTATCGATGGCTTCTAAAAACAAGGAGAACCAATAATCGCCCATCATAACAACCCAAATCGAGTTGTCAGAAGCTCAGTAACTGGAGGCCACGAGCACAAGAAAATCCCATGTCTCTAATTCACACATCACTGGTTTCCAATATGATAACCGCCAAATCGCCCATGGTTTTAGTGCAGGACGGAGTGCCGGATGGAGTACCGGTCAGAGTGTCGGATGCAAAAATGAGCTGCGATTTTTCCCTGTGATACATAGAACACAAATTAGTTTCCTGAAATTATTAAAACATGTTGAATTACACTCAAAACCATCATAAAACATGAATCATGCATACCTGGTATGAATCATGGCGTTTTAACACAAAAACTCTTCAAAACAGGAAAATACATATACACATTTGGTAAAAAAGGATCCAATCAACATCATTATATTAACCATATCGCGGGCCCAACATTACCCCCACACCTAAGATTTTTCAAGTCCCACTACAAAGAAAAAGAAATTTCCCCTCATGGCTAAGCTTGCTGAGGAGGATCAACTTTAGAATCTTCTCCTTCTTGCTGTGAATATTTTTTCTTATGTCTCTTGTGTTGCTTCATTTGTGCCCTGAGGTTGTGGTTGGCTTTGGTCGTCTCGTCAACCAACCTTTGAAGGGAATTCACCTTTGCTTGGAGGACTGCATTATCATGGTGAAGATGTGTGTCCATAGTATTCCTATCTTCCAATTGTTTCAACAGCTGAAAATTCTCTTGTTGTAGTTTCTCAATGGCCAGAGCAGGATCAAATATCTCAAAGGAAGGCTTAGATCCTTTGAAAGAAGTAGAAAGTCTATTAGTCTTAAGATCTGGGGCAGGCATCGGTGAGGTAGGAGTAATATGGGGTTGATGAGGAGAAGTAGGTTCAGATTTTGTCTTTCTTTGCAGCTTCAATTCATCTACGAACACTTCCCTAAGTCTTTTATGAGGACTCTCGAGATCAGAGGACACTTGGATAGGGTCCGAAGTAGTCAGGGGTTTTGCATAAGGTTTTCCTCTTGTGCTCCGAGTACTTTTTCGAAAGGGTCCTCTATTGAATAGATTAGATCCTTTCCTATTTGTGGGAACTGTAGGAAAGTCTTGTTGAATTACTTCTTGTAGCTTCTTGGGTGTAGGATCAAGAGATATTGAAGGCATCTAGAGATTAGAAATAGGCTTCTTGGTCTTTTTTCCCGATGAGACTGCAGGGATTTCAACAAGCTTCTTGGATTTTCATTCTGGTAAATAAATGGCTTGTGCAGGAGGGTTTGGAGTCCTTGCAGAGTGGGGTTTGGATGGAGAAATAGTCCTTAGATCCAATGTATTTTTGCTAGTCTTGATTGTCAAGTGGGGGTTTGCAAATTGATAAATGAATGCATCCCAAGTTTTCCCTTGTTTTTCTAATTTGGATAAAACAAGGAGTTTGATAAGGCCATGGTGAAAGAGGCTGTTGTGCAGGTTGGTTACATTCTTCCTCACTTGAGAGGACATATTCTCCAAGCTCTTTAAAAAGTAGAAGGGAAAATCCAATGGTTTATTGAACTGAAAGTGGGCTAATAATCGAAAGTGACAAGCTTTAAAAGTGGAATATATACCTTCACATGTGATCAACCTAGTGATGACTATGAGAGGGTTGATCAAATCCTCTTTTTCCACTCCTTGGAGTATCCTTTAGCTCCAGAGATGTTATGGAAATCTGGTTTAAAAACCCTGTTATAGCTTGATCGTAGCAGCTGGTGGTTTTTAAACCATCTATCTCCCACTCTTGGAAGCTTCGTGGCTGCGGCCATGGATTCCTATGAGACCCCAAAGGTAATATACCCCACACACATTGTCTTCCCATCAAAATCAAGGGAAACTTGCATTGATATGCCATCGTCGTGGCTCTGCAAGTGGGACAAAAATGACCCCCATCCTGAGTGCAAAAATACTTCCCTCCACTGTGCAAACTTAGGGATGGAGAAAAGGTCTATGTAGGAAGAGGGATCATACCTTTTGGGCATTGTGATGATGTGAAGGAATGGTCAGAAGGTGAAATTCATAGAGAAAGGGTGTGATCAGGCTAAGGAAAGGAATGATTGTGTAGAGGCCGAGCGCAATTGAACAAAGGAATGAAATAAACAAAGGTTGAGCATGTTTAAAAACATGGGCGAACACAAATGAGCAGAGGTGAATTGGAATGAGCAGAGGTGAATTGGAATAATGGGATAACCAAATTCCATTTTTGAGTGCGCCTAGGGTGGAATTGGTTGCACACATGCACGCACAAGTTGCCATGTGTGAGCGATTTCGAATTTGAAGGCACGTTTTTGGGGGAAATCATAATGATACGAAGTTAGATCGATGTCAAAGTCTTTTGACTTGGACATTTGATCATAAAAATGTCTAAGGTTTGCATCATTCGATCTTGATTTCCATGAACTAATTCAATTAAATGCCATTAATTCCTGGTTACCTGAAATTGTTGACAGTTACTGGTGTACATTTTCATATGGCACTTTTTTCGACACCTCATACGACACTTCATACGACACCTCATATGGCACTTCATATGACACTCCATATGTACCTCTGTGCTAAATGCATTTTTACCTCCTGTAATGGATAGCCTGCAATCTTGGAATGGTTTTGACATTCATAGTGATTAAGTGCAGAGGCAGAGTGTTCCATTATTATTGATTTTTCCACCATGCTTACTCAATCCACTCACATAAGACATGTAATTTCAATCCTATAATGAACAACCTGTAATGAAAATAAACCAATAAAGTGGTTTGTTAAGGATATGTACAACAATTTATAGCACACAGGGGATTTAGCATTTCAAAAATAAAATGATTGTTGATGTAATAACCCGTATCATGAAAACAATACATAAATTTTTACAAAGATTTACTTCTCTAGGCAGTGATCAATTGTTAGCTCATGAACCCCTTGCCCACACCTAAGTATTGTGACACCTCACAATAAAAAATATAGGAAACCAGTCAGTTCTCCCAATAGCCGAAGATTTACAGCTTGTTAAGTGTAGAGATAAATTTCACAGATTGGTCTGATGAGATGGTTAAAAGATGGCCCCACCTATAGGATAAGAGATCCTATATATAGATAAGAAGAGGTAGGCAAGAGAGTTTCAATATAGTCTCAGAGTTAGTTCCCAATGGCAATTTTATGGAGTTAATTAACCTTAGCTTAACCATACATACTTCATGTCATCTTTTTCTACAAGTAATGTCGTACATCAGGACAAGTTTAAATTTATTATTTATTTTTTGTCATATTACCATCCTCGCTAGGTAGAATGCCCCACTGCTAGCAAGCATGTTTAGTACTCTGGCGGGTTTACCTAGTCAATACCATAGGCTGGTACCCGCTTTCAGTAGACATGTTCAGTATCCCGATGGGTTAGCCTCTTACACACTCATAGACTGGCCCTTCATCTTTTAAGATTTTAGTATGAGATTTATTTATGCAAGAATATGGGGGGACAACTCTGAAAACAACTTTTTTTTTCTATTGGGATGGTATTTATGTTAGAGGATGAATTTCCGTTATATTCCTTAGTGATTTTCCTGATGTAAGGGGTACTTAAGAGGATGTGGCCTATCTAAAGATATGATATAATCAAGCTATTTAGTGTGTAGTGGATGGTACAATTGAGAAAGAACATAAATGTATCTCTAGGCTCAACTCACTTTCTTCTTTTGTAGTTATTGTGATGTTTCCATGACTAACCGCTAATCAGACCTCCTTGTTACTTTTTAATAAAGATACTTTACTCACTTACTCAGGTTTCTTGGGAAAACTGTACAAGAGACCTCTAAGATTGATGGTTACGTTATCACTTCCTTACATAGTGGTGAAGATTTTCAAGAGCAACTGCTTTTTAAAATTCCTTAATAAAAAAAAGAAGATGAAAATATTTGCAAAAATATGGCTAATTACAACAAGTCATTATTCATTTGATGCTTAGCAGACAACAAGGTTCAAATATAACAATATTTTGAAGAAAAATACTTCTTTTATATTTCCTTGAAACTGCCTACTCCTGGTGAAATAAATACCTACATAAATCTCTAGAATTGCTTATCAACAAAATTCAAAATTATTTACATATGTACAGTAGAAAATTCAGAAAACATTCAAGAACAAGGGGGGACTTCTGCATCTACTAAGGACAATGCCTTGTCAGTTGACATGACCTGTAGAAAATCCTCTTTGGAAATGGGCTTATGATAAAATTTGATTCGATGTCCATTTACTAAAAAGGAGACTTGTCCATCATCATTTTTATTTATTTTCATAGCTCCATTGTCATATACAGTGACTACCTCATAAGGACCCAACCACCGAGTGGTGAGTTTTCCTTTGAAGGTTTTAAATCGGGAATCAAACAACAAAGCCCAATCACTAGGTTGGAAGTGTTTCTTCTTAATAAACTTGTCATGTCACTTGCTCCTCTGGTTTTGGACTAATATTGTTCGTTGGATGGCATCTTGCCTGATCTCATCCAACTCATTAAATTGTAGGTCTCGTTGTTTTTGAGCCTCATCCAAGTTTAATCCCAATTCTATGGCAATACGAAAGGTCCTTACATGGAATTCTATTGGTAGAAGTACTTGTTTCCCACACACTAGCTCATAAGGGGTATGCCCAATGGTGTTTCTCCAGGTGGCCCGGTGTTGGGGCTTAGAAATGTCCTATTCTCATCCACCTTTCCCTTCATCATTCTTAACATTTCATCTCCCCATTAACCTTTCACGATATCATTTCCATAAATATACTTGGGTTTCACCTTATTGTTCTCCACTTTATTCATTTTAGTATTTAAAAGGAATTTGTGATTAAATGTTAGAAAATCGACATGTTTTCATATATATCTCAAATATGTGTGAGCTTTGTAATGTGTATGAATATGTGAAGGATTAATTCAAAGGAATTCTCGAATACTTCCTCCACCATTTCAATATTTGAGGAGATAATTCAAGCCCATTCCAAGGAGAAGATCATGGATATTTGGTTGAAATATCTTATCCAAGATAAATGAGAGATATGTGTGAGGATTTAAAGGGATTATATTTTGTAATAATGGGAAATAGGTTGAGAGAAAAGTGGATCTGTAATAATGAGATGGTTATCTTATCTTCAAGGCTCTCATGTATAAAAGAGAGTGCTCTCTCCTCATGAGGATTCAAGTAGAAGAGGAATTAGAGGATTCAATTAGATTATGTAATTAGAATTAGAGTAGTCATTAGGATTCGAAAGAGAAAGGGATTCTTAACTTTGATTCATGGTTTTGGTTTTCATGCTTTTACTATTTTGTTATGAAGATTGATTTGGTTATTATAATATAAGATTTTTTCATTGGTGTGAGCTCACATATGTTGTTGTGTTATTTAACTCTTCACATGTTATACTTGCTTTTCCTTCATTTAGTTCTCCATTTCTAGATTAATTCCTTCACACAATTTCTCATTCCTAGATTAATTTCATTTACGCAACTAGATTAATTCAATTCCAAGTCGTGTGTTAGATTAATGATTCTATTTCAGTCGTGTGTTAGATTAATGATTCAATTTCAGTTGTAGCTTAAACATTAGATTAGATTAGTCCTGCTTCAATCTTGCATATACTTTGCGTGTGCTTCGTCAGTTCACGAACCCCGGGTTGACAAATTAGATAGTTGGGTAAATACTACAATGCAATTAATTCAACATTAGTTCGGCCCAATCTAATGACTGTTGTTCCTTTTGTTCCGATTGTTGTTCCTTTTGTAGGTTGTGCTGTTTATTTGAATAGAAGAACTATCGTTCCCTTTACGATTGTTGTTCCTTTATAGGTGTTTCATCTCTGGAGGTTGGGTATTGAAAACAGAAGGTAAGAACCTTAGTAGGCGACAAGTAAAACGCTTGTGACAGCGCCTACCTTTGGTTGATGCATAGAGGTTGTTTTTAGGACATCTTTAGAGCCCAACACCCGGTAAACCCACAAAGCCTCTAGAATCCTATCAGCCCAATATAGGTGATGTAATTGAATGGTCTTGGTTAAGATATCTTCCAGAACTTTTTTTGTAGATTCTACCTGACCATTAGCTTGTGGGTGGTATGGAGAAGATTTACAGTGTTTAATCCCATATTTCTTTGTTATCTCTCTCATTATCTTGGAATTGAATTGAGTGCCTTGGTCTGTAAAAATTTCATGAGGGACACCGAAGCAGGTAAATATGTATTCATAGATAAATTCGACAACGGATTTTTCTGTAGCCCTAGATAAGGATTTTTCCTCTACCCACTTGGTGACATAATCTGTACAAACCAAAATATATTTCTTCTTATGGGACATGGGTTAAATTGTTCCTACAAAGTCAAGGGACCATTTTTCAAAAGGTTCTATCATAACTTGGGCATGCAAGGGAATTCGTCAGTTGTCATAGGTCTTCCTATCCTTTGGAAACTATCATAACTCTTCACATACTTGACAACATCTTTGAAAATGCTAGGCCAATAGTAACCTGAATGTAACACCTTATATGATGTACGTTTGTTAGAAAAATGGCCACCACATGGTCCATCATGACAACTTCGTAGTGTTTTGGGTACCTCGTCTTCTTGGACACATCTACGAATAATCAAATCTGGACATGTGCAGAAAAGGTCATGGCCAACCCAAGAGTAATTAGCACTTTGTGTAATAATTTTACGCTTTTCATGAGGTGACAAATGAGATGGTAACTTCCTAGTAGCCAGATAGTTTGACATATCCGCAAACCATGGGGTATTTACAGAGAGGGAAAAAATGTGCTCGTCTGGGAAACTATCATCTACGAGAATATCATCATCCTCATTTTTTATTCGTGAAATAAAATCAGCTACCAAATTCTCCTTTCCAGATCGGTCAAGAACAATGATGTTAAGCTCTTGCAATAGCAGGAGCCACCTATTCACTCGACCATTAGTTATGGGTTTATTCATGAGAAATCTAATGGTGGAATGATCTGTATGTAAAAATACTTCGTAACCTGTAATGTAGTGGCGAAGCTTGTTAATAGCATGAACAACTTCCAAGAATTCCTTCTCGGTAACTATGTAGTTTAACTTGGTAGGGGACAAGTTCTTTCTCACAAAATAAATGGCATAGGACTGCTGGTCTTCTTTATGCCCTAATACTCCTACTATTGTGGTGTTGGAGGCATCAGTGGATATGTGAAATGGGAGATTTCAATTTGGCCCTCTAAGAACTAGTGCCACAGACAACTTAGCTTTCAGGGTCTCAAAGGCAGTTTGACACTGCTTAGTCAAAGAAAAATCAACATCTTTGATTAACAATCCAAACATGGGTGCAACAATCTTTGTAAAATTTTCAATAAACCGCCGGTAGTATCTGGCATGTCCAAGGAAGCTTCTCACCTCTTTCAGAGTCTTGGGGGGTGGAAGTCTAATGATGAACTCAATATTTGTAGGATCTAATTTTATCCCTTCAGATGAAACATGATGTCCTAGAACCACTCCTTCAGTCAACAAAATTTTACATTTTTCATGACTTAGAGATAGGTTCATTTCTTGGCATCTGATAAGGACTTTTTCTAAGTTATCTAAGGCTTCCTGGTAACTGTTTACATAAAATGTGAAGTCATCCATGTATACCTCCACACAATCATGAATAAGATCAATAAATATCCCTAGTACTGCTCGTTGAAATGTGGCAGGAGCATTACACAATCCAAATGGTAAGACCTTATAGGCATAGGTGCCACAAGGACAAGTAAATGTTGTCTTGTCCTGATCCTCGGGTGCTATGAGAATTTGTTTGTACCTGTTGTACCCATCTAAAAGGAAAAAAATACTTCTTTCCAGACAGGGTATCCAAAACTTGGTTGATGAAAGGAAGAGGAAAGTAATCATTCAGAGTGGCTTTATTTAGCTCTCGGAAATCAACACAACTTCTCCATTTCCTAGTCACTTTCTTTGGAACCACTACAAGCGGGGACACACACTCACTGTTGGAGATGGGATAAATAAATCTGATGTTTAATAGCTTTTGGATCTCCTCTTTTACTATATCTTTGAGTGTTGGGTTCATCCTTCTCTGGGGTTTCCTAATAGGTGTTACTTCCCCCTAGGTATATATGTGATGGATGCATGTGTCAGGGTGTATACCCTTCATGTCAATGTATTCCCAAGCGAATGCCCCTGATTGTTCTTTAACGATACTTACTAACTGTTTTTGTTTGTCTGCATCTAGCCCAAAGTTTATATGTAAAAATTTCCCTGGACTAATATTGTAGGGCATAGTATAAGATATGGAAGACTCATCTATCTCGAAGATAAAATATGTCGAATACAAAATGGATGGGTCCAATTGTTCCTGAAATTATTCCCCAAACATGTACTCAAATTGGGGAAAAGATTGTGGAAAATCAACACACGTGATAATAGAAGTGAATTGGTTTAGCACATTTTCCGTTGTGTGCTCCTGAAGTGCCCATGCATGGTCACTTGGCAATATAGGTTCTTCCCAGTCCTCATTCTCGTATGGACATTCAAGCCACCATAGATTCTCCATGATAGGTTGGGATGGAGGGTATATGGTGAGTTTCTGGATAGAGAGTCCATTTGAGATGGTCATTTCTCCCTCTCTACAACCAATAAATGAAATGGATGTGGCTAACCAAGGTCTTCCCAAAATGATGGGATGGCCTTTGGTAGGATCCTTTGAGTGAATGACAAGAAAGTCTACTGGGTACTCCCATGAGGCTAAAGTAACTATGATATCATCCAAAATTCCTTCAAGTATAACCCTAGTTTTATCTGCTAATTCCAAAATGGTTGGGGTTGGTCTAAGAAGAGGTTTTAATTGTAATTTCTCCAAGGTAGTAGTGGTCATAACATTGATGGCTGCCCCTAGGTCTATGAGAGTGTTTCCAATGGAGACATCATTAATGGTTATGGTCACTACGAGGTTTCCTGGGTTTCCATATTTTGCTAGCTTAGGCTACTCTGATATGTACTCAAAAAGTTCTCCTATCAAATGTACTGTTGGAGGATCCTTCTGCTTCCTACCTGACTTCTTAATACACAATTATTTGACTACCTTACTATAGATTGGAATATTCTTAATGGCTTCAAGCAAGGGAATATTGACACAAATATTCTTCAATTCATTCAAGATGTCAAATTTTTGTCTGGATAAGGAGGGGCGTTCGTAATTTGTGAAGGTTCATTTTGGGGAAGCTTGGGTTCTTGGTCCTTAGGAATAATAACATCTTCCCACCTAGTGTCATCCATAGTTTGTTTGGGGGTTTCCTCGTCTTCTTCTTCCAGGATGACTACTGAAGGTCTCTACCTGTCCAGAACTTTTCCCGACCTCAGTTGAATCTCTTGTAGTGGAACAGGAGTAATAACATATGTCGAGAAGGCCTGCATCAAAACATTGTGAAGAGGTTGAGTGGGATTATTATTGGGATTGGGCACTGGTTGTGATGGTAATAATGTTGGTCTTGGGGAGCTTGCATTATGATATTGTTGCGGTTTTTGTTGTGGGATAGGAGGTAAAGGTGGTGGAACAAAACTTGGCAGAAGTTGTAGAGTGTTTGGTGGAAACTGAGGATAAGGATGGTTGGACATAGGGACAGGTGGATCTTGAGGGTTTCCTTGGTTATTCTCTCCTCTCCATCCTTGAAGCCAAGGATGTTGGTACTGTGTAGACCAGTTTTTCCAACTTGGTGAATTCCACTGTTGTTGTTGTTGATAATAGGGTGGAACTTGAGATTGTATATCTGGGTATGTGGGCTGGTTCCTAGGCTTCCATGGCCTCCTAGGTGCATAAGAGGACTCCCCAAGATCCCCACTCCTATAGATGGCTAATAAACCAGGGAATGATGGACATTTTTCAGTTGAGTGGTCCTCTGTGCAGAAGCCACAAACTAAAATGTTATCTAATGGGCATTCCCTTGAGGAATGCTTCCTTCTGCATCTTGGGCAATATATGCTCATTGCTGCATTTCCTCCTCCTGTTTCTTTTTTCATTTTTAGGGTGTCCAACTGGGAACCTATTGTGCTTAAGATATCTGTCTTGAATTTCTCTAAAAGGTTCCCTATCTCTTCTCTTGTAATACCACCAGAATTAACTGGTTTTAAGTTTCTATTATAAGGGTCCCAAACATTCTTTGTTGTTTTAGCTCTACTCCTTGAGTAATTCTTACACATTTCACATATTTCGGAAAATGGTTTATGAGAGATGTCACCTGATGCTATCAGGTTAAGCATCTCTAGGTATTCTTCTGAAATTCCCTTAAGGAAAATATCCCTAACTGCATCCTCTGGGAGGCCATGGTATTTTGACTTCTGGGAGATGTATGCAAACCGTTCCATATAGTCCTTGAGATTATCGTCTTCTAATTGTTGGATTTTGAAAAAATCATTACGAGATTCTTTGGTCTTGCAGCAGTCTTGGTAATTTTTAAGAAAGATATCTTTCATGGCTTCCCAATACCTAATATTGGATTCTCCCAATCCCATGAACCATCTTAGTGCAGAGTCCTTGAGGGTGGCAGGAAAGAGTTTTAGTTTATGGGCATCTTGTAAGTAGTTGTATCTCCTACACAAGATGTAGTGTAACAAACCTAAGTAATTAATCAATTGTCATGATTTAAATAATTGTTTAATGTATATTAGTTTAATTATTTAATTAATTAATTGTCCTGGTTAAATATTCGTTGAATGTATATTGGTTTAATTAATTAATTTCATGATTAAATATCTGTTTAATAAAATCCAGTTTAATAAATTATTGATTATTATTTTGTATTAGAAGATCAACCCATTAATGAAAAGGGGATAAGGTGGTTGACACCTAATTGAGGGAGGGTAGTTGAGAATTAAATGAAGGAAGAAGGCGGTGAATGATGGAGGGGAGGATAAGGCAAGGGGGGAACATTATTTTGGGGGGAGGATTGTATTACGGGCTCTGTTTGGAGGATCTGGTTGTGGTTTTGTGGAGGAGCTTGTTGTGGTTTTGTGGAGGAGCTTGTTATGGTTTTGCTGAGGAGATTATTGGAGGTATGTCACAGGGGGCACCGAGGTTGCTAGGGATTTTGGGCTCGGGGGGCCAGGAAACCACAAGGGTTCCTGGAGCTAGGGAGCCGGAGAGGCTCTGTTCCTAGCTGGTTGGGAGGAAAAGATTCAGTTTTCAGGCAGTTAGCAACAACAAGAAAGAAAAGGACAAAATTCTTCTTCAAGAGGTATTTTACCAGTATTAATTTTTTCTGAATGAAAGATATGTTACTAATTTTGTCTGAATGAAAGTTATGATATGTACCTATGTATTGAAATTGTGTAATATGCTGAGTAATATGTTTTATGACTATTTTGGACTGTATAAAATGAGAATTTAATATTTAGCTGGTTAATTTGCTAGAACTTCAACATAAATTAGTTAGATTTGTCGTAATGCAAACATAAATAGAAATTTGATTTCATGTTCAAGAAAGGAAAAGTAATTTAGATTACAAATTACCATTTAACTTTGAAGCCTTAGTAAAGGGCTTTACACTTGGTATCATAGGTTTAATTTAAAACCTGGGCCCAAAGGCCCACCTACCCACCCATCCTCTTGAGTCTTGAATGAAAGCTATGTTATGTGTCCTGTAAACAGCCCTGAAACCCTCTGAAACTTTAAAACTTGTTGACCTGTATAATGAAATCCATGAAAGGGGTTACATGAAGAGAAATAGTTAGACACACATCATTGCTTTGTATATGGAAAATATAAGGGAGTGTGTATATAAATGTATACAAATCTGGGCCAAGCTCTAGCTCCACCTAACCTGCAAGCCAAGCACACATTTTTTTTTATATATATACAGATCTATATATATATAAACAATATGCACATTGAAAAAATGAAAATGGACTCAGTCAAGAACCAGCGCCCAAGTTCTTATCCCAAGTCACATGGAGAAGGAACCCACGAGGGGGAACTGTTATGCTCACCACACGCACACACACACACACACACACACACACACACACACACACACACATATATACACACAATGCACCTGCATCAATATACAAGTCAAAGGACAACATCCAAGTGTCTATACAAGGTTACATGGTGGAGAAACCCATGAGGAGGCATAAGGTACTCGACAAAACATACAAGCCAGTGCCCTTGAGCCAACGTCAAACACCAGATGATAACCCAATTTTTTTTTTGTCTCGACATTATATTTAAACCACAGTTCACATCATTCGAGTAAGTCAAACCAAATGCCAAGCCACTAGGGAGGAACCAAAACGAGCCCATGAGTCATCCATTATGCACTACGCGCCAGGTATTCAAAAAAGTCATCCATGATATGCCATCAAACACTCCACGCATTGACAACACCCAAGTACTAGGTATGTGCCAGAAGGAGTTGAATCCCACATGGAGTCAGAATTCTTACACTACGCCACCACTGCACATGAGACCAAGCTCCAAAGCGCATGTACCAAGCACCAAAGCGCATGTATCAAGAGCTAAAGCACTACACATGAGACCAGGTTTTGAGCGTGAATACTAAGCGCAAGCCTCGAGGAAGGAAGAGCCCACGAGGGGCTTGTTATCTGCTAAATGCACCAGGCACAACATACAACACACAACTCGGTGCACCAAGCAGTAAACTCACAAGCAGATAGCCTTGGGCTATTAGCCGCACTATCAGATCGAGGGAGGAGCCCACAGGCCTTTACACAAGCTAACACATCAAGCATATTACACACAGGCCCAACCCGAGATAAAAAAAAAATGAGTGGGGGCTCATGGGTTTTGAACCCACAACCAGTAGTCAAGTCGGTGCCCGAACCAAGCCAAGAACCTGCAACACAACACCAAAATGGCTGGCCACATAAATCCAAGAGAGAATCTAATAATAAAGAAGAAGCGAAAACAAAAATAGATAAGGAAGTCATAAGAGATTTGTCTAGCTTGCTTAGGCTTGAAGGCCTCCAGCTATGGCGCCTTTCAAAACAAAAAAACAATAACAAACGAAAATGGACCCTCGGCCTCCAGTTACAGAGGTAGAGGCGGTCTGGAAGGAATGAGAAATGACTGGGAGTAAGGGTGGATTAGGGTTTTAGGTGATAAGATCCCGGGAGGGCACATGAGCTTCATGCGTGCCCGACTAAAATTTATTTTATTATTTATTTATTTATTTATTTTTATTTTTATTATTTATTTATTTTATAAATTGTATTTTGATTAAAATCTAAATTGTGTTTTGATTACTTTGTTTTAATTTCTTTTATTAATTTCAATTTCAATTTTTAATTTTTATTTTTTTTTAAATAATTAATTACAAATTTTAAATTTATTTCAATGCTTTAATAATAGTAATTAATTAATTAGTAATTGAATGATTAATTAATTAGATGTGTAATTAACATTAACACATTTAAAAATATTTAATGATTAACATAACATTATGATACTAATAAAATTTATTTTTTTATCGATTAAATTTCTGTTGGAGCGGATGAGTTTTGAATCGACGACCTATCCACCGAGTATAAAGCTTTCACCAAAGACCGCACACCACTGTACCATGATAGTAATGATAGGTTAAATGTGTTGATCACATGCAAGATATTCAGTAGTTCCCTTAGGTGAAAACATCGAGCTTAGAGGCTTTCGACCCTGACCTAGCCACTTCCCCTAAAGAGAGTAATGTTTGTTTACAGACAAGTGAAAAAAAACTTACGCCTAACCCTGTTTTCAAGTTTAAGTTGCACAAATGTGAATTTCTTTAGACTCTCCTTGAAAATTTTTTGGTTGATGGAGATTCAATTATATAGGATGGTTAGGATTCAAGGAAATCGAGGCAGAGGGGCATTGTCGCAGGGACCGCCAGCGCCGCCACCACCATCGCCTGAATTAGCTCTCATTCTGCGCTCTTTGGAGGCCATAAATGAGAGTCTAAAGGGGTTTCAGCTAGCAGGGATCGAAGTGGAGATCCCACCATATGGAACGCATAATCCTGAAGTGTCGAGGGATTCAAGGGGAGGGCCTCTACCCGAAGACATCACTAGAGAACTGCAGAAGATTAAACTTCCAGAGTTTGCCGAGGGTCGTGCCAGTGAACGTGCAGAGACATGGTTGGAAGGAATGACAGGATGTCTCTCCTTAAGAGACTATGCTTCCACATCAAAGGCGAAGATAACAATCTTTCAGTTAAAGGATAGTGCTTTGAACTCGCGGGGAAAACTGGAGAGACAGTTGCACCTTACCCCAGACACTGTCTCTTGGGAACTTTTTGAGGAAAGGTTCTGAAGGAAATATCTACCAACCTACTATGAGGAACAACAGGTGGGAGCATTTCATGCTCTAGTACAGGGGAATAGGACTGTGGAAGAGTACGATATCAGGTTCATGGAGTTGGTGAAATATGTTTCATACATGGATAATGACCAATGACAGGCATAATGCTTTGTTTATGGGTTAAACCCTAAGATAAGGGCCATGGTACAGATGTGGAAATTGTCTACAGTAGAGGAAGTAGTTGAAATTGCACGCTATGCTGAGGAACACATGAGCTTAAATGGAGGTATGAAATCGACCTTTCCACATCATCCTAGATTCGTAGGGAAGGCCCCTAGGACCCTCTCTAGGGGAGGGAGCTCTAGGCCACCTCCTTATGGTAATAGATTCACACCAAGGACAGTTGCTACAGGTATTTCAATGGCAGCAAGTGCAGCATCCCGCTCATCACCAACGACGCAAGAAGGTTCACGACCATCTCAGGGAGAAGCTAGTAGGGGTAGGGGTTCCAGGGGAAGCAACTCATTTCATAGACCGTCACAGAGAAATGCACATGTTTAATCTCATGTTACATGTTGGGGATGTGGAGGACCCCATTACCAGCATGACTGCCTAGAGTTGCAAGTAGGATTTGTGCATAGAGAAGGAAAGGCCCCGATGGGGAGAGCAAGTAGCAGCCACCAGATTTATGCAGCAGTTAATAATCGCTAGGCAGAACATCAATCCACAGTGGTGGAATCATCAGGTATGCTAAATCATATCAATGTTAAAATTTTATTTGATTCTGGTGCTACAAATAGTTTCATTTCACCATCTGCATTAGAAAAGAGTGGGTTGGCAACCTACGAGCACGACGACTTTAAAAAATTCAAGATGGCTTTAGGGGAAAAACAAGCGGTAGGACCAAGCATTGGCAATTGTCTAGTAGACTTGAGAGTGTGTACCACCAGGTTTAAGGCATACGTCACTACTCTCAAAATGTATGACCTAATCATTAGAATGGATTGGTTAGAAGCTCATTTATCTATGGTAGATTGTTTCACAAAAAGGGTGCTTTGTGTTGACGATGAAGGAAGGCCAGTAGAGATCCATGGTGTACGGAGAAAGGTGTCTCTACAATTTATCTCAACTATGAAGGTTAAGCAGTGCATGAGGCAAGGGTGTCAACTTTATGTAGTGGAAGCAGTGAGTGAAAGGAAAGGACCCTCCTTGGATTAGTACCCATTATTGTCATAGTTTAAGGATGTTTTTCCAAATGAGTTGCCAGGGTTACCTCCTGAGAGGGAGCTTGATTTTACTATTGAGTTAAAACTTGGTGCATAACCAATTTCCAAGAATCCGTATAAGATGACAGTGCTAGAAATTTGTGAGTTGCAGATGCAGCTGAAAGAGCTACTTGACTTGGGGATAATAAGGCCCAATGTCTCACCTTGGGGTGCACCAGTGATTTTTGTGAAGAAGAAGGATGGTTCCTTACAACTGTGTATAGATTACAGAGACTTGAACCATGCTACAGTGAAAAATAGGTACCCAATGCCGCGAATATATGACCTCTTTGATCAGATGAAAGGAGCAACGATATTCTCAAAACATGATTTTCGATCAGGGTATCACTAGTTAAGGATTAAGGAAGGTGATATTCCTAAAACTGTCTTTCGAACTTGGTTTGGGAATTACGAGTTCATTGTAGTACCTTTCGGATTAACCAATGCGCCAACAGTATTCATGAGCCTCATGAATGGTGTGTTCCGGAAGTACTTAGACCTCTTTGTACAAGTCTTTTTAGATGATATCCTCATCTATTCCAAGAACGAAAGAGAGCATGAGGAACACTTACGAGTGGTGTTGTCCTACCTTAGAGAGAATAGATTGTATGGGAAGTTGTCAAAGTGTTCCTTCTTCCAGAAAGAAATTCACTATTTAGGGCATATCATTTCCGGTGAAGGAATCTCTATGGACGCAGAAAAGGTAAAGGCCATTATGGAATGGCCAGTGCCGAAAAATGCTCATGAGGTAAGAAGCTTCATGGGGCTAGTGGGTTATTATCAGAGATTTGTGGAATGGTTCTCTAAAATAGCGAAACCCATCACCACTTTGCAGCGCAAGGGGGCCAGGTATGAATGGACAGAAGAATGTGATAGTGCATTCATTGAGCTTAAGAGGTTACTAAGTAGTGCACCAATTCTACGAGTGTCGGATATGGAAAAGGACTTCATAGTCTGCACGGATGCCTCGAAGAAAGGGTTGGGGGCCGTGCTAATGTAGGATGGGGGAGTGATAGCTTATGCGTCAAGGAAGTTGAAGAAACACAAGGATATTTATGCTACTCATGATTTAGAGTTTCCAGTTGTAATGCTAGCTCTGAAACTTTGGAGGCACTATCTAGTAGGGAGAAACTTTGAGCTCAAAATGGACCATCAAAGTTTAAAACATCTCTTCACTCAAAGGGATTTGAATGCCAGGTGTTAACGCCCTGTAATTTGCCCAAGACTCCAAGTGGTCTGAGGTTACCTCTGTGACTGCCTCCACAGCCTTGGGAAAATTATAGGGCCCGTACTGGGGACGAGATTTCGAGTTCTCCAGAAAATATATCAAGTTCAGATTTGACTTCTGATGGTGAACAAAAGCCAAACACAGGAAGGCTGTACCATTCACCTGGCGACTCCATTGTTCAAGATCCCGAGCTTCAAAGTTCACAAGTGACTTCACTGCTGAAGAATCCATATTTCAAAGCCTTGATGATGTTTCAAGATGACAGGGTATGTGGCGAATCCTATATCTTGTGAAGCCATAGAAGAATTCAGGGGTAAGTTAGCAAAATTTCACATTGACGAAGAATTTTTAACAACTGTGTTTCGTATTTTGGAATCGAGAAAATTTTCCCCTAAAAGTAAAATTTGTTTTCTTGAGCTTGTTATTGAAAAGTTCGAAAATGATATTGAACTTTTGGATTCTCAAATTCAGTCATATAATTTCCTAGATCTCAAAGAATTCTTGGAAAATCTTCCTTCCCCAAAGCAGGAGGAAATCGTACTACCTGTTGATTCGCAGATTGATGATGATTATTTTTTCAAGTATAAGGCTGAAGTTGTAAATGCAGGGTTTAATTTTGAAAATGAAACTGATCTACTAGTCATAGAAGATCTAGGAACAAATACCATGCATCATGCTTTAATTGATCCTATAGCAGATTACATGGAGGTTCATGTTGGCTCGAGTTTTCAAACATGTCTTCTCTATAATGATCAAATATGTCACCAGTTTCCAGTACATATTTCAGTCTCGATTTTCATCAAGCACGATGAGGAAACCCAATCATGGGATCAACTGTTGGGTTGGATTCATTGGCACTTTTTCATTACCTGATTGAAGCAGTAATCGTTAGCAAAGTAGGGTAGGTAGGAATGTGCCAATAAGATCAACAGGATGAACATCTTTTCTTTTTCGTCTCTTCATGGTTTTATTTTCAGTTTACAGTTTGGGGGAAACCCAATGATCAGCTGGTCTGCGAAATTCAGAGTTCTATGGATTCTAGACATCTCCCTCGGAGCTATCTTCCCCAGGTGGAGCCTATGTTAGAACCCTATATAATAGGGGAATCAGTGTGCTGACTAATATCTATCTTTTTCATGCATTATGCTTTGGCTCACGACATACAACAAAGGTGTAAAAGCAACGTAAATTTCCCAATTCACCTCAAATATTATCACACAAGAGTTTTTTTTTCCGGTAGTTAAAGAGTATTGTTTCATGTTATGTTATCTACCGAAAGTGAGAGCTTTTGGTCGCTTAGAACCCACTTTTTGTGTACCTCTAGCCACCGAAAGCATGTAGCTAGTTTAAAAAAAAATTGGCCCCTCGGTCTGCATGAAGAGTGTTTTGTCTGGTGTATCAAAATATAAACTGTTTGAAAAATATTTTCCAAAAGGTATATTGGCCGAGGGCCAATTTCCAAGTACTCAACACCGAGACTTATTACCTTTCACAAGCCTACAACAAACGCACAAGCCAACGCCAGTGCCTAACTCCAAAGCATAGCCTTGGGCTCACTTCATTGAAAGACCATGTGACTGTTGGCTCATATAAACACCACAAGCTCATTTTACCACGTGCATGTGGGATTATTTCCATAGGGAAAAATAAACGCAACAAGTCCCCAGCCAAGAGAAAGAGCATGTATCTTTTCGTTTTCAGCCCGCATGTGCCTTTGCTTATGTCAAATTTTGCAGGTGAATTCGTTGGCACCAAAGCAAGATGTAGAATAAATGGAGAGCAAACTGCTAAATGTCCAAAACAAACAATGCATCACACCGGTGTCATTAGCAAACATAAAGGGTTTCATCATTTGTTTCCTAGCTTGTGGGTGTATTTGAGCTTTAAACAAATGGATTAGTTAAGTGTTAGAGAAAATCAGTTCATACACTCGCGCGTGAAGCCATTATCCTTGCAAATTTTCTCTTTCTTTACATCATGGAGGTTTTTTCTTTGTGATGATAGTTGGATATAGAAGTTTTGAGTAGGGTTTTGATCAACAAAAAAAGAGTCTGCAGATTGGTCATATTTTTGTCTTCAAATGTATGGTTGTAGTGCTGAATGAGTAGACTGTTGGAGCTGTTGATGTAGAGCAAAAGATGCAAGGGACGCTCGCCAGGAAGACCGCATATGTTAATGAAGGTCCTAAATGACAAATGTTTGCAGGTGCCTACTCAATTGTCAAAGAGAAGAAAGCGATAGCGCACACACAACTGCCAAAGCTGCGTCTAGAAATCTGAAAAAGTTGACAGTACACCAGAAGAACTGGAAAACCTTGATGATATGTGGAAGACAGAAAAGGAAGCCGCGAAATACCCTACAGAAAAATTGGAATATGATGCAACAATCACTTCACAATTCCTGATGATTGTTGTATATTTTACGGGATGAATATTTCCTATCATTCGATGGAAAATTTGAAAGGAACTAGGACACCTGACAATGACAAAAATCAGTAAATAGAATCAGATCCCATATTATAAGGAAAAAAAATAGTGAATAAAAGATGAGACAATTGAGCATTTGCAGGAGCATAGCTAGGCAACCTTTAAGCATCTCATCGACAGATGGCAGAGGAATTTAAAAGAGCAAATCAACGATCGAGGGACAGTTAAGAACAAATGGAATAGTGAAGGGATTTAACTCCAACACTTGAGGTGGCATAAGATCGATGTGTAGAAAATCCCAAATTTCCAGCAAGCAATTTCAACAGATGGTAATCAGATCATGTTTTCAAGGCAACAACGAATCATCAATTAAAGCCAATTCCAGATTTGTAGAAGTGACATGAGATTGAGATAAGATAAAATTGGTCCATATCTTGACCAAATCAAGATAGAAAAGGAAAAAAGAACTGAGAATACGTCGAGCCTATTTGATCCTCCTGACAACAAGCAACAAAAAATGACAGATGGCCCATATTTTATGAAAAAGATCCCCCAACAACTCAGCATTCATTTCCAGTAGTTCCAGAATTCAAGAGACCTATCAAAATTTCTCAAATTAGTTGTTATTTACATTTTTATTTGATTTTGTTTCTGGGAGACCATTTGCGACATGTGTAAATCATTGTAACCGTTTTCTATTTTTAGAAAGCATGGGTAGAGTTCAAATTTTTTGAGGACTGATAGTATTTTTACCTTTATATACACATGTAAAAGAGGAAAGTAGGGTTCGACCTGTGTGAGGTTTTTCCCTATGTGGTTGGATTGTGAGCCTTGCTACTCTAGGAGGTTTTTTGTCTGTAATTTTTTGAATGACTAAACAGTAATAGAGAAAATGATTTACAGGATTCTTGTGTAGCAGCGTTGATGGCGTTACTCTTTTGTGTTAAGTGTTTTCTTCCAGTTATCATTGCCATTTGTTTTCAATTTCCTATTATCGAATGATAGTAATAGAGCAGAATTTATTGGTGAATACTCTGCATCTGATCCTTTGGTAATCTTTATGTTTTCTTCTAAAGCTCAGTTTATGAATTCTTAACTGCTCATTTTCTCAGTTTTCCTCCCCCATTTCTTCCTCAATCGACACCATTCAAGCTTAAGATGATCCAACAACTATTACTATCTTGCCCTGTGGAGGCATTTACCTCTAGATCTGATTTGATCATTATCTTATAAACAGACCCCATAGCCCAATGGTGATCTGAGAAACTCATCAACCACATCCTCATCTAAATATTTCAAAAACCCCAACCCCATACTTTCATAGCTAGCCTAAAATCCTTCCCATACAAACCAAGTTAAATTGAAAAGAGAGAGCCCTCTCTGAGTCTTGGAGGGCTAGATCCAAGACTCAAAGTGGTTTGAGGTTACCTCTGTGACTGCCTCCGCAACCTTGGGCAAATTACAGGGCGTTAACACCAGGAAAAGGCAATGGAGTGAGTCCATGAGTGAGTACAATTTTTGTATTTCATATATCAAGGGAAAAGAGAATGTGGTCACAGATTCTTTGAGTAGGAGACCACGTGTCTTCTCCTTGGTACCCTTAAAATTCAATCTGAGGGAACATGTGTTGACGCAACTCCTTGGAGACAGTTGGTATTTGAAGGTTACCTCAAACCTCCAGAGTGGGAGGCAATTAGATCCAAAGTATGAAGGATATAGTCTGGAAGCAGACAAACTATTGAGATATCGAGGAAGGATGTACATCCCTGAAGGTGGGGATATTCGAAGCATCATATTGAAGAAATCCCATAGAGCACTTTATTGTGCACATCCGGGTGTGAAGAAAATGTATGCAGACATGAGGAAGCTCTTCTTCTGGGTAGGCATGAAGCATGATGTAGTCCATTTCGTCGCCAAGTGCCTAGAGTGTCAACAAGTGAAAGCTGAAAACCATCACCCGGTAGGTCTCCTACAACCACATGATGTTTCTATGACCAACTAGGAAGTCATTTCTATGGATTTTGTTGTGGGGTTGCCGCTCACATCTCATAGACACAATGCCATCCTTGTGATAGTTGATAAGTTAACCAAGAGTGCTCATTTTATTTCGATTAGAGATACTTACGATGTCACTGATGTGGCATGCGTGTTTGTAAGTGACGTCATCCGTTTGGACGGGATACCTAAGAAGATCATTTCAGATAGGGACTCCAAATTCACTTCTAGATTTTGGACAAGTTTGCAGTCATCGTTGGGGACTCAGTTGAACTTAAGCACAACTTATCATCCTGAAATGGATGGGAAAACTGAGAGAGTAAATCAAGTCATGGAAGACATTCTTAGGATGTATTTCATGGATAATCAAACCCATTGGGAGAAGTACCTACCTTTGGTAGAGTTCGCCTACAATAACAGTTTTCATAGCTCCATCGGAATGCCAACCTATGAAGCTCTGTATGGAAGGCCATGCAGAACACCGTTGAGTTGGGAAATATTAGAAGACCGAGTAACAGTTGGGCCAGAGATGATTCAAGAGATGGAGGAATAGGTGATTCAGATTAGGCAGAGACTAAAGGAAGCACAAGATAGACAGAAAAGTTATGCGGGTGCACACATGATCGACTGAAGTTATAAAGTGGGAGATCAGGTTTTCATTCGTATCAGAACCAATAAGAGTACCATTCCATTTGGGAAGGGGACAAAGTTGTCACCTCGATTTATAGGACCGTTCAAAATCCAAGAGAAAATTGGACCTGTTTCCTATTGTCTCATACTGCCACCCCATCTGCATAAAACTCATAATGTTTTTCATGTATATGTTCTACGTCATTATGTTGTTGTTGAATCACATAAACTAAACTGGAAGGAATTGTAGGTATCAGACGTGGGAACCCTCACGGTAGAACTGTTACGCATATTGGACTGTAGAGTCTGACAGCTCAGTAACCGTCGAGTAGACCAAGTTAAGGTCCAGTGGGACAAGTATAGTCCAAGATCTGCTACTTGGGAGGATGTCGAGACATTACGACAAGATTATCCCTCACTATTTTGACTGCCTCGAGAATATTTTTGTTGAAGGTTGGGTGTATGTAACACCACCTTTTGACTTAGACAACTAGGATTACTTGAGGCCTAATCACCTTTATTTTCTATTCACAGTGAAACTATTAATGATACACTTGAACTTTTAAGATGTATGAACCTTTATGAATGTTTAAATGTATTTGAATGATGATGGATATGATGTGATATATTGTGAGAATGTAAATTTTATGAATGTTTAAATGTTATTTGAATGATGATGGATATGATGCGATCTACTATGTGAATATAAATTCTATAAATGTTTAAATATCACTTGAATGATGATGGATATGATGCGATATACTATGTGAATGTGAATCCTATGAAGGTTTAAATGTTATTTGAATGATGATGGATATGATGCAATCTATTATGTAAATGAAAATTCTATGAACGGGTAACATTAATTGAATTATGGGAATATTACGAGATCTATTTCTAACTTGAAAACTTTGATGTTAAAGTTGTTGGTATGTGGATACCGAATTGAGATTATGGTTGTATGCAATTACATGATGATAATGCATAGATATGTATGAGTTTGTGTTATAGACTAATCTGCAGGTCATTGGGCTATGAAATAGGCAAGGGATAATGATAATGAAAGTGGATGTCATGACCACTGATTGAGAAACAATATGGTATGAATCTTTGTATGTGAAATTATATTGGTTTGAATGCATTGCTATGATATGTGGACCAATGCAGGATTTCAGATTGCCTAAAACTGAATAAACAATGACAAAATTCCCAGCAACACGATGCCACTGTATATTCCATTGTAGGGTGTGGACCCAAGTCCTATTAGGAGGGGTGGAGGCATTTCCCACCGTGTATCCTCCAAAACCTGGAGTCATGGGAGGACGGTGTTAGCTCACGCTCCCCTAGACGTGTGATGATGACTGTCAGTTGCCTGTTGGCGAAGCTTGGTCAAGATAGTGACACTTCCTCTTACGGGTTCTATTTGGAGTTAGGTCAATATAGTTGACGCTCCAAGATAGTCAAAAAGAAGAAGGATATGAATGGAAGATGGAAGTAAGTTAGGGAGGAAGGATGAGTAGAAATAGTTAAGAGTGTACGAAGATTTACCTTATGGTGGAATTTAATGTTTTTCCTTCTGAAAAGAAAATGGGTATATATGTATATTCATAATTACTTAACTAAACTACAATTGTCTAAATAAACATTGTTGAGCTAGATTATTGTAATTAAGGGATTTCACAAACAATTGATTGGTTTATTATCTTTTATAAATTGAATAGTCTTGTTGATTGG
>ML790085.1:126375-143228 GCA_009831015.1 Picea engelmannii
CTTGTATCATAAAATACTTTAACTTCAGGACGAAGTTTCCTGAAGGGTGGGTGTATGTAACAACCCTAAGTAATTAATCAATTGTCATGATTTAAATAATTGTTTAATGTATATTAGTTTAATTAATTAATTAATTAATTGTCATGGTTAAACATTCATTGAATGTATATTGGTTTAATTAATTAATTTCATGATTAAATATCTGTTTAATAAAATCAAGTTTAATAAATTATTAATTATTATTTTGTATCGGAAGATCAACCCATTAATGAAAAGGGGATAAGGTGGTTGACACCTAATTGAGGGAGGGTAGTTGAGAATTAAATGAAGGAAGAAGGCGGTGAATGATGGAGGGGAGGATAAGGCAAGGGGGGAGGATTGTATTACGGGCTTTGTTTGGAGGATCTGGTTGTGGTTTTTTGGAGGAGCTTGTTGTGGTTTTGTGGAGGAGCTTGTTGTGGTTTTGTTGAGGAGCTTGTTGGAGGTCTGTCACAGGGGGCACCGGGGTTGCTGGTGATTTTGGGCTCGGGGGGCTAGGAAACCGCAAGGCTTCCTAGAGCTAGGGAGCCGAAGAGCCTCTGTTCCTAGCTGGCTGGGAGGAAAAGATTCAGTTTTTAGGCAGTTTCAAGCAGTCTTCAGGCAGTTAGCAACAACAGGAAAGAAAAGGACAAACTTCTTCTTCAAGAGGTATTTTACCAGTATTAATTCTGTTTGAATGAAAGATATGGTACTAATTTGGTCTGAATGAAACTTATGATATGTACCTATGTATTGAAATTGTGTAATATGCTGAGTAATCTGTTTTATGACTATTTTGGACTGTATAAAATGAGAATTTAATATTTAGCTGGTTAATTTTCTAGAACTTCAACATAAATTAGTTAGATTTGTCGTAATGCAAACATAAATAGAAATTTGATGTCATGTTCAAGAAAGGAAAAGTAATTTAGATTACAAATTACCATTTTGAAGCCTTAGTAAAGGGTTTTATATGTAGAACTCAAATAAGAAGGTGTCTGGATCTTCACTGCTTTTACCATAAAAGGTAGGCAGTGCTGAGAGAGGAATATTTTTCATATTGACATTTGGGGTGGTGTCCAAAATTGGAAACCCGAAGGTAGTTTTGGTTTGGTTTCCAACTTCTTCTTCCTCCTCGTGCCTTACATTGTTGTGATCCTCCCGATCATCCATACTGGTTTGGTTTCCAAAAAGAGAGTAATTAAGTGGTTTTATCTTTGAAGAGAACAAGGTATCCCTCTGATGGGAAGGTCTTCCTATTGTTTGGGTGTCTGGGACTCTACTCGAGCTAGTTGAGGTTATTGATGCCAAAGTTTCTGTGTCAATTTGGGAGACAATTATGTTGGCTAAAATACCAAACAAGGTATTTACCTGTTCAGGGTCTATGATGTCCTCAAAGTTAGGATCTCCTTATGGTGGTAAGAAAACAAAGGTTGTATTGTTTGGTTCTATGGAAGGCTCGAGTGGTCTTGCCTCCTATCCCAATATTACTGATGCTTCAATTTTTTGTTCTATAGTGCTCCTTGTATTAATCTCTTCAGAGACTACTTTAGCTCTTTGGGTTGAGCTAGCTCCTGTTTTTTGGCATCGGTCTACGAAATTTATGAGTGGAAGGTTCCTTCCCCCAAAAAGGTCGAAAGGAACCTTGGTTGAAAGATCTAATTTAGATTTAACGTATCTACCTTTTGGGTCTCTAGGTCTATTCATGAAAGTAAACAAAAAAAAAAGGAAAAAATACCATTGGGTTTGGTGGAACCTACTATAGAAGATGCGCAGGTTCTTACCTGTCGTCTTAAAGTTATCCTTCCACCAAACTAATGCTAAGGTTTAGAAATGATCTATTTTCTAACTATTTCCTACCTTGAGACAACTCCCCGACAACGACGCCAAAAATGATGGGTATTCTATATGCACTAAAAAACACTAAAAACCCTCAATTAAAATGTCAACCCAGGGTAAGTAAACTTAGAGTTGTAGCACTATATGTTCCAAGGCAAAAAGGCTAGAGGTAGTATATTCTAACTAAGGAAACATGATATTGAAGGGATGATCTACTCAAGCAAAGACTACTAATGATCAAACCCTACTAAAAAACTTAAACTATGTACCCTAAGTAACCTTTGAACAAAGGATCGATGGATAGTTCTAAGAAAGCAAATGAAAACCCTACTTAAAGCGAATTAACTTAATCATGACAATAAGCAAAAGCAAACTATCTACCTAATAAGCAATAACAACAATAAACTACTTTAATTAACCTATTCAAATTCAATAAGCAACTATCCTATGAAAGCAAGTAAATAGACAAGCAACTACCCTATCAAAGAAAAATAGACAAGCAAACAACTACCCTATTAAAGCAAGTTTACAAGCAAGCAAACAACTAACTAACCTATGATAAATTCTACAGGAAGTAAACTAATCAAAATTACTCAATAAGCAACTAATCAAACTAATAAGCAAGTGAACTCTATTCTTAAATTAAATTTCACAATAACTTATAATTTATAAAAGGAAATCTTAATCTACTAAATTCAAAGCATCAACAACTACTCTTTATTCTACGATAAGGAAACTATTCTTTAATCTACCAAAGAAAGAAGACTATTCTCTAAAAAGCAAGGAAACTATCCTCTAATCTATAAAAGCAAGGAAAATCAAATATAATGTTGATGGTTATGTCTCCAGTGTCTTATGATATCACGATCGCATTTAACAATTAACGATAAATCAAGAGGGATAAACTCAATATTGACTTTGATAGCAAAGTGAAAAGTGTGAATTAGACAATCCAATGAGAACTTAGCCATTATAGAAGCAACATCAACTATCCTGTATATCCATGTGATTCTTCAATTTATGCACTAGTCATCAACAGTATAAAAACACTATTCTATTAAATTCATATGCATTCTACAGTAATATAAGCAAATTCATACTACTTAGATTCATAATTGAATACTAAACTTAATAATCAACTTCAAATTAAAATTGCAACCTAGATCTAGAAAAGGAAATTGCATAAAGTAAACTAAACTAATCTTATTTTAACAATTCAAATTGCAAAAGAGGAAATGCTCATAAAAGATAAATTAAATCCTATTTTCTATTTCAACACATGACAAGATATTAGATGAGCAAACTAACTAACAACTAGATAAGAAAAACTAAACAACAATTAGATAAGCAAATTGAAAATGAAAACTAAAACTAACAACTATCCATCCACCGAAACCTTGCCAAAGAAATCATGAACTAAATACCTTGTTTTAACTCTGTTTTAAATTCTATTTCAGCATATAGAAAATCTAACTATCATCTAATTACACACATGGGTTAGTATCTAAGATTGCAAGCTAGTTCCTACTAATTAAAAAGTCATTGCATATTAACACTAGTCTCCACAATAAGTTGTAAAACTGAACTAAAACAATTAAATTATAAACAACAATTTATACAATAAAGAAGCATAATGAAAACTCATGTACAATAAATAAATAAAATGATGACTACACTATTCAATTCACAAGCAAACTAATTAGATATTCACCCAGACTGTTGGTGGGTCCCCCAGCAAGTCGTGGCTACTCTTCAAAGACTTACCAATATCTCAACAACATGAATTGAACATTAAAATAAGAAATTTAGTTTTACATAGTCTTAGCAAAATGTGTTTGAAAATAGGAAAACAAAGCTGAATTATATTTTTCTCTCTAACACTATCTGTCTGACCATTGAGGTGGTATTTATAGATTTACAAGCTGAGAGGTCGACCACTAGAATGGTCGACCTTCTCTAAAAACAACAAATCACATTCAATGTGTCTTTACTATCGGGGGCTTCTAGAAACAAGGCAAGTCAATAATCGCCCAGCATAACAACCCAAATCTAGTTGTCAGAAGCTCAGTAGCTGGAGGCTACGAGCACAAGGAAAACCCATGTCTCTGATTCTCCCATCGCTAGCCACCGATATGATAACCGTCAAATCACCCATGGTTTTAGTGCAGGACGGAGTTCCGGATGGAGTACCAGATGCAAAAACGAGTTGCGATTTTTCCCTGTGACATAGAGAACATGAATTAGTTTCCTGAAATCGTTAAAACATGCTGAGTTACACTCAAAACCATCATAAATCATGAATCATGCATACTTGGTATGAATCATGGTGTTTTAACACAAAAACTCTTCAAAACTCTTCAAAACAGGAAAACACATATACACATTTGGTCAAAAAGGATCCAATCAACATCATTATATTAACCATATTGCGGGCCCAACACTAATGATAGTTAATTCCATGCACCTGCTGAAAGAAATTAGTAACTAGCTTGGCTTTGTATCTGCTAACCTATCCATCCACTGCACTCTTGGTCCTAGAGACCCATCTACACCTAACAAATTTCCTTCCTAAAGGAAGGGGAACCATATCCCAAGTATGATTCTCAAGGAGGGAGTTTTACTCCTCCTACATGACGCATTCCAAAAAGGGATTTCCAGCAACTTCGCCATAGGACTGTGGATATGAAGACTCAACCAAGAAAATATGCCTGGGTGGCATCGGTTCAGTGGAAGTGAGTGCAAGACGAGGCTCCTTGAAATTTGATCGAGTCCTCCTAGTATCAATCGGATCCCCAACAAGATATCCTGCATCATGAAGAGTAGTCTTGGCTCACTTGGGCCTCAGCTTTGGCTCTGCATATACATATGTATGCACTAACTTTGCATATGATTGTAATGACTCTATATCTGGATCATCTGAATTCTATGAATCACAACTCTCATCTGAAGAGGAGTCAACATGTGCATGCTCATCATCTCTGACAAGTGGAATAACAAAAGTGTTTGCATGCGGTTGCTGAGGTACATGCGAGACACTTTCCTCGAATTGGACACTATGATCAATGATGAGTTGGTCTGAGGAAATATCAACAATTATTTATCCCTTCACACTATTAGGGTATCCAAAAAAGATACACTCTGTGCTCTGTGGATCAAGTTTCGTCTTCTTCTTAGAGGGAATCTTAGCCCATGCACATGAACTGAAAATAAAAAAGTGGGTGACTTCCAGTTTGAGGCCGCTCTAAGCCTCATAGGGGGTCTTATCCTTGACATATATATGGGGAGATATATTTTGGATCTAGGTTTCACAATTAAGTGCTTCAGCCCATAATCTTCATGGAAGTGACTTTGCATGTAGCATGCAAGATGCCATCTCTTTTAGAGATCTATTTTTCCACTCAACAAATCCATTTTGCTGCGGAGTATAAGGAAACATGTGTTGCAACTAAATCCCAACCTTATGAAAAATATTATGTATCTCATGGTTGACATACTATCCCATGTTATCTGTTCGGAGGACTTTGATTTTCTTTCCTCACTGTGTCTCAACAAGGGCTTTGAAATCTTTGAGGTGTTGAAAGACCTTTGATTTTTTCCTGAGAAAGAAAATCCATGTGAAGTATGAGAAATCATCATCAAAAAAGGGAATGTACCTTGATTTACTGATTTATGGATGCGGAAAAGGGCCCATGAGGTTATGGATCAGATCTAAATGAGATGAATCCTTCTAAGTGTTTCCTTTGTTGAATTTCTCTTGAGGATTTTTTCCAAGAACACCTCCCTCACAAATTACTTTGCAGAAGTGGATGTCAGGTAGACCATCAAACATTCCCTTCTTTCTAATATGTTTTATATATCTAAAATTTAAATGTGTGAACCTTTCATGCCATATCCTACTACTTTCATCAACATGGGTAAGCAGTAATGCAAAATCTAGTTCAATAAATTCAAAAAATGTGTAGAGTCTGGATTGATGATTTACCTCACTGGTAATAACCATGGAATTGATTTTCATGTCATATATATCCAATGCATCAGGTGTGAATATAAATCTCTTTCACCCACCAGAGTTTGTCATCTGATACACAGAGAGAAGATTGACAAAATTTTTGGGAACATGTATCACATTCTCGAAGCTTCTGTTTGTGAGTTCAATTCTTCATTTTTCGGTGACCTCGACCAGAGATTTTTCCCCCATTAGAATAGGAGGACCTTTGCATTCATCCAATGAAGACTATACTTCTTTTTTGGATTCCATGTGGTGTGGTGCACCCGATTCTACAATCCAAGCATCAAAAGAGGAGTTGATGGAAATTAAAGCATGGCTAAAATTGCCTTTCTTGAGATTTTGATATTCTGGCTTCTTCTTCTTGGCACCCTCAGGGATGCGATCTCCAATATTGTTTTGTTGAAGTATTTTGGTCATTTGATCTATCTATTTCTACATACATGTGGATTCTGGATGGAATCCTTTATGGAAGTATGTACATTTCTCCCCTTTTCTTCCCTTTACAACTTTGGATCTGGAGGCATCGTTGAAGGGTTTTGAGTACCATTCCTTCTTTGTATTTGAATGTGACTTAATTTTGTATTTGTCTTTAGATTTATGATTTTAATGACCTCTAATATCATGCACAACAAGTGCATGCGCCTTTGGGCCTTTGATTTTTCCCATGTTGATAAGCTTGTTATGCTCTTGTGTCAGAGATTCAATAAATACCTCAAGAGAGGGAATCTTCCAGGTGGCTCCAGAGGCGAGCCTAACTAAATGAAACATGTATACACAGACTAATTATTCCAGACCAATTTTGGAGAGAATGGTGAGAAACATTTGTTTCTCCTTAGATTTATCAACCCCGCAAGCCTTGAGTTGCGACAACAAATCCTTATATTTGGTAAATAAATATTGGAGATTGTCGGAGGTTTTTGGATCCAAAGTGAGAAATTATACCTCGAGAATGTGTCCCTTCATCTCATCCTCTTTTTCAAAAATCCCTTCCATGGTGGTCCATGATTCATTGGGGGTGGATATGTGAAAGAGGAGTTTAGGAGAAATGAGGCAACACATAGTTCCAAACGCTTCATCCATTCTATTCAGATACTTGGATTTTTCTATGGCTTATGTGGGTTCGGTCTCTGTTTCCATGGTTAACCTATATAATCCTCTTCCTTGAATATGTACTATCATATTCTCTTTCCATGCAAAGAAATTGTATGGTGTAAGAATGAATTTTTGGAAATTCCATTTTTCCGCTGTCTTGAATCTTCGGTACCTGAAAAAATAATTAGGTGTGTATTTTCCCTAGAATTCCATTGATCTGATACCATGTAAATGTTTTTAACCTACAAATAATATATCTATCTAGAAAATGACATACACAATTTGCAAACAAGACTCCAAAATAACTAATGATAATTTGGTTATAATTTTGGCAAAGAAGACTACAAAATAACCAATTTATAACCAAATTATTTTGGAGTCTATGAAAATGACTCCCAATGTGGCATCTAGACTCCACTCAACTCATCAAACTGAAGTGTTAACTGAAGAGAATATTATCCTAGAGGAATATTATCCCTAAACTATAGGACATTGAATAATTACTAATAAACATAGGGAAAACCTTAGGAAAAATAAATCCTAGGTGTGTGTGAATTATCTCCAACACAAATTGTTTTCTTAGTGCTCTGGTCGATATTATAGATAATTGTAATTGTGGATTAACATATGAAAGTTCCGCCCGCACGGGTGTAGACGGATTGGCAAGTGCTGTGTAAATGGAAGGAAATTTGTAAAATGAAGTCTCATGTTCGATTCTCACCCAGATTTACTCGTGCGCCATTCTTGCGGGCTGGGTGGTTGCACCTGGGGTTATAGTGGTAACCGACGGGGATCGACCCCGTGTCATGCGAGTACAAGAACCGCCAGTTGCCGATTCCCCTAGTACAAAAAAAATAAAAAAAATAAAAAAAAAAATAAAAATAAAATAAAAATAAAAATAAAAATATATGAAAGTTCCTCAAAAGTTTCAAAGTCTTTAGATTTAGTCTATAATGTAGAAATAGGGTCACTCTGGGATTCTTAATCTTGTGGATTTTTTGTCTAAATAGATGGATAAGAAACTATGCTTTGCTTGTGATGTGAAATATCACTAGTAGGTTTTTGAAGAGAGATTCTCCACATAGGTGATTTGGTATGAGATGACTGATATGGATTGGAATTGCGGGATGCTCTACCAACCATACATATCACTCAACCCTCTTTCAAGCACCAAAATTGTGGACAGATGGAAAAATTCCTTCCACCAACAATGAGGGAGGATCACCTCATGGAAGATCCCAATTAGATCTGGTCTTGTTTGGGATAGCAATATCCACCAGTATGTGGGTCCGGTTTCCACATGAAAGGGTTAAAAATAAACACAAAATTGATAAGTTGTAACAAATTTATTCTAAACTTCTAAACATAAGCTAATTAAATATCTATATTATCTATTATAACTATACTTAATAGTTAATCCTAAATTATCCTAGCTAAGAGCGTATATCATAGAAATCAGATACAAGACATAATAATCAATTATCGAATTTAAGTAAAGGAATTTATAAAAATTCAATAATTATAAGTGCAAATACATATAGTTTTTTAAATAAATATTTATTCAAAAATCTAACATGTATTCTCGTATCTAATCAAAATATCAATCGAAGAACTTAATAAATTGTGAAATAAATTTTACACAAATGTATAAATCAAAGAAATGTTGAAACATACAATCTTACATTAACACATAAAGATTTCTCCAAAAAGATATCAACCTTCAAATTTTCATAATTTTTTTGATAAAATATACAAGATTTGAATGTCCAGTTTTGTAGGCCCTCTTCCATAAAAGAGATCCCTTTTTAAACCTATAAATCATATATTTTTCAATCTTTCTGTTACAACTAATTTACCCAAATTAGGTGTTACTATATTGCACGAGGAGAGGATTTTTTTTTTCTTTCGTCTTCTTTTTCTCTAAAATACAATCCCCAATTCCTAAAGGTACCCATCATATGTGAAATAAATGGTGGATTTAAATTATCCATGATAAATTTGCATTGAGAAACCTTTTTAATAATTATTGTATTTTTCCTTTTAATTTCTGAAAAAAATGAAGAAATTGCCTTCGAACATACAGTTGCGGTTGTTAAAAATTCGTGTATTGTAGTGCTATCATATTTGTTGATCTGGGAAATTTTCTCCATACGTGCCTCTCTTTGTTGTTTTAACTCTATAATGCACAATTGGCTAGGAGATGTTTGACCTAAATACTTAATCTCAGGCATGTTAAAATATTCAATGATGTCTACAACATAATCCCAAAGATCAGAACAACATTCATTAGCATCATTGATCCATCCCTTCACATATGTGTTGATACTGAGAGGGGGGTGAATCAATATCAAGTACAATTTAAAACCTTTTTCAACTTATACTTAAACCATTCAATTATATCCAATGAGAAATGAACAATAGTATAAGAGTTACACCAATACACCACAATACACCATGCACAATATATGAGAAATAATCAATAGTTATTGTTCAAGGGAAGTAATGACTTCCAAAGGTAGCTACAACTTCCAAATGTAAAGGGAGGGATAAAACTCCAAGAGGAAGATACAATCCTCCAATATCAAGAGAGGATTTAAATCTCCATCCTTTCCCCTTCCTTCCACCCAAGAATATATGAGAGATAATAAAACTTTACATTAAATCATCACATAGAACTTGATAATGCTTCTTGAGACTTCTTCAATTTCTGCAAGTATTCAATTATTGGAGTACTCTGATCCTATAGATAAAATTACTCAATTTATTCTTTGAAACTCCTCCAAGTTTCACTCCTTGAATCCTCCCCAAAACGAAGTTATAGAAAGAATGGTAGACTTTATTCAATTCTAGTCTATTAAGGAGAGTGAACTTGCACAGAATGCCCCGTGCTCAATATTTAACATCCGATTCTGAAACTTGCACACAAGAAACTACAGTCCATACTATTTTCAATGAAATTTGTCCCACTTCATCTGGATTCTCTATGAAGAAGTTATGACTATTTTACCCGGAACACATGTTTATTGACTAGCTTCAGGACTGGTCACAAACCCTATCTTCCATAAAGTGTATCTCCATAATTATAGTGAATCAAGAGCTGAAATTTTTACCACAGGTACCTTGATATGTCTTATCAATACCATATCAATATAACCATCTAAATAATTCTAGAAAAAAAGTTATAGAAAAAATGGTAAGATGACCTGAAAATAACATACCTTAGAACACATCACCAAAAAACTTCATCCTCCCTTGAAATCCGGCCTTTTTTACTTCTGATTTCCTCTGAAATCTGACTTGTGTATCAAATGAATGTATAATAATATTTATTTATACCATTTATGTCACTTTATTTTAACATTAGGGACGACCTTCCACTTTCTTATTTTGCAATTCTTTTCTTTAATTATCTTTAGGGCCTACATGTACTTCCTTCTTCAATTCACTTTGTCATCTTCAAAAATTCATTTCTCCTCAACCATGAGGATCCACGTGATGTGCCACATACCACTGGAAACAACATGATGTATACTATCCATCCATGGGTGTTGTATCTGCATGCGCATTTTCCTTCATGTCCAAATACCTTAATCAATCTTGTGGTCCAAAACCCATGACTAGGGTTGACATCAATGATCAAAACCATTCTTCCAACAATATCCCCCTTTGTCATTGATGGCAACACTCATTCTCCCCCTGTCATCATGATCCCAATTTATCTCCCCCTTTGACATCAATGGCAAAGGGTGGGGCTGCTCCCCCTGAATTTAATGGCAAAAGGTAACTCTCTTCTTTGGGGTTGCTCCCCCTGAACATATAACACTTAATAACACTTCGTTTTTATGGTCTCTTTCTTCCTTGGAGATTTTTAATGGTTTTAGGACATATATGTTACTTGGTCTTCTTGTTGCAGTTGCAACCAATCTTCTTGAGTTATTTTCTCTGATTTTACATTTTCGGGAGTCAAACATAAGAGTGTATCCTTGATCACACATTTTACTAACATTGAGTAGATTATGCTTCAAGTCTTCAACCAATAGGACATTCTTTGATTTTACGTTTTTTCTTCCAAGATCTACCACACCTTCTCCAAGTATTTTGGCAGATGAGTCATCTCCAAATGCAACATTGCCACCCTTTCTCTTCAAGCTGATGAATTTGTCTTGATCCTCGGTCATGTGTGAAGAACATCCACTGTCTACGTACCTTTCATATTCTTCTTTACATTCTTCAACGGTCAATGCTATTCGACAATATTCATTGTTTTGAATCTCTTTCCTTCTCCATACTGTGGTTGACATAGGGACATCTTCATTAATATATCTGCAATCTCATGCTTTTTGACCAAGATTATTACATTTGTAGCATGCAATATTTTTGTACATCAATGGGGAAATGAATTATAACTTCTGTTGACAAATCCACAATTATTTCCATATCTTCTATTTACACCATTCATGTTTATTGCGTATGTGTTCCTTTCATTGATTACGCAATTAATTGCCTTATGTGCAAAAAGTTTGCAAGTATAACAATGACCAAGAAAGAAATTTTGATACCTTGGAGTAAGTGGGCTTCTTTGTGATGTAGTCCATCTGGGTTCATGATCTATTCTTCTGTAGTTTCCTTCATACTGATTGAATCTTCTTTGATTCCTGAAGGTAGGAGGTCTTCTTGGATATTCATCTCTTTTGTAATCATTCCTTCTTTCTGGTATCCTAGTCCACTTCTCATCAACTGTCTATGTAGCTCTTTCTTCAACCTTCTTGTTGGTATTTTCATCTTCTTTGTATGAAGTTTCACCCATGCATCCAAGATGTGTTAATTCTTTTGGCACTTGAGAGTTTCTTAAGCTCTTCCTCGATGAGACAAATTCTTGTTCAAGTTTCTCACAATATTCTTCTTTCTTCATCATTTGGACATTCCTTACTTCTCCTATTCTTCTTTCTTCTTCAAGTAGAGTTTTCAAGGAAATGGTTTCTTCGCTTAGTTTCTCAAAGTCTTCTAATTGTTTCTTCAAGCTTACAACTGTCTTTTCACAACTACTCAATTCACTTCTTAGTTTTCTTTGCGTGTCTTTGAGCTTATTATTTTCAATCTCAACATGCTTCAATTTTTTAAGATTCTCATCTTCTTGTTGAATATTTTTTTCTTCATGATTTTCTTCTTCAATGTCATTTCTTTCAATCCTTGGATGAGAACATTCAAATTCAACATGACCTACTCCTTCACAATTAAAGCAAAAGAACTGACCTCTATTTTCTTCTTTGAAATCTGAGATGTTGTAATTTCCTTCAACTTCTTCTTCTGCTTCTTCCCTTACATAAAGGTCTTGTAGCTTGTCCCAAAGCTCTTTTGATGATGCACATGATCCCACCTTGGATTTCACTGAATCTGTCAACCCATCCAGGATGGTATCTATTGCCAATTTGTTGTTCCTTTTTTCTTCCTTCTGAGCTGTAGTCTTTGGTTTCTTCAAAGCATTGTATCTTGAAGCAACTGATAACCAAACATCTTCCCCAAGAGATTTCAAGTAAGTTTCCATTCTATTACTCCAATATTCAAAATTGCGTCCATCAAATGGTGGAATCCCATTTGGAATTTTGTCTTCCATTTCTTCTTAGGATCTTCCTTCCAGTGGTTAAATTGTACTGAAGGTAACCCACTCTCATACCAATTGTTGATACTGAGAGGGGGGTGAATCAGTATCAAGTACAATTTAAAACCTTTTTCAACAATTATATCCAATGAGCTACACACCATCCAGACAGCACATCAAGTACACATTCAATGGAGGAGAGAGGCGCAACCTTCTCATTTTTCAAATTTTGAAAATTGTATTAAATGATTGTAAGGTTGAGATCTAGATCTGATTCGGACTAGACAACCATTCAATGTAATTAAATGTAAATTAATGAGAGTTGGTGAGATGGAGGGAAGCACTCGAGCAACCCCTTTTTGTAAAAATATCCTTTGTATCTGTAGAGTTAGTCAATAGAGTATGCAAAGAAGGAGAGTAGAGGAAGCAGTGACTCTGTTGCAGTCTGAGCTCGAACACATTGTAATTAGACATTGATGTTAATTCAAAGCAGTTTTTTCTGCATATGTGTTTTCTATGTGTTTATGTGTCTTTAATGAATGTTCTGTGTTCATTCATGCTGTAGATGTATGTTAAGCTCCATCTGCAGGAGATAGATATATTTTCCTATCTGTGAGTTCTTTGATTTCAGGTTTGGGTTCTTTGTGGCTTCATGCAAGAGGTTGCATGACAGAACACTGCGGGTTCTGTAAGCCAGTGCATAGAGTGCACTTCTAAATTCTGTGGAATTTAGACAAAGACGTGCCAGGAGGGAACACCAGAGGAATTCATTGACTCAAGGAGGAGGCCTCAAGGTTGTTGAACACCTTGGAGGTAAGACTGTGCAACGAAAGAACGGGGAGAAGACATAACTACTGAAGGTTCTGTAAAACTCTGCCAGGAGGGCATTGAGAAAGTGAAAGAGTGCACATAGAGAACTCTATTTTGAGTTCAGTGAGAAGACAGAGTCAATGCATATTCTATAGAAGCTCTACCAGGAGGGCATCGAGCGAGTGCAAGGAGTGCACTGAGAATAACTCTCTTTTGAATTTTGAGATAAGAGAAGTGTCGAGGAGGAAGACACTCACAGAGTCGTTAAATACTCTATCAGTTCAACAAGGAGTGCTTGAATAGGAGGCTTCCAAGAGGGAATCAATGTCCATTTGAAGGAGAAGGCAAGGGCTGAATCCCTTAGAGGTTCGAGCAGTAAAATCTCAGGACGAATAACACAGTTGCGTGCAGGGATCTTGCAAGGAGTGCAGAGGTCGAGAAAACTTTTGAGGTTTCAGAGTGAACAAATCTCAGGAGGGACAACATTCCTAGAATGCATGAGAGATCTAAAGGAATTGATCTCACAGGGGAAGCAAAGGTCGAGGCCTTTGAAACTATGAAAATATCCTAAGTCTGGGAAGAAAAAAAATCTCCGGAGGAGGAGCGTCGACAGTCGTGGATCAGCTACGGAAGAACGAGATCTGGACCATCAGAGTCTACGTCTAGGCACATAGAAGGTCATGCAGGAGAGTAGCTGAAACAGATGGTGGAGACACTTCAAGGGAGAAGTGTCGAGTTATTGTGGGCCATTGGATCTTGCAGAGCAGTGAGGGGATTAAGGTCGAGTATCTTTCGATACTTTAAAGCTCAGGATGGATAGCGACCGTCAGATTCGAATCAACGACAACTGTTGATTTCATATAAGAAATTATGAATGAGGGTATCGTGAGCTGGGAGGCGGAGTTCTTTGCACTACAAAGCCCCAAGTTGCGAGATCACGATTCGACTTGAACCATCGATCGAGGAGGAAGGAGATCCGTGAGGTTTGGCACCTTGCTACATCGTGTATCAGGGTCTCAGAGGGTGAAGGTGTTGCACCTTGATCGCTAAAGTCGCGAAGTGCTGAGCGTCGAGGGCTCGTATGAACACGTGGTACATCCATTAGGTGGGGACTGCGTGGTCGACAGGTGGTGTAACAACAAGCGCCCAGAGAAAATTGGAAATGGGTGATAGGTGGAGGACACACTTCACCTAGGAAGGAGTCAACCCATTGTTGACTTCTCGCATCTCAGAGTTTTGCAAAGGAGGAGCACGAGGGTTGAACACCCCAACTTGTGAAGTTGTGAGTTGCGAGTAGTGCTAGTGTTTATCCTAGCCTATAGTTATATTGTAGAGGCGCTAGCGAGGAAGGAGCCATACCCATATCACATCTCGGGTATCGACATTTGGAGAAAGAGGAGTCGAGGTCATCGACTCACGAACTCGCGAGTTGCGAGAGGCGCTTGAAGGCCCGGTTGTGGTCGCATGGAGATGTGAGGCTTGTGCCTGGTGTTAATTTGCACAGGGTGGGTTTTCATGAAGGACCTGTGGATCGGATTCATTGAAGGTTCCAATAGGGATCCAAAGGATCCGCTTCGACTCAAGCTGAATTTAGAACGATCCTGTGCGGATCTCGGCCCGAGGGTCGGGGGTCTGTGTCAAAGTGGTATCAGAGCCTGATTCTTTGTCTATATACTGCAGGCAGAAGGAGGAAGAAGGGAAAGAAAACAATACTCTGATACGCATCAAAGTGGTATCGGAGCCTGATTTTGTCTATATATTTCAGGCAGAGGGAGCCAGAGGAAAAGGAAGACAGAGTGTTGAAGCTCTATGATGATTGTTGCAATGTGCACAACAATCAATAGACAGTCAGGAGGACTGTAGGAAAATCTAGAAGCAATCACGATTTTAGAGTGACAACAACAAGTTTTCCAGGAGGGCAGATAGGAACAGGAATATGGCTATTGAAGACCATGGATGCAGTGGAAAGAAGAACTGCTAGCAACAGAGAAAAGATGAGAGGGATAAAGATCTCTCTGAGATAAGGGCGAGGATGTAAGAGATTGCACTGTGGATGCAACAGGATGCAAAGCTGCATTGGGTGTATGAATGGCTTCTAAGGAGGAAAGCCAAGTGGTCAGTCAAGGAGTTGTTGGCCAAAGGACAACGAAGGTTGTTAATAGAATGGCTAAGGTATGTGAAAAGCCTCAGGGCCACAGAGGAGATGGTTCATGCCTGTGAGCCAGAAGCTGGGAGAACTCTCAGTGATGATGAAGAGGAGAGATCGAGCAGATATCTCATAGACTGCCAAGTGGGAAGAGATGGACTTTCAAATTGCCAGGTGGGCAATAGAAAGAGACCAAGTGAAGGTCTCGTATACCACCAGGAGGGTGGTGCAGAAAGTTTAGATTTCCAGATGGGCAAAGAGATGGGATCGTTGGAAAATCTCAGAGACTTCCAGGTGAGCAGCAAGGAACTTTCAAGTTTCCAGATGGGCAATGATATGGGATCACTAGGGGATCTCATAGACTTCCAGGAGGGCAGGGAGGAAATCCCATATTGCCAGGTGGGCAAGGGAGAGCAGATGAGACTATCTGAAAGTCTCATGAACTCAGGGATGAGTTCAGATAAACGAGAGGATCTGATAGAAAAGGATCAGAGGAATCTCCTGATCATTGGAGGAATTCAAATATTCCTACCAAGAAGCCAAGATGAGCCCAGGGAAGATGTTGCGGGTGCAGCAATAGAAGAAGGAAAACCAACAGAGACTGTCAAAGAGAAAGAAGAAATGGGGTAGACATCAGAACCTGACCCAACTGAGGAAGAAGAGCATTCAACAGAAATGCTCGAAATTTTCAGTCAAGAGGATGAACAGGGGATAACTACAACACTGGAAGCTATAGCAAAAGAAGAACATGCAAATAAGATGCTCACTCCATGGGACATGGAGTTGGAGATGTGTTGGCAGCCAATTCACATTTTTTCATTGTCTCATAAGCTGCCTACACCAATGTTTCATCAACATTGATTTTTCATCGCAGTTTTCAAATGAACGATGAATTTATTCTTTGCGCCTTTTCGCACGTTTGTCTTCGCTAAGTCTTCAGAATTGTAAGCATGGAAATTTCTCCTTCTGAGGTCACTTTTCGATCATTATCTGAACTGCCGGTACCTTTTGTGCCATTATGAATATTGCGCTTATCTTCTAGTTTGGTTTTTACATGATCGGCAATGTCCTTTGATCGGTTTGAATACTGCGATGAATTATATAACTCAGTTTTGTTGAAAACATTTAGCCTTTGGATTCAGATCTTATGACTTGCCTGAACATTGCTTTATTGAATTGCATGAGGTCCTGATTATATTTTGTGATCCTTATTGTTGATCCTCATTATATCTCTTGGCATATCAATTTATGCCATATCATTTGGACACCTTGGTTAAACGTTTGATTGATACATTGGTGAGAACATGATTGTAGGTTTTGAACTGCATGTCAGTGTTTGA
>ML790085.1:168479-208571 GCA_009831015.1 Picea engelmannii
CCATCTTTTTACCAACCTTTCACTTAACTTTCAAGTCACTTTCACTTCACTTTTAATCATATTTCGCTTTCCCACACCCTTACATTAAACCATTTTCATGATTACATGGGTTTTAGACATATTATTTTCCAATGCATCTATTTTAGTGTTTTTGAGTGAATTTGTGGATCTAAGTTATCTTAAACTTTTTTTATAAATAGGAGTGCCTCCTCCATTTCAAGAGGAGGACTCTTGGAGCATTGTATCCAACTTATGATGGAATAAGAATCAATATTTCTTTTCACATCAGTTTCCATTCTCTAGTTTAGATTTAGAATTCTTTAGTTTATGTGTTACTTTGTTCTTGGGAGAATTGAGCTCACTCCAAATAGATCATAGTAACATTTTCTTCTTGTTTTAATGCTTTGAATACACTTATATGCTTTATTGTTATTTGATGATCTTGATTGTTGATGGGTTATTTGAAACATTCCGAGAAGAACTCCTGAATGGGAGCTAGTGTTTTCATGCCTACAACAACTAAGTCTTAATTAAGTGGAATGCAAGAGTTAGGATTTGATTGAATTTTCTTAGATTAGAGTTAGATGCCTACTCCTGCATATATTTTGTTGGCATCATCACAAGCTTACAAGCATCCCTGGTTGACATTAAATCGTTGAGAATTTATACGACATAGATTGCACTCAACAGTCCTATCATGCACCCTGGTCCTACTTTCATCATTGGTTGGTAACCTTGAACCCAACAGTCAACATTTCATCATTGGTCGTTGACTGGGTGGTTTCCCTTATGTTCTATGACAAGACATCTATTCACACATTGGGATTTGTGCAGTGTCTTGGATTCCATTAGCCTTATTGGTGGTTTCCTCACCTTTGTCAGCAGTTTTCCTCATTGGCTATTATTCAGAGGGTCTTTTTCGTGTACCACTTGCACTTGGCACACACGAAAGACACATAGGGTCGTTGGCTCGTGAGCATGTTCTTCGTCCGATTTCCTTCAAATCATGAAGCTCCTGCTTTGTACCTCATGATGAATGATGAGAGATTCCTTAATTCTCTTCTTTCAGCGGGTCTCCTTCCATCGAATTCAACTCATCTATTCTGGAAATGAGACCTAGAGTCCTATGAGTACCTTGAGGCTTGCATTCATTAGTGGCAGGTTCTCTTGTCATCCACATTTGGGAATACATCAATGTCTCCTGATCGATGGATTCTTCAATTGTTTGGCCATGACTCCTTTATTCACACTTGTAAGAATGTACTCGATGCCTTGATACCTACTTTCATCATCGCTAGGTTGTATTGCATTTGTTAACGATATAGCTCAATGATCAGTAATCAAATGATGTCTCATTGTGTTCAACCTCAACTCCTTTATTCACATGATGTAGACTTGCACCTTTGGCGGATTGTGTAGAAGACTTGAAGACATCAGTATGTGGCCGCAAATTTCCTGACCTGTTGCTTCCTTTTCATTGGACCAGTGCCTATATGACTTCAGTGATCATGGGAGATCATATTGTACCCCATTGTATACAGATATCTTCAGATTTATTTTGAGACTGGTTCTATTGGGCCTTGTTCGCGACTATGAAAACCTTTGGCATGTAACTGCATTTGTATTTGCCTATTCATGGCCACGAACAATTGTTTGGTATATTTTCACATGGATCTGCAGTGTAATTCAAATTGGCATCCATGTATGCAAACTCAACACAGAATGTAATGAGCAACTAGTTCTTCCAGTTGGTTCCCCATCACTCCACTTCTAGGTTTTTTATAATGTATTTCGGCCATCACAGATAGTCCTTTGACCTCACACATTAGGGGGCATCTGTTATAGCAAGATTTTCCTCACCCTATGCAATCTTGCACATAGGGACTTTTTCCATTTCCCTATGCAGAATTTCATCCTTTTTTGCAAATCCCAGAGCTAAAAATACATTTTTTCCACATATACGCACATTGCCTACTATACATCATGTGTATACGCAAGTTGCACCACTACAACCCATGTACATTGGGATTTGTGCCCAAAAATGAAAAATGGTGTCGGGTTTCCATGTCACAACAAGAGATCAATGATCCTTGGCCTTCCATATACTAGAAATGTTTCGACTCGGCCCTTTAGTTCCATTTGAAGGCTATAAATGGGGCAATTCTGAGCTATGGAAAATATGAGAAAGAATTCAAATTTGAGAGAAAATTTACGCTTGAGAAATTATTCACTTCACATTGAGTCTGCATCCCTTTGTCCTTTAAGTCTGAACATAGTGTTCAGACCCCAAGCTCTTCCCTTATTGAGTGAGAACTCCATTGTCTCTCTTACATGAGTTTGCCTTTACTGGAGGATTGAAGTGGTGGAGGCCCAGCTGGAAGGAACTTATTTTCTCGGTTATGAACCGTGCCGACATGGAATTATATAACTTTGTCACTTATGTTGATTACATATTAATAGAAATACTCTTTTCTCGTCCAATTGATATATTGCAAATATTTGAATTATTATTCCATGGGTGTATTTGTTATGTATATTAATGGATTATGCTATTGAATTTGATAACGTCATATATTATCACCATATGATTTCTTTGCTTGGCTATTGAGGACTAGTTGCAGGTATATTTCTTTGGGTCAAGTGCTCAACGGTGGACTTCATCGAACGTTTGGATGAGGTAGGCCTTTTATCTTGTCTTTCTAGCATATTTGTTTATATAGCATACTTGGGAATAGAGTTGATTTATGTAGTCATTTCCTTCTATTGTGGTTTTCCCTAGCCATAGAGATATTTTCCTCGTAACAATAAATGAAATACTTTCTGGTGCTTTACCATTATTTTCTTCCCAAGCCTTCATTTTATCAAAATATGTTTGAGCATTCTTTTTCTCTTCATCTCAAATTTCTACTTTATCAGAGAATTTGAGTTGATTTTTATGATGTTGCGGAATATCACTCAAATTCTTTTATAAGTCTTCTTGGATGTGCTTCAATTTGGAATTAATAGACAAAATTTATGACCTAAAAAGTTCCATATGACTTTGATCATCTTTAAGTTGTTTTCCCTGTTCTTTTAGTGAATTGTCCTGTTCTTGGAGACGCTCATAAACTTACTTCAATTGCAACCCCCATTTCTCATGAAGCACATTTACTTTTTTTAGATGTTCCTCCTTCATTCTTTCTATTTCATTCTTATGTCGATCTTCAAAAGTAGCAATCTATGAATTATGTTGTTTCTTGAGTTGATTGATCTTATCTTGTTGTTCTTCTTCTAACAAAGACCTATGATTGATTAATATTCCTTCCATAAATGTTTCTTTTGCTTTATTCTTTTCCAACTCCCATACAAGCTCATTTAAATTCCATGCATTAACATTCACAAAATCCCCTAAAGAAGAAGTTGTTTCTTTGGCGTTCTTTTTTGGTTCTCGTCCTATAAAATTCCACACCGTCACTTGCCTTGATGACCCTAACTCAACAATTTTTAGTTTTCTCTTCCTTGGTCTTCCTTTAATAATCCCTTTTTTAGAATTACTAAAGAAATATTCACCAAGGGACACCACAATTTCTTCTACTGGTTCCAATTTATCTAAGTCTAGTCTCGAGGCATCATTTCTCCACAAAAATTATAAATTGTAGTAATTGAGATGGGTGGTGTATTTGTAGCATTGATTTGTGAATATTTTTCTATTGGATATTGACTTGGGTTTCCTTCTTTCAAAGCTACACCTTTTGATACTGGAGTTTGTTGTTCTATGTTGCTTTGTTTTCCCGAGGAATTATTCTATTGTTCATTACCCTTTTTGTCCTTTTGTATATATTCAGATGACTCATCCTTGTTTTGTGTTGCATTATGCTTTTCTTGTGTTGATTTCTCTGTTTCCTATTCATTATTTTGTCTATCTTGGGAATATTTATCTTTACCTTGATATTTATCTTGTGCTTCTCTAGATGATTTTCCTTGTTGGTTGTTTTCAATACCCATAATGTTTTTCTTTTATTCATAAAATTTATATGACCTTTCATCTTTGTAGTCCAATACTTGTTCCTTTTTCTGAATGTATTTAATTCTTTTAATTCTCAAAATAACCTCTTCCACAATTTCAACACCTGAAATATCATATCAAGAGGACATTCTTCATGCTATTAATATTTTGAATACCTAACCATTCTACAATGATTTTTAACCACTTGTTTTGGATCATGTCTTTTGAAATTGGTACAATGTAGCGATATATATTCTAGTTGTTTAGCCTTTATATTTGCAAGTTTAACATTTAACAAAGAATATATTCCAAGCTTAATAAGGAAAGAAGGCCAAAATATCTTTGAATTCATCATTAGAGAATGATTTATTCCTATAGATACAATTTGATAAGCTATTTCTCTTAATACTAGTCTATTAGGGATATACTTCGACATTAAATGTGGGGTTATTGCATAGCCATACATTCTAATATAAGAAAAAAATTCATGTAAAAACCTGTCTCTAATCTCCATGATTTTTTTTTTGGGTTCCCGGGTGAATCTATCGACTAAATGTTTGAATAACAATGCATATAAGGGTACCATAAAATTGTCACAAATATCATAGAAATGGTTCTTGTACTTGTAATTCCAGAGTATGGACAAATACAAGTGAACAAGCAGTTGGGTAGGTGACCAATTCCATTTCATTAATGGAAAAGGAGTTTTTGCACATGTTAGCACTCTGTAAATTTGTTCGGATGATAAACAAATGAAAAAGGTAACTTTTTCAACCAACTTTGAGACTCGAAACTAGCCTTTTGGATCTGGAGAGGGATCTCTCGGAAGTGGCGCGGTCTCCGCACAGGATATGACTTTGAAATAACTGACTAGATTTAACACCTATGATATGATGGTTTCTGGTTGTATTGGCATAGGAAAGTAAGACTTGGGCTATGGGGTCGGTCTTAGGTAGAGACAGGACAAATGACTCAGTGACTGAACTCGAGAGGATAAGGCTAGGTGAGCAACAACCTTCAGTGTAAAACTATAGCGTGTGGCGGGATAAATTACAGGAAGTAACTTAGGAGCATCGTTGTGAATGAATTCAGAGTTAGCTTTAGAGGAAAACGTTTTGTCTAAGTGGCGCGAACAAAGGATGTTGTACAACGAATCCACGGGTTTGATAATTCGTTCCGAAATAGACAGAAAGAGATATGAAATAAATATAACAGGAAATCACATACGCAAAGAAAGAAGAACAATACATCCAACTGTTACAACTAGAATCTTATCGTCAAGTTACAAGACCTTTGCATTAAATTCTAGTCAAAACTCAGATTACATACAATAGTTGTTGTCTACCACATTTGCCAAGCAACCCTGTTTACATAAAAATGATCCCCATATATAGAAATATAATTTCACACTTAGCTGTTAGGTTTTAGCTACTCTCTCCTGGAATCATGGATCTGATTTCTTTGAAAGAGAGCAATAACTTCAATGGAATTACTAAAAATAGGAAACCTGACTTTTCCAAATCATAATCGTAACCGAGATATTCTTTACAATCGTTGATCATGATAAAAAATAGACCCTATGGTTGTGATAAGTCATCATTTTCACTACTGGACACTCTATCACCCCTACATAGCAAGTTTGCTATGCAACAGAAACCTACAACAAAAAACGTAGCAGAATGCGCAACAAACAGGGAAAATATGTGTTAAATATGACATTGTATATCATTGATAACAAACTATTTTTAGAAACTGAGAGAGGTTTTTTTATTTACATTCGTTATAAAGAAAAACCTCTCTCGGTTTCTTGAAATTCATCTCCAGCTGGCCGGAATACATGTCACAAAAACATGTCTCAAACAGGAAATCAATAAAGCTAAAAAATAAGGCTCAAAGATTCATTCGAATATCCAAATACATGACACATTTTGAAAATATGAGAGACATTTTTATTACTTGGCCCATCCTCGACAAAAGCCTCTCGGGGATTTTCAAAATTCCTCTGAAGTTGGTCAGAAATTCATCTTGAAGTTGACCACTAAAACAGTAATTTGCGCAGCGCGATCTGTAGCATGTGCGCAGGAAAATCCTCTCCGTGAAAGCATCCTATGCACGACATCATCCCATTGCACGACGAAATCCACTAAGCGAAAGAATCCTATGTGCGACAACATCCCACTGCGCGACGAAAACCACTGTACACAAGCATCCTATGTGCAATAACATCCCATTGCGCGTCGAAATACACTATGCGATAACATCCTATGCGCGATGAAATCTAGTGTGCGACATAATCCTTTGCGCGATAAAGCGCTCTGTGCAGTGCGTAACAAATTTTGCAGTGCGCAGTTGCAAATGAAAATGGAAATAATAAATGAAAACCTTCCTTTTGAAACTGACCCTTGGAGATTTTAGATGATGCCAAGCATAAAAAAAATATGGGTGCTAACATGCATGACTTTGCAAAATTGTTGACAAACCTTTAACCTTAGCCATGAAAATCATGGTGCTAACATTTGGCTTCAAAGGGGATTCTATCCTCCCTGTGAGGTAGCAAAGAACAGTAGACCAGGTGCCAATCCATTGGGATTCTCCCAAACTCAAATTTCCAACTGTAACTTGTAATCTTCATCCACCGAAAACCGGAAACTGTATATGCTCCAAACTGAAATCTGAAACTAAGCTGAAAATGAAAAATGCAAATTGCTAAAAGCAATGCTCGTAGTACCGAGCTTATTCACACTCCTACCTACCCTAACTACTGAAAAGGATGCCAATCAAGTGAAATCAAAATGCCAATGCAACCATGAAAGCACTTTATCCACTTTTTTCTTTCTTTGCACATGCTTGCTCCAAAGCATGTTTACTGATAAGCCATTCAAAAATGTATCTATAAATTAAAATCTCAAAAAATAAAAAACATCGAGACTGTTTTCCGCCTCCAACAAAACTGCAAATGGATCCTCTAGAACATGCATAAAACAACAATCATGTTTCACCCCTTCCATTGCATCATTGTTTTCATGTAATTCAACTCGTTGATTACCACAAAAGGCTAAAAAATATGTTGAGATTGCTGGAAATAACAATCTTCTGAATAAGAAGATAGTGCTGGCTGAAATGAAACCCCTAGTGGCAAGAAATCCATATCTAACACTGACGTTGATTGACCATCATATTTATTTCCAAGCTGGTAGTTGAGCACAGGCTGCAAATATGAACTGAAATAACCTTCCATGTAATCAACAACACGGTCATTAAATGCATGAGAAGGTTGTTAGTCTTCCTCACTGATAACAATTTTCTCATGTAAAACAATGTCACTGTGAATGCAGTCATACTTCTCTAATTCCTTTGTTATCTCATGATTTACTTTCAACAACTCAAAGGAAGAAAAACATAATTTAAGACAATTTTCATTTGCAAGTCCACTGCTTCCTCCATATTCAACATCATGCATGGAGGATTTCTGATTTGAAACATTATAAACATTTTTCTTGAGCAATTCGAAAGAAGCAAAACACAATGGCAATGTTCTTTCACTTGATTCAAAACCTCCTTCATTTTCTTCACTGTTGTCATATGCACATTTTTCAATTTCTTTGGATTTCTGAACACACTCATTTTCAAGTTCATCCTCAACCAATGGCTGTAATTCTGTACTGATAAAACCTTCCATATAACAAGCAACAGGGTCATTAAACATGAGAAGATTACTGCAATTTCTTGTCAATTGTTTCCCATGAATTAGTGTGATTTTGCATCAACACACATTCCGCTGCCTCATTGATGTTCTTTAAATTTTCTTTCAACAATTTAAATGAAGCAAAGCATAAAGGTAAATAATTGACTTCAGCTGATTCAGTACTTTCTTCATGCTCTTCTTTGTAACTGTGATATGTAGGATGATTTCTCTCATTACACTGTTGAAAAGAAACATTTTCTGATAGAGAATGTGTAGCTCGTTGTTCTAGGAAGTCAACATCATAACCATCATCATATTCATCATATATAGGAAAATCAACAACATCTGCAATGTCATCTAACAAGAAAAGGATTGGGACATCAACCTTCTTTTCAACAAGATGATTTGCAAATTTATTTTTTTTATTGTCTATAAATGAATACATAAAACAATCAACCCCATGCTTATCATGGGATGGATCAGAAGCTAAATTAGCACCTTCCTTTTCAATAAGTGGAATATAATCCTTTTCAAAATCATCAACATTTAAAGATTCAAGAGGACATATGATATTATTAACCCTCTTCTCAAGATTCAAATCAACTATTCTTTGTTCATATTCATTGTCATGTTATTTAGCATCCAACTCCTCATTTCAAATCTGTTTACATGCTTGAATATTGTCTTCAACTTCCTGAGCATTGTTGAACATCTTCTGCAAAGACATAGACTTCCTCTCCATCAAAAGAAAAGATAATTCTGATTGAAAGGTTGTTACATAATGGAGCATGGAAACAACTTCAAGAGGTTGGACTTCTTTAGGCAGTTTATAGTAAAGACTAGCAAACCTCCTTTTGAAATTTGAGATGGTTTAATATTTAATTATTCTCATGGCATAAAACTCTGAAAGGAGTAGATCCCATGACTTTCTCTCACCCCAAAACCTACGAAAATCTTCCCTTAGTTCATCCCACGAGCTAATCGATTGAGACTACAAATGTTTGAACCATGCTTTGGCATCTCCTTGTAAGGACTGAGAAAATGCCCTCATAGACACATCATCATGTTTGATCTCAAAAAGGTCTATGAAATGCTCAAAGACATGAATATGTTTTTCAGTTGATTGTCCATCAAGCTCTCCATCGAACCTAGGAAGATACTTATAATGTTTCAGAGGAAAGTCATGAAGGATGGAAGGCAATTTAAGAGGACTGTATCTTTCTTGAATCTTGGAGGGTACAAGATTAAGAACAGAAGGTACAAGCTTAGCTTTGGTTTCATTAAGCTCACAAGAATGATCATGAACATCATATGGTTCAGAGGAAGGAGCTTGGTGAATATTGACTATACATGAAGGAGGTATACCTACAGTTTGCAATGAAGGATATACAAGGGTAGATCTTTGGGATTCATTTGAACGCAGTAAGTGAAGAAATATTCTTTTGAAAAACTTAGGAAAGGACAAGAAGATATTGATAAAATAGAAAAGTACTTCTTGAACTAAACTTAAGCTCAAGTACCTTATTTTTCCATACTGCTCTTCCATATCTCTGTCAACAGGTCTCATTCTCCAGTGGAGTCTTTGAATCGCATTTGAAGCTTGATTGGAGTCACCATGAAAACTTTATCTCTGGATTCTTTTGCCAGTGGAATCACCTTCAACTAATTTTATGACGTGTGGAGTCGCCATAGCAGAAATACAACCAATATGTTCCTAAGTGTCTGTTTCCATCATACCTTAGAACTGCAACAATGTCGTTCTTTCCCACGGAAAATTTTCAATTTCGTCCTCGGCAATGGCGACAGAATGTTAGCACTCTGTAAATCTATTCGGTTGATAAACAGATGACGAAGGTAAATTTTTGAACCAAATTTGAGACCCGAAACTAGCCTTTCAGATCTGGAGAGGGCTCTCTCAGAAGTGGCGCGGTCTCTGTGTAGGATATGAATTTGAAAAGAATGGCTAGATTTAACACCTATGATATGATGGGTTCTGGTTGTATTGGCGCAGGAAAGTAAGACTTGGGCTATGGGGTCGGTCTGAGGAAGAGATAGGACAAATGACTCAGTGATTGAAATCGAGAGGATAAGGCTAGGTGTGCAACAAATTTCAGTGTAAAAACATAGCGTGTGGTGAGATAAATTATAGGAAGTAACTCAGGAGCGTCGTTGTGGACGAATTCAAAGTTAGCTTTAGAGGAAAACGTTTTGTCTAAGTGGCATGAACAAGGGGTGTTGTACAGTGAATCCGCAGGTTTGATAATTCATTCCGCAATAGACAGAAAGAGATATGAAATAAAGATAACAGGAAAGAACATACGCAAAGAAAGAAGCACAATACATCCAACTGTTACAACTAGAATCTTATCATCAAGTTACAGGACCTTTTCATTAAATTTTGGTCAAAACTCAGATTACATACAATAGATGTTGTCTACCACATTTTCCAACCAACCCTGTTTAAATAAAAATGATCCCCATATATAGAAATATAATGTCACCCTTGGCTGTTAGGTTCGAGCTACTCTCTCCTGGAATCATGGATCTGGCTTCTTTGAAAGAGAGCAATAACTTCAATGGATTTACTAAAAATAGGAAACTTGACTTTTCCAAATCATAATCATAACCGATATATTCCTTACAAGCATTGATCATGATGAAAATTTGACCCTATGGTTGTGATAAGTCATCATTTTCACTGTTGGACACTCTGTCACCCCTGCACAGCAAGTCTGCTACGCAACAGTAACCTACAACAAAAAACGTAGCGGAATGAGCAACAAACTAGGAAAATAGGCGTTAAATATGACATCGTATCTCACTTATAAAAAAAACTATTTTTATAAACTGAGAGAGGTTTTTGTATTTAAGTGCGTTATAAAGAAAAACCTCTCTCGGTTTCTTGAAATTAATCTCCAGTTGGCCGTAATATGTGTCGTAAAAATATGTCTCAAACAGGAAATCATGAAAGTTGAAAAATAGGGCTCAAAGATTAGTTCGAATCTCCCAATCCGTGACACATTTTGCAAATATGAGAGAGGTTTTTATTATTTGTCTTGCCCTAGACAAAACATTCTCGGGCATTTTCAAAATTTCTCTCCAGTTGGTCAGAAATTCATCTTGAAGTTGACCACTAAAACAGTAATTTGTGCAGCGCGACCTGTAGCATGTGTGCAGGAAAATCCTCTACGTGAAAGCATCCTATGCACGACAACATCCCATTGCGCGACAAATTCCACTACGCGAAAGAATCCTATGTGCGACAACATCCCACTGTGCGATGAAAACCACTGCGAGAAAGCATCCTATGCACAACAACATCCCACTGCGCGATAACATCCCATGCACGATGAAATCTAGTGCGTGACATAATCCTTTGCATGGTAAAGCGCTCTGCACAACGTGTAGCAAATTTTGCAGTGCGCAGTTGCAAATGGAAATGGAAATAATAAATGAAAACCTTCCGTTTGAAACTGACCCTTGGAGATGTTAGATGATGCCAGGCATAAAAACAATATGGGTGCTAACATGCATGACTTTGCAAAATTGTTGACAAACCTCTAACCTTAGCCATGAAAATCATGGTGCTAACAACACACATAACATAAACTAGATAAGGAAAACATGAATAAACCAACACTATATCCTAGTGGGGGTTCCAATGGCTTTTTTATGGTTTATTGAATATTGGCAGATAAAATTTAAGCCCAGTTAAAGATTGAGCCCTCCTTAGTTATTTGATGCAAGATTAGAACCCATTCTAACTTAAAATGTTCGACGTCCTTTTCACCAAATAGTCTACATAGCATGGTAGCAGCGAACATATAAGGTTCTTTGAGATGTTGAATTGAATAAATCATGTTAAACTTGGTTTTGAATGTTAAAGGATCATACCACCAGTCTCTAATTCAATCAAACATTTCCAAATCTTTCTCCTTTAATGCTTGGGTTTCAAAATTTCCCAGAAACAATTTATCTAAGTAGACTTCGAGTGGGATTAATTTATACACATCATTCAAATCATCTAGTATGAAAGACCCTATTACTTGGTGAGATGAATTAATAATTTTGCAAGTTTTGAGATCAATATGTGAAAGAATCCAATGTACCATATCATAGTATGGAAGAATTGCAAGTCTTGTGTTTGTTGTGGAGCCTGATTATCTTCCTGATTCAAAGGGTTTTTTTTCCATCCGTGTTTATACCCCATGAAGACTTTACACCCTGGAATACTGTACACCCCTCCATGCGGGGGAGTGCAGGGGGGCTATCCCCCCGGCTGGGGAAAATCGGGCCCCCGAAGGAAAAATTGCCTTGTAAATGTATATTGTAATTTTATAGTAAATATGGAATGTTCATTATAAGGTCACAGATCTAACGCTAGAAGTTATGTTAGGTTTTTTTTTTTTTCCCTAGAAGGCAACCCTCTTTTATGAGGGAAATGTATTGCGGCTATGTATCGTTGTGAATATTGTATACTGAGGAAGTTACAATGGGTGTGATGTAGGTTGTATCCCTTCATTTGCTGGATAATAAAAGGGAAGGACCTGGCAATTTTTCTGGTGGACGTAACCCACACTGGGTGAACCACGTATATTTGTGTATCTATTGTATCATGTATCTTTTGTGTTTTATTTCCACATTTATTTTTTATTTTATTGCTCTGCGATCCTATTTTTTCTAACACCTTGCAACTATCCAATGAAGATTTGATCTTTTGATATCTTGATATGTATCTATCTCCTCCTCCTTCACATCAAGAAAACTTCCACATTCATAAATTTGGCTCCACTCTAGGCATCCCTTTAACCATGTATTGTAAGTGGTATCAGAGAAGAAAGTTCAATTAGGGTTTTTCTCATTGTCATACTCTTTATCTTGTGGATATTTTATCTTGGTCTACCTTCCCTTATTAGCCATACTTCCTGAATATGCCATAATTACATAATAAGTCAGAAAGCCTTAAAGAAAAATTAAAAGAAGCATTTATTTCCAAATACATTCATATGTTGGGGGTTTAACCGAATTCCAAAACTTAAACATGATTAGGAGTTAAAAATTTGCTTCACCAAGTTGCCATGATAATCTGTAAGGTGCATAGAGGGTTATTACTTTCATAAATTTTGGTATGAAAATGAGTGAAGCATATACAATAGTCTTTGAATGATTTAAATGAGCACCATAAATTTCATTTGATGCGAGGAAGTTGATACTTGATTGGAAAATTTAATGTGAAATCCTGAGAAAATTGGTAAAGCTATGGGAAATTTAAATATTTGTTAGCCTATGAAAATCCCACTAAAAGGATTGTTCCAGATATCCGAGATTCGAGCTAGAGAGATATTAAAAATAATCATGTAACAATAATCCTGGATCCAGATCTAAGCATAGGATGTATAATAATCAATCAGTGCCAATCGTTAATCCAATGAAACAAACATTTGCTAACCATTGATTTCATTTCATGTAATCCTTTATTGTTGCTTTGCAGTTTTAAATGCTTATACCACATGCACCGTGGGAATTCATTATAAAGGGTTTATAATGAATTCAAACCTTTCCATGTAACTCGTGTGGAGTCGAAGAAAGAATGGAAATATGTGCGGCTAATGAGTAAGGTAAGCTTATTGTCATGGTTACTATGATCCAAATATATGGGAAATTGATAAAACGAATATAAATTAAAAACTCAGATTCATATGCCAAGTAGGACATACACATCGGATGGCATGTCACCCAAACATAGATTTCACATAAGACAACCCTTGAAATTGATAAAACGAATATAAATTAAAAACTCAGATTCATATGCCAAGTAGGACATACACATCGGATGGCATGTCATCCAAACATAGATTCCACATAAGACAACCCTTGAACCATGTAAGCCCATGTAAGCACCTAGTTCTGATATAGATATGAGCTGGCGCATGACGTGGACATCCAAGATCCAGGATTCTTAAAAAATGCATAGCCCAAGAAAATCTGGATCCATATATTTAGATATATGAGTTCTTTGAAAAATATGAATGTCATAATTTACAAGGATCTGGAAATCCAAAATACCGGATTTCTAAAAAATGAGATATAAGAAAAAGTTGGATCCTAGATGCCAAGTCAGAAAACACATCAGAATCCACATCATGTGCCATGTTAGAAAGAACAAGTTGAATGACACGTGAGATGCCAAGTCACGACCAAAATTAATTTCATGTCAGGAAAATACAAAATAATCGGATCCGAATACATTCAAATGATCCTAGTCATTGATTAAATAAGAAAAATAGATATGAGACGTTGATTTGGTTAAATGTAAACCTACATTGGATATAGTTACAACTAATGTAATTCCGTATTTGTAGAACTTGAAAATTGGATAATGAAATAAAATTTGGATACAAGCTAAGTTGAGGTTTCCTTTGTTGCCATTCAAAAATTAACCGAGGTGTGAATTTCTAAAGGCTAAGCTTTCAAAATTGGATCATAAATCAAATGCAAATAATCAAATTTATTAACAAAACCAAACCATTGAAATATCATTTATTCTAATTAAAACATAATTCATCCAATTTTTAGCAAATCTTAGATAAAAATCAAAGCATCGAATTAAGATAAAACAATAAATATAAATTAAACAACCAAAATAAAAATGAAAATACACAATAGAAAACTCAAAACTATAATTTAAACAATAAAATCAAAATTTAAATGGGGTCCCTTCATTTTTTTAAAGAAAATAAATGGGAGGTTGTTGTGGGTACAATAGTACCCCTATCATAGCTTAGATGTATGACCCTTTAAATATGTTTAGTGTTTAGGTATGGTCCTTTTTCAACTTAACTTTCTTGGTCTTCAACCTTTTGTAGTTTTCTTGGCTCACTTTGAACCTTAGGGGCACTAGTTTTGGGTATTTCCTTACTCTATGGGCTATGTTTGGAGTGCAAGCTCCTGACTAAGTTCATAATTACTTAGTATGCTTCATTACAGGTCCATGATGACTTAAATCCATTTTAGGTAGTTATTTATGGGGTCAAATGAGTCAAATCCTCCTTAACCTTTCATGGTTTCAAATCATTTAATGAATCACATATTTCTTGATTGTAGCATGAGAGTGTTTTGGCAGTGTTCGAAACATAGAGATTTTTAAGGGGAAAAACCTATGATATGACCTCAAAAACTATCGATTGATAGTTAAATTGTGTAGTTTAACTTTTTTGTACAACCTTCTCTCTCTCTCTGTTATTTTTTCATTCACTTACTCAAGGTTTTTCATTTTCATATTTATAACATTCAATTACTCTTTGTAAAATCTCTTGGAATCTTGTTTCCCCTCTCATTCTCTTATAGGTACACACTTGGATTGGTTTCAAATCTTGATCTAGATTCCTAATTCACTTACCATATTATGAGTTTTCTTGAATTTTTCTTATCCAATGCCTCAATAGGGATCTCTTTCTATTAGTTTAATCCAATCTTATGAACTTTTCATCTCATCCTAGGGCATATCAAAAGGATAATTTATTTTATACCTTGGACAATTCAACCTTACAACATCAAGGGAGGTTCCAACATATCTAGGACAAGGGAGACATCAAACCCTTACAAGGGAAATTGGATCTCCATTCATTATATATTGTTATATCATTATATGTGGTAGATTTAGTGTTTTTATTATTTATAATTGAGATTGGTGCATATGTATCTTGCATAGGATTTATCTATGCATGGAGGGTTGTTTATGAGGTGGAACACCCTCTTAGAGATCTTTCACAACTCTCATATTTCACCCAAGAATATTCAATGCGTACAATGATGCTCATCTGAGTGAGTTCTTCCATTTCCCCTCTCTTTCATTTCTAGAACTTAGTTTGATTAAATTACCAAAGTAAATTGAGAATTAACCCTATGTTATCTTGTATTTCCTTTGTTAATTTCTTGTTGGAATCCCTAAAGAATTACCCTAATTACCCTACACCACTATATAACTAATTAAGATTAAAATCCTAATTAATATATAAACCCTTCTCTTTCTCTCCCCCATTGCTTCTCATTTTTCTCTAAAATCCATTGGCCACTCCATTCTCTCCTTACATCTCATTAGCAATGTTTGTTGTAGGGTAGTTCTCCATCACTACTCATATGCTACATTTTAGAAACTCTACTTAGGATTTCTCATCAACCCTTCCCTTTATCAAGTGTGGGGACTTATTCTTGTATCCTCCTCTCGTCCCTTATTCCTTGGAGTATGGAGTCCTATTTCACTGAATCTATATTTCTCCTCGTCCCTTGCTCATTCGATTATTTAGTATCCCCCAAATTTGTTGGCATCTCTTTCCATAGGTATCTTGCTCATATAACCAATTTATTTATTAGTTTGTGCTTATTTCCTTGACATCACAACTTGGGACCCCCATTTGTCTTGTTACCTCATTCGATCATCACCCTATATCCTTCCTTAGGCTCATGTTTTCCTCCTTGCTTCTCATGTGTTTGGAAGGATTTAGTAACCACATGTTCCTATGTCAATTTCTGATCCAACCTTCCCCTTCTTAGGATGAGGACATCATCACCCCATCACTAGAAAGTGATGAACATCTCTGATCTCCTCTTCCTTGTTTGGTCCCCATGGTATATGGAATGCCGTATCTCTATGTGGTCACCCATCTCTTTTATTAGGGCTTCAAATCCTAAACCCAAACCTTTGAATTGGAATGATTCTCTTCAATGTGGCACTAACTCTACACTTGAGTATCATGCTTCAAGAGAAGTCCACTCAAGATGGCTCTACCACTATCTTTACTTGATACCATTGGCCCTTTTCCTTCTCAATCTAGAATTTGGGTGGCCATGTTGGGTACCCACTAGAACAAATGTTGTTGTAATTTAAATAAGATTAATGTTATAACATCTCTTCTGAAGACATATGGGATTGTTTCCATGGTCCAATTTGTGCCCTTGATCATAATAACTCTCCTTACTTGTATCATGGGATGGGTTAGAACCCCTATATTTTCTTTCCATATATCCATACCTACATGAGGCAATCTCTCCTCTTCCTATCTCCTATATTTTCATTGTCTTATCTTTCCTCTCTTGGATTTTCATGTCCTTCTTTGCTTCCCTTTTTTCTCTTTGCTTTCCCTCATCCCTTGGACACTTAGGATAAGATGTGCCCCTCTTCCTTTTCTCCTATTATCTCTTTGTGGTCACCTCTCTGTTTGGTTTTTTAGGAGGTTATTGGTTCCCTCTAGGTCATTACGGAAGCATGACCTTATTCAAGATGGCTTCTCCCCTAATTGGGATTGATTATCTCTTCTCTTGGTTTCTTCCCTAAGATGTTGGTTTTAGTGGTATCATATTGTAGATTGTATCTATATGATCACTTCCATTTCTCCAAAGTCTCTTACATATCACATCTTACTCTTACTAATGCATGTTTCTTCCCATGCCCTTGCTGGTGTTCAATTTAGTGTCACCACCTACTATGCTCACACTAGTTTTGTCCTAGTGTATTTATGCTCATCTTATGTTGGTCCTTTGTTAATGTGTGTTAGATGATGCATTATATAATTCCTCACCAACATAGTCACCTCCACTTCTCATCAAATTCTTGCCAATATTATTGCCTTATGCTTCACTCATGTGACACCAACATTGTCACTTGTCACCTAACTTTCCTCCTTTTGTTCACTTTTTCTTACTCCCCCTCCTTCCTTGAGAGTTGGTGTCATTTCCCTCCCCCGTCAGGGAAAGCCACTAACCCTTGTTTTGTAGATACCTAGATTTCCTAGATATCAAGTTCATTATATGTTTCATGGATTTTTTATCCTCCACTATCAACTCCCATGATCATGTAAGTGCAGGCAATGCCCTCTCTCTCTCTCTCTTTCATAATTCATTTGATATCTCTTTCATAGTATGATCATGGAATTTATTCCATGAAAGATAGATTAGCCACATTTTACTTTCACATATAAATGTTATATTAGTTTCATAGTAGTTATAATTACTCATATTTCATTTTTTCATAATCTAGTTGTTATTCTACTAACATGATAGTTATATTTACTTATCTCATTTCATAGTTTATATACTTTACTTTTAGTATAGTACTATCCTGATATTATTTTATTGTCATACATTTCATTTCTTCTCATTCTTCATTTTTTTCTTTTTCTTATACATGCTTAATAATATATTACATGTGCAGGTGTGTTATGGTTTCAATCTTTGCACTGATTGTTGGGACATGGGGTATCCATGCAAATTCAAGAACTTAAGTGAAGTTGAATATTGGATATTACACCCTCACTATGTCTGTGCATTATCTCTAACCATAAACACTAGTAGGCTCTTCCCCATGTATGAACTTACTCTTGTTGCTACTCTTCCTTTCTCTTTGTCTACTTTTTCTTTTCTTTCTTCTCTCCTTCCTTGAAACTTGTCACTATTCCCATCTTCCTGGAAGGGGGGAAATATGTAGGATAGGTTTTCTCACTTTAGCACTCACATGCTCTTACCCACTAGGAAGGTCATGGTGTGCCTCTTTTTTATGTCGTGTACATGTACGACCCACCCATTGATGGAACTATATCTCTCTACTATCCTCTTGTACTCGACCACCTTCCATGAGTCCATATACATTAGCCTAGATGTATGACCTCTTAGATATATCTAGTTTTTAGAAAGGGTATTTCCTTTGGGGCATGTTTTTGGGGTATTTCCTTACTCTATGGCTCCAGTTTGCAGGGTAAGCCCCTTGTTAGCGCTAGAAGTTGTCTCTTGAATGCTAGAGAGACAAGCCTAGCACATCTTAGTTTTAGGATTGGATTGGGTTTGGTGGGTAACTCAGTATGAATAAATGAGAAAGGGAGAGGGTAGCAAGCTAAACGCATATCAGTGATATACCATTGGGCATGGAGTCAAGTAAACACCCTTTTGATAGAAGGCAATTCAATTGCATATCAGACAAAAAATTATATGATAATGGATGGGAGAATGAAGAATGTAACAAAAAGTAGAACATCCACCAAATAAAGATTATCTCTACAAAATGGATTAGAAGGGCACTTGAACAAAGCACACAAATAATAGGCAGTCACAAAAAATTCTTTTCTTCTAGGGAATATATTATCTATGGACATCCATTGATTCTCAATGTCTACAAATCATTCAAGCAAGATGAAAATGCAAAATGGAAAACAAAGAAATTACAATCTGATAAAACAATTCTCATGAATGTTCAATGTCATAAATGATTACATAATAAAACACCCTTAGGATTACAATAACTCATCCAGGTTTCTTCCCCAAAGTGCCTCTCTCGCGACTCTCTTCCCCAAACTTTCCTTCAAAATGATCAAAATAAATAGCCCATACCCCCCTAAAATTCAGGGATTAAATCTTATTCATAGACTAAAAATAAAATCAATTTTTTAACTGTTGCATAAAAATCTAGGGCAGTTGAACTATTTCCTTCGAATCTGAAGTTGATTCCACTTGTTTGCCTGAGAAAGTAGACTTGAATAGTAATCATTATTCATAAAATATGGAGAAGACCATTGATGCTAATTTTGGGTCTTGAAATCCTGTGACACCTATATCATTTGACTCTTTGACAACTAATTTGTTTCCTTGAAAAGATGGATCTGCTACTTGGAAACTTGAAGATTGACTTGTTTCTAATTAAAATGATCAACCTCTGCTACTTCGATGAAGTATTCCATCTATGATGTTAGATGTCTTAAATGCCTTGAGATGCTGATAATAACCCTTTGAATGATGATTCAATGCCTGGAAATCTGGGATGATTGTTCAACTGTTTCCTCAAAGACATTGGATAGATCCCATTAAATCTGGAAATGGTCCTTTAAATGATTTGACTAACATCACTACTGCCAGGTGCCCTTCCACTTCTACATTTTTATCTTTGTACTACAAAAATGCTGAAATCGATCTTCGATTGACTACAAACTCTCCTTATCAAATTGAAGTCAATCCTTCCATACTGGAATCTGATCAAAACTGCACACACAGGGAATATTCTACAAGTACAATAGTAAAAACCCCCTCTTTTGTTGAAAAATTGTAACTTCAAAGAGTATTCTATTTATTATTGAGTCATTATTCATTATATCAATCCCCTTTTGTGGATTGATCATGTTGAGCATTGTAATTGACCAAATCCCCTTTTGCGGATTGGTCAAAACCAAATTGTATTATGCAAATTAATAAGTCGTCCCCCATGCCTAATTAAAGTGGTTTTAACCACTAAGAAGACAATTCGACCTTTCCCAGTGAAGAGACACCTTTCGCTCATCATCTCAATAAAGGAAGCCAATGCCTCATTATCTCACTCACTCATTCGCTCATCAAGTGCACAAGTTTGGTAGCTGCAGTTGAGAGAAGAAGGAAGAGAGAGGTGCATTGCTCAGTCTTGGATATTCTGTAGTGTTTTGGTTTATTGTCTTGGAATTGTATTGGCTATCTATATTAAGGAAGTTTTGTTGGGTTTTCTCCCCCATGAGGGTTTCCCAGGATAAATGTTGTGTATCTTGTGATTGTGTTTCTCTCAGTGATCCTACATATGCTATTGTTATCTAGTAAATTGAAAAGAAACCTAATAATATCTCAAAACTTAACATGGTATCAGAGCTAAGCTGAAGAGAGTGCCTTTCACCGGATAAACAAAAATGTCATTGTTGTCGTACAAGAAAATTAGGGCTTTTTGTTGGAGAGGAATATTTGCCTAAAAACCATCTAGAAAAGTGCGCCCTACCCTAGTGAATCTTTTGGCATCTTGAGCGCACCTTTTCAATGGATAGAGCCTCTGAAAAGTCAAACCCTAGTTTTTTTACTAGTACTAGAAAACCATAAAAACTAGGAAACCAGAACCAATACCAGAAGTACCAGTCCAAATTTCTGCAAGCTTAGTTTCAAGGGGTAAAATTTGGATTTTCAGAAATATGACTGCACTAGCTTACTCACCTCACCTCAGCGCATCTAGCCCCTAGATCATAATTTCAAAATTTGAAGTTTGAAAAATTAGGGTTTTCTCATAAAACCCTAAGTTACAGTTAAAGTACCAGTTGTAGTATAAGTTGCAGTTACAGCTGCAGTTCCAGTTGCAATGAAATATTTTGTAAAGTGTTGGCCAACCTTAAAGTTGAAACACCTTTGAAGTTTTGAAGGTTTGTTACCTATCACCGCTGCTACCGGATGGTACCACCTCCCATCGATACTATTAGAGGTATGTACTTACATATGTTTCAACTATATTATTCTAAGGTGTACTTGCAGGAGAAAGGATCTCCTATCATAGATCCAGAAGGATCTTAGATCCAACATACTCAGAAGACTAATGCACCCTAGGTTTGATTATCTTGATATACATCTATTTGTTATGACATTATTTTGACCTTATGAACATCCAGGTGGTATGTTGAAATCATACTAACGATTGGTCAAAATTATCAAGGCTGATTAAAGTTGAGTTTATAGAGATTATTCTCCAACTTAGATTTATGTCAAGATAACATATTGTGTTAGTACAGAAGACAGGTTGAACAAATCACTTGTCATATTGAGTGAATGAGACTTGAAATGAAAGAAACACACTCATTCTTGAGGACACAACTCCAAGTTCTAGGTTTGATTGATTAAGTTGATAAGATTCAAAGTTGCATATGACAAGTTGATAACTACCCCTTTACAAGTAAACACTATAGTTGAGGTAACAACCTTTGAAAAGTATTATACTTGGCAGGATGTGAGCATATTGAGATAAATTCTTAATGTAATAATTTACCAGATACAATTAACATCTCCTGTAGGAGAAACTTCTTATGTTGGTTCCAGGTTACCTTGGATGAATGTTTGATCACAACACTAGAAGAGTGTTGATCTCATTTTGTATTGTATATTACTTTTGATCTTTGTTTCAGATAGGTCACAAGTGAAATGTCTAAAGGAGCTACTGTGACGATTATTCATGCTATTGTTTTATTTACTATTATCAAAAGAGTATTATTCTTGCTTATTGTTTTGTTAACTTTTTTTCAGGTCACAGGTGATAACCCTGAGGAAGCTATAGTGAAGGTTGTAGAAGGCAACAGATTAGACGAGACATGAAGCAGACTATGTACATAACCATATACATTCATGAAGAAGAAGTTATTTTTTGAAATCTAGAGTATCTCTTATGGAGATTGATTGTAAGGAGCATAAGGCTACAAAGATGACCGAACATTACAACAAGAACTCACAATAGACTTGTTCACGGGATAATGAAGCCACCTTGACATGAAACAAAATTCACATGAATTTTGACTCAGCTTTTCATATTTAGACTTGGTATTCAACACCAAGTATACCCCATAAGAGATGATGAAGTCCTTGTGGACTCAAAATAAATCGAGAGTAAGCCTGATCTCATAAAGGATCAAATGAAGAAACAACTTCTAGGATTGGGAGAGAGATGCCATGAGAAGACTAGATCATAGCTTCAAAAACTTCTAGGAGATATGAAATATCCTGGGAAGATTACCTTGTTTTAGTGACAGAGAAGGAAGCCAATCAAAAAGAGTAGAATATGGATTATTCTGTGAGACTGGAAGAGAAGTCTGTCAGACAGTTGGCTTAGTTTGATGGATAATTGGTATGGATTGTTGCTTGTCATTGATTTCAACCATTGGAGAGTGATATTGTAGATTGATGTCAACCCTTAGTGATTGATGTCAACCCTTGGGAAAGTCCGGTACCCTCTTATATTAGGTACCTTCGATGATTCGACACCCTTATCTCACCTAACGACTCAATTGAATTCGGTAGCTAAGCCCCACCTCGCATAATAGTAATTTAAGGATATATCTGTTTTCAAGAGCTATATAACCTACAGGTTCGTACCTTACCTCCTTCATGCATACCTAACAGAGGAAGGAAATATGTACCCACTTCGGATAATCTCATATATAATGCAAGTTAACAACCTATAAATGGAACCTTCAGAGCCAATCCCGATAGCACCCAAGTTTGACTAATGGACCCAAGTTTGCTTGATGGATAATGGTATAAGTTTTGATATACTTGAAGGAAACACTATTATATATGGATATTGCATGTCATGACATTTCCAATGGTATGTGGAACGTCACATAACTCCTCACGGTTAGAGAGTTATGGCCATGTGAAGTTGGAGAACCCTCATGAGTCATCTAGAAGCCCCAAAAGGTCAAAGTAGTCAAAGTGGTTTACGAGATTTTTAGAAGGTAAATAATAAAGTGAAGTGATGAGTGTACTATAATTCAAAGTGAATACAAAATAAATTATTTAAATAATAAAGTTAATGGATAAATTACCAAGTTGACAAGTGGTTAGAAATGGGTTAGCCCTAAAATAAGGAAAGTGGTTTAAGATGGTTAGAAGGTAACCCATTGAGGTAAAGTAAAGTGATGAGTGTACTATAAGTCAAAGTGGATACAAAATAAATGATTTAAATAATAAATTTAATGGATAAATTACTAACTGGACAAGTGGTTAGAATTTGGTTAACTCTAAAATAAAGAAAGTGGGTTAAGATGGTTAAAAGGTAACCCCTTGAGGAAGCTACATGAAAGTATAAATAAGAGGCAAGGCTATCTCATTTTATATCATCACTTGAGAATATTGAATATCTACCGGTGACTGATGTAACCAAAGGATATATAAGCCAAATTTCAGCGATAAGGTGAAGTAAATAAGGCCGAAATTCAAGGGAGGATAAATTCTTTTGATGTTTCTTTCTAAGGTATGTTATTTACAAGTCATCTCACCATTTTCGCAATAACTTTTTTTATAGAATGATTCAGACCATGAAATTGATAGGCCATTGAGAAAACATATCCAAGTATCTGTGGTAGGAATTTCATCTTGTGGGTCATTTTATTTTTGGAGTTACACTCCATGGAAAATAGGGTTTGTGGGTAGTCCTGAAACTAGTCTAAAACAAGTGTTTCGGGTAAAAAAGTCATAACATATTCATAACAGATCCAAATTAAGTATGACCAAAAGTGTTGGTTATATTACAATATGTATTATTCTTTGTAATATTTTCAGATCCATACAACAAACATTCCATTTGGGGCACGCTCTACAAGTTCGCTCTCTAGAATAAGCCATAACTCAACAAGGTATGCCATTTTTTCTATAACTCATTTTCTGAGAGGTTCCAAGTAGTGACACCTGGAGGAATTACATAAAACAAACTGAAGAATATTGTGTACTATTTTCAGATCTTTATTCGTTACAGGTACATAGTTATGAATATTTCAAGTTAGGGTTGTTGACTAATCCAAAACTAGTCATGTGAGACTAAAGAAAAGTTTGATAAAAATGCTAGTCTCTTGTTGTTAAAGTTAAGGAAGGTTTGAAGGTATGTGATCATATACACCAAGTCTATTATAGAGTTACAAATCATATTTGGATGATGAAATTGATGTGGGATTTTTGTTGAGGTACATGTTGGGTACATGGTCGAGACAAGTAATTGATAAATTGGAACATACATGAGGTGTATAGTTGATGATGTTGGCACATCTTGATGAGTCATAGTTGATGAGTAGTTGATATATGATTGGTACATACTTGGTACATGGTTGGAGACACTTGTTAATAGTATTTTTGACACATGGTTTATGGATGATGTAGCATACTTGTATTGGTATATTATTAGAAGCACATATTGATATTGGTGATGATTATGATTTGTTGTGTTATGCTTGGTTGATGCACATCTTTGAGAGTTGTCTTGGTGTTTGATCTTGGTGAGTAGATCATATTTGGTTGATAATATTGATGAGACAGGTTGTTGTGATAGGTTGTTTGGACACGTTGTTGTGACAGGTTATTTGTACAGGTTTGGTTCATGGTTGATGCACTTGTTCATGGTACAGGTTTTGTACAAGTTTGGTGTATGGTTGATGCACTTGTTCATGGTACAGGTTTTGTATAGGTTGGTGCATGGTTTATGCACTTGTTTATGGTACAGGTTGATTATAGTTTGATTGGTACATGTTTACAACAATATATCTCACAGTGATAGTGTGAAAATGGTTCCATCATTCTACTTATACGTCAGGGCGGTTGGATGGGGAAAAGACAAGTGGTTGTAGTAACCTTCCAGTTGTAGCCAGAGAACATAGGGAGTTGTAGCCTCCTTCTAGTTGTAGCCAAATAATTGGGGATTTGGAGCTTCCCTCAGGTTGTAGCATGAGAAACTAGGGGGTTGTAGCCTCCTTCTGGTTGTAGCCAGAGAATTGGGGAGTTGGAGCTTCCCTTAGGTTGTAGCCTAAGAAACTATTGGGTTGGAGCCTCCTTCCAGTTGCAGCTGGAAAACAAAGGAAGTTGGTGCTTCCAATGAATGTAATTCTTCAAGATATATAATAAAAAGAATTCCATGGTTTTCTCCCTCTTTGGATTTCCACGTAAAACACTGGTGTACTATGTATGTGTATGATTGTTCATTTGTTCATTGATTATTTACTCTATAGTTATTGGATGATAATTATACATTGATATAACACTGTGATTATATGGTTAAAAATGATTAAATTGCTCTATTAATGATTCACCCCCCCCTCAGTAATCCAACAATTGGATTCAGAGCCGGTTCCTTCAGGAAACAGTTTAACCACTGGAAGGATATCATGGATTATTCTGAGAATGGAGTACCAATGTTTAATGGTCAGAACAATTTTAAGTATGATATGTGGAGAATAAGGATGAACGTATTTTTACAGGCACAGGGACATTATATTTGGCTATCAGTTGTTACAGGATACAATAGTTCCAAAAAGACTACAGCCAAGAAAGAATTGAGGAAGAATAACAAAATAACAATGGATTTCATCTAGGAAGAATTACCTAATCCGGTAAGTGAAAAGGTTGGTAAATTTTCATCAGCAAAAGAACTTTGGGATAGGTTACATGACATATATTCTTCACCCATCACATATTCAGAAAATGTCAAAGAAGATGTAGATACAAATCAAGAAGAATTATGTTCACCATGTCAAGCAGATTCATAAGATGAAGAATACATAATCACCAGAGGCATGTTGTTTTGTTTTAATTGTGAAAAACGTGGACATCTTGAAATAAAATGCCATGAAGGAAATGAGATAGAAAAACTAATTGAAAAGGAAGACACTTATGAAGAAGAATTGATTAGTGCTTTAGATGAACTAAGAGAAGAAAACAATTCACTTAAGAAAGAATTGATGAAACAAAAGGAAAGTGTTCACATTTTTTAACAAGCCCAACAGGTCATCGAGAACTTAAGAACTCAGCTAGAGGAAACTAGAAAGATTGAAGAAAATCTTGAATATCAAAAGAAGTGTTTGGAAACCAACATAACAACACGGAAGGAAGAAGTAGAAATGAGAGAAAAGATATTGACAGGTCATCTTAAGGAAATAACTAATTATCTAAACCAGCTTGAGGCAGAGTTTGGTCAAGAAGAGAAAGGACTTGAAGAAGAAATAATCACATTAAAAATTCAACTTGAAGAAGCGAAAAGAACAGAAGAAGTCATGAAGTCTCAGATAATGAAGAAAGAAGAAGAGGTTGAGAATCTTGAAGAAGAAGTTGTCACATTGAGAAGTAAAATTTTCAAGCTCAACAAGAATGTTGAAGAGACAGAAACATCCACATCAGTTATAGAGAATGAAGAGAAGCACTCTAGGTTGCTAGAAACGAAGAATGAAGAAATTAGAAAGAGTTATGCAGAAGTACTCAAAGGAAGGAATCATGGTCAACCAGAATATAAGAAAACTATTGAAGATACATCTTCAAGAAGACCATCCATGTTCAAGCCACAAAGAAGCTTCAATCATGATCATGATCAATCAAGGCAAAAATTCAGAAGGACTATGCCACAAAGAAGATCATTCACTCCTAGGTATGAAAATTTATTTTATGGTCATTGTTTTTATTGTACTAACTTTGGACATAAGGTTGCAGATTGTAGGGATTATAAAATAAATGTTCAAGAAAGAAGTGCCTATGTGGCCACATGTAACATTGAGTGTTACAAATGTCATAACTATGGACACATAGCCAGTGATTGTAGAAGCATGATCAATAATTTCATGAAAGAGAATACTGATATAAGATATAAGAAAATATGGATAAGAAAACGGGAAGAAGAGGTGAACAAAGACCAGGTACCAGAGATCACAAGATTGGCAATAAAACGAGATGAAGAAAATTCTACAGAGAAAAAGAAAGATGTCAGATACAGAAAGGTTTGGAAAATAAATGAAAGAAAGGAAGGATAGGTAAATAAGGAACAAGTTCAAGAGATTGTAATTTCAGGAATTGTAGTGAAAGATGGATCCACAGACAAAAAGAAAGAATTCAGATCTCAGAGAGATAACGAATCTACCAATGAAGATGATGATGAATCTACCAATAAAGATGACAATGAATACACATCAGAGAAGGAATTGTTCTGAGTCATCCAGCTTAGAGACTCCCAAGTAATATGAATATTAGACAAGGGGAGTCTATGAGATAGTTGTGATAGACCAAAGAACCATCCTTTGAGCAACTTCCAGATTTTGAGTAGACAGATTCAGAGCAGTCAGTTAGCAGAAGTACAATTTGATATATTAATCAAGACTTCATGATAGTATAGTGATACATGGGTCATAATTATGGACAATTGCACAAGTAGAGTCTTGGACAATATGGACAAAGATGAATTCGTAAGAACACTTATAAGGTTTGGACAGATATATGACAGTGGACAAGAGCATGGATTCATATATTGGTTCAAAGAGTAGTTCAGAGACAAAGGAACATTATCATAATGGATGATAATTACACAGGAAATGGCTCTAACAATGCTAATGGATTCCAAATTGACAGATATTTTTTGGACACTTGTAGTGCATACATCAATTAACATTCAAAATAGAGCAATGCTCAAAAATAACAATGACAAAACTGCCTACGAACTATGGAAATGAAGCGCAGACAACAACCTCTACATCAAGGTAACTCAAGGTAATATTTTATTAATTGAAATTTATGTTGATGATATTGTTTTGGAAGTACTAATGACAGGTTAAGCCATAAATTTGCAAAGGATATGCATAATGAATTTGAAATTTCATTACTTGGAGAACTATCCTTCTTTTTGGGTCTTCAGATATGTCAAAGAAACCAAGGAATTTTTATTTCTCAAAGTATATTAGAGAAATGCTAAAGAGGTTCATAATGGAAGATTCCAAACTAGTTACCACTCCTATGCAAAACAATTGCAAGTTGAGAAAAGATGATGATTCAAAGTCTATAGACCAGAGGAAATACAGGTCAATTATTGGTAGCTTACTATATGTGACAACATCCAAACCATATGTAATGCAGGCAGTTGGACAAGTGGCATGATTTCAAACAACACCAAAGGAATGTCATTGTTTAGCAGTGAAGAGGATTTTCAGATATCTCAAAGGAACATAAGAGTTTGGATTATGGTATACAAAAGGAAAGGATCTATCACGTATTTCCTACACAGATGTAGATTGGGAAGGTTGCATTGATGACCAACGAAGCACCAGTGGAGAAACGCTCTACTTGGGTGAGTATTTAGTATCTTGGCTAAGAAAGAAACAATCATCAATATCCTTATCCATAGTCGAGGCAGAGTATATTGCAACAACGACATGTTGTACACAAGTTCTATGGATGAACCAAACTTTGACAGATATACAGGTTGAGTATGATGAGCCCATTCCAATATTGTTATAATACAAGCGCCATCAGTATCTCAAAGAACCTGGTGATGCACTCCAACACAAAGCACATTCCAATCAAGTATCAGTTTCTAGGGGAACAGGTTGTAGAGAAGAACATCAAAGTTGAATATGTGGGAACAAAATAACAAGTGGCATACATATTTAAAAAACCGATTCCACAGGAATCCCTTGAGTATCTTCTCCATAGACTAGGAGTAATTTCTACTCCAAAATGAATGCTTTTGAATGCTTATCTTTAATGTCTTATATGTACACGAGGAAGCACCATAAATAGGACAAAGGGGGAGAGATTTATCAAATGCAAAGGTAAATGCTTGGAGAGAGAGCATAGAGGCATGTTTCCAAGGGGAGTGATTGTCACAAGGGAAGAATGAGTGATATGAATTCAGAGTGATACCCTTTGTCAAAGGGGGAGATATTAGTCATATGAAGGGAAAGAGATTAATCAGAGGCTTATAAACACAAAGAAAAATCAAAGGCACGTAGACAGGGGGAGAAGCCCTAAGGAGAGTTCAGAGAGGGGGAGAAAACCCAAAGGGAGATACCATTTTCCATTGATGTCAAAGGGTTAAAGATAGAAACATTGATGAAGAGTATAAGAATGAATGTTATCATGACTAAGTGTTGCCATCAATGTTGGTGTTTCCATCAATGCAAAAGGGCGAGATTGCTAGATTGGCTTAGGTTGATGGATTGTTGGTTTTCATTGATTTCAACCATTCGAGAGTGATATTGTAGATTCATGTCAACCCTTAGTGATTGATGTCAACCCTTGGAGAAAGTTCGGTAGTGAATTCTGGTAGCACCCAGGTTTGGGTAATGGACCCAAGTTTGTTTGATGGATATTGGTATGAGTTTTGATATATTTTTAGGCAAGAATATTCTATATCGATAGTACATGTCATGCCATTTCCATTGGTATGTGTAACGTCACATAACTCCTCACGGTTAGAGAGTTATGGCCATGTGAAGTTGGAGAACCCTCACAAGTCATCTAGAAGCCCCAAAAGGTCAAAGTAGTCAAAGTGGTTTAAGAGATTTTTAGAAGGTAAATAATAAAGTGAAGTGATGAGTGTACTATAATTCAAAGTGAATACAAAATATATTATTTAAATAATAAATTTAATGGATAAATTACTAAGTTGACAAGTGGTTAGAAGTGGGTTAGCCCTAAAATAAGGAAAGTGGTTTAAGATGGTTAGAAGGTAACCCCTTGAGGTAAAGTGAAGTGATGAGTGTACTATAAGTCAAAGTGGATACAAAATAAATTATTTAAATAATAAATGTAATGGATAAATTACTAATTGGACAAGTGGTTAGAAGTTGGTTAACCCTAAAATAAGGAAAGTGGGATAAGATGGTTAAAAGGTAACCCCTTGAGGAAGCTACATGAAAGTATAAATAAGAGGCAAGGCTCTCTCATTTTATATCATCACTTGAGCATATTGAATATATACAGGTGACTGATGTAAACAAAGGATATATAAGCCAAATTTCAGAGAGAAGGTGAAGTAAAGAAGGCCAAAATTCAAGGGAGGATAAATTCTTTTGATGATGCTTTCTAAGGTATGTTATTTATAGGTCATCTCACCATTTTTGCAATAAATTGTTTTCTAGAATGTTTCAGACTGTGAAATTGATAGACCATTGAGAAAACATATCCAAGTAGTTGTGGTACGAATTTCATCTTGTGGGTCATTGTATTTTTGGAGTTACACTTCGTGGAAAATAGGGTTTGTCGCTAGTCCTAAAACTAGTCTAAAACAGGTGGTTCGGGTAAAAATGTCATAAATTCTTTATAAAAGATACAAATTAAGTAAGACTAAAAGTGTTGGTTATATTATAGTATTTAGTATTTTTTGTAAAATTTTCATATTCATAGAACAAATATTCCATGCGGGGCACGTTATACAAGTTCACTCTCTAGAATAAGCCAAAATTCAACAAGGTATGCCATTTTTTCTATAACTCATTTTCTGAGAGGTTCCAAGTATTGGCACTTGGAGGAATTGCATAAAACACAATGAAGAACATTGTGTACTATTTTCAAATATTTATTTATTACATGTACATAGTTATGATTATTTCAATTTAGGGTTGTTGACTAATCCAAAACTAGTCATGTGAGACTAAAGAAAAGTTTGATGAAAATGCTAGTCTCTTGTTGTTAAATTTAAGGAAGGTTTGTAGGTATGTGATCATATATACCAGGTCTATTACAGAGTTACAAATCAAATTTGGATGATGAAATTGATGAGGAATTTTGGTTGAGGTACATGTTGGGTACATGGTTGAGACAAGTAGTTGATAAGTTGGCACATACATGAGGTGTATAGTTGATGATGTTGGTACATCTTTATGAGTCATAGTTGATGAGTAGTTGATACATTATTGGTACATACTTGGTACATGGTTGGAGGCACTTGTTAGTGGTATTGATGACACATGGTTTATGGATGATGTAGCATACTTGTATTGGTATATTATTAGAGGCACATATTGATCTTGGTGATGATTATGAGTTGTTGTGTTATGCTTGGTTGATGCACATATTTGAGAGTTGTCTTGGTGATTGATCTTGATGAGTAGATATGATTTGGTTGATAAGATTTATGAGACAGGTTTTTGTGATAGGTTGCTTGGACAGGTTGTCGTGACAGGTTATTTGTACAGGTTTGGTGCATGGTTGATGCACTTGTTCATGGTACAAGTTTTGTACAGGTTTGGTGCATGGTTGATGCACTTGTTCATGGTACAGGTTTTGTATAGGTTGGTGCATGGTTGATGCACTTGTTTATGGTACATGTTGATTACAGTTTGATTGGTACATGTTTACATCAGTATATCTCATAATGATAGTGTTACAATGGTTCCATCATTCTACTTATACGTCAGGGCGATTGGATGGGGAAAGAACAGGTGGTTGTAGTCACCTTCTAGTTGTAGTAGGAGAACATAGAGGGTTGTAGCCTTCTTCTAATTGTAGCCAGAGAATTGGGGAGTTGAAGTTTCGATCAGGTTGTAGCCTGAGAAACTAGGGGGTTGTAGCCTCCTTCTGGTTGTAGCCATAGATTTGGGTAGTTGGAACTTTCCTCAGGTTGTAGCCTGAGAAACTAAGGGGTGGGAGCCTCCTTCCTGTTGCAACTAGAAAAAAAAAGGATGTAGGTGGTTCTAATGAATGTTATTCTTCAAGACATATAAGAAAAAAAAATTTGTGGTTTTCTCCCACTTTGGGTTTCCATGTAAAACACTGGTGTACTGTGTATGTGTATGATTGTTCATTTGTTCATTGCTTATTTACTCTACAGTTATTGGATGATAATTATACATTGATATAACACTTGTATTATATGGTTAAAAAGGATCAAATTTCTCTATTACCGATTCACCCCCCTCTTAGTAATCCAACAAAGTCAATATTAACTTCCAAGATTGATCTAACAGATCAAGCATGTTGCAGATGTACGAATCCCGATGTGTGTCCATAGGATTCTCCTAGCAAGAGGGAGAAGACTACGACAAGACACTTACTCTAGTAATTGAAGAAATAGTTCCAGTATTCATCAAGACATCCTAAACAACCATGATTGATATATAGTATGAGATGCAGGGGTATAAATAACCATATTTAAAATTGAGTGGAAGTTGGTGCAATACATTAGTTGGGTCATGGAGAAATGACTATAATAAAAAAATAGAGTTACCTACATGAAATAAGAAGAGCTACCTTCAATATCAATTATTAAGCCACTCTCAGTTTTAGATAAAGTTGTTGTTGTGATAAAGTAGAGGAGTTACTCTCATATTTTAGTAGTCATAGTGAGAATGGAGAAGCCATTCTCAACTTCAGAGCAACTGCAGGTGCAGAGTCCCACTTCCAAAAGAACAATTGAATAAAGAGGAGAGGACATACTCTCAGGCAGTGAGACAGATAGTGCTTTGAAGAAAGAACATAAAGCTAGCACATGATTGTGCAAATTAAATTGAAGTTGAAGCAAGTGTACCAGGATGGTACAATAGGATTTGAATATTGAAGATAGAAAGACTCATGTTTGTCGGTTGAAGGAAGACCTGTATGTGTTGAAGCAAGATCCTAGAGCTTGGTATGGAATAATTGACAGTTTCTTGAAGAGCTTGGGCTTTACCAAGACTAAAGTTGATTCTAACCTTTACCTCAAGGTTATGAATGATGATCCAATGATGTTGCTAATATATGTAGATGATGTATTCTTGACAAAATGAAGAAAATATCATCATAGATTGTAGAAGAATATTGCTACAGAGTTTGATGAAATACCTAATGCATTATTACTTAAGTCTCAAAGTTTGGCAGAGCCGAGAGAAGATCTTCCTTAACCAAGGGAAGTATGAAGTATGCAGTTGAAATGCTGAAGAGTTTTGATATGTTGGAGTGTAAATCCATGAACACACCCATGGAAACAAAGTTGAAGATCCTAGTTGATACTTCATTAGAATTGGTGGACGCTACGTTGTACGGTCAAATTATTGGTTCAGTAATGTATCTAACAGATGCTAGGCCAAATATATGTTTTTCCTTGTGTTAGTATCTAGTAGAACCCAGACGTGTTCACCTTGATGATGCAAAACATGTGATGAGATACCTTAAGGGTATGTTGGGTTTTGCTATATGTTATACTAGAGATCATGACTTCAGATTGAGTGGTTATACTAATTCAGATTGGGTTGGAAGTGTCTCTGATAGAAAGAGTACCTCAAGATGTTGTTTTAGTCTGGGGTTAGCCATGATCTCATGGCATAGTAGGAAGAAATCAAGTATTTCTGTCAACACGACAGAAGTGGAATATATTGCATCATGTTCCACCAGTTGTGAATCCATATTGCTTTAGATGTTGTTGACAGATCTATTAGATCTAGAGATGGAAGCCACCGAGATCTTATGTGATAACTAGAGTTGTATAAATATTATGTGTTCCATGATGAGTGGAATCACATAGATATCTGTTATCACTTCATACATGATATGATGCAGTGAGGAGCTATATAGCTCCATTATGTTGGCACAGATGAGCAGGTTGCAGATGTGTTGACCAAGCCTCTGTCTCATGTAAATATTGAGCACTTTCGAGACAAGCTTGGTATAGTCTGAAAGGACCTCCCCCGAAAGGGGGAGTAGTGTTGATGCCAACCTTGTGTTGAGATTTCCAGCTTCATGCTGATGTTGATGTGATGCCAACCTTGTGTTGAATATTTCTAGCTTCGTGCTGATGTTGTTGAGATGCCAACCTCGTTTTGAGGATTTTCAGCTTCATGCTGATGTTGTTGAGATGCCAAACTCATGTTGAAGATTTCCATCTTCGCGCTGATGTTGTTGAGATTCTAGCCTCGTGCTAAATATTTCTAGCTTCATGTTGATGTTGATGTGATTGTTACAAGGGAAAAACTCTCTATGGCCAAGGGTAAACCACAACAGACAGATGTGACTGCAAAAATCAATTCAATTCCAACATATGCTATATAAACTAATGTGCAATACAAGAAAGAGGCCTACCTCAATCCAGCATTTGATGATGTTCCATCGTTGATCACTTTGACCCAAAAATTTATACCTGCAAGAAGTTCTCAACAAACAAGCAAAGCAAGTATATAGTGATGATATAAAAGGGATTAACACATCAGATAGCATAATCCATTAATAGACATTACAAACACACCCATGGATAATAATCATATATTTGCAAGATACTAATAGGATGGGAAAGGAGTATTTCTATTAATAATTGATTAGCAGAAGTGTCAACATTACAGACTTCCATGTCGGCACAGTTCGAAACCAAGAAACCAAGTTCCTTCCAACTGGGTCTCCACCACTTCAATCCTCCACCAAATGAAATCTCATGAGAAAGAGGCAAAGAGGTCCTCTCAACAATAAGGGAAGAGCTTGGGGGTTGAACACTGTGTTCAGACTTGAGGGACAAAGGGATGCAAACGCAATATGAAGTAATTTCTCCAGAGTAACTTTGCTCTCAAAGTTGAATGCTTTCTCTCTCTTTTCCATAGTTCAAAATTGTGCTCTTATAGCCTCCAAAATGTAACTAAAGGGCCAATTCAGAACGTTTCCAGTATATGGAAGGCCAAGGATCAGAGATCTTCTATCGTGACATGGAAACCCGACCTCATTTTGTATTTTCTAGCAAAAATTCCGATATACATGAGCTACAGTGGAGCATCAAGCATATACGCATCTTGTATAATTGATAGGGAGCATATATGTCGAAAAATGTATGTTTTTAGCTCTGGATTCATCAAAAAGGGATGAAAAGTCTGCATAGGGAAATGGAAAAAGGCCCTCTGTGCAAGACAACAATAATGAGGAAAATATTTCTATAACAGATGCCCCCTAATGTGTGAGATCAAAGGAGTATCTGTGATGAACAAAATACATTATAAATAACCCAGAAGTGGAGTGGTAGAGAACTAGCTGGACGAACTCAATTGCTCATGTTTGCCAAGAATACAATGTAGATCCATGTGGAAAATATACCAAACAAGTGTTCATGGCCATGAATAGGAAAATACAAATGTGGTTATATGCCAAAAGTTGTCATAGTCACAAACAAGACCCAGTGAAACTAGTATCAAAAATCAATCTAAAGATATCTATATACAATGGAGTACAATCTGATTTCCCATGATCACTGAAGTCAAATAGGTACTCGTTCAATGAAATGGAAGCAACAACTTAGGAAAGTTGTGGCCACATAGTGATGTCTTCAAGTCTTCTACATTATCTTCCAATGGTGCAAGTCTACATCATGTGAATAAATGAGTTGAGGTCGAACATGATGAGACATCGTTTGATTACCAGTCATTGAAGTATACCTTTAACAAATGCGAGAGAACCTACCGATAATGAAAGTAGGTATCAAGGCACTGAGTACATCTCTACAAATGTGAATAAAGGAGTTGGTGTCGAACATTTGAGAGATCCATTAATCATGAGACATTGATGTATTCCCATATGTCAATGGCGAGAGAGATTGCCACTAATGACTGCAAGCCTCAAGGTACTCATAAAACTCTAGGTCTCATATCCAGAATAAATGAGATGAAGTCGATAGAAAGAGACCCGCTGAAAGTAGAGCATTGAGGCATATCTCATCAATCAACATGAGGAACAACGCAAGAGCTTCATGATTTGGTGGAGATCAGACAAAGAACATGTTCACGAACCAACGACTCTGTGTGTCTTTCGCGTGTGCCAAATGCAAGCGGTACACAAAAAGGACCCTCTGAATAGTAGTCAATGATGAAAAACTGCTGACAAAGGCAAGGAAGCCACCAATAAGGCTAATGACATCCAAGACACTGCACGAATCCAAAAGTGTGAATAGATGTCTTGCCGTCGAACAAAAGGGAAACCACCCAGTCAACGACCAATGATGAAATGTCGATTGTGGGGTTCAAGGTGACCTACCAATGATGAAAGTAGGACCAGGGTGCATGATAAGACCAAAGTATCATGTGATTCTGAGACAAACTGAGGGTATGGCCGATATGCAAAGTCAAGATTTCTGAGGAGTGGCCGACATAGGTTGATAGGCTTCCTTTGAAAAAGAGTATGAGACATATGGTGGACTCCGGTAGCATGGACTCAATGATATGACAATTAGATGCAGGATGCATCAATAACGTTCTGTATAGGGACTAAAAGAGTAACCAGTCAGTAGAGAAAACTTTGTAGTGAGATTATCTTCTTAAGGCCACGCTAAACCCAAAATTATGATGACACAAAAAGGACTCAATAACTTTGTGCTATGTTCAAAGGTGACACGACTGCTGCCAATTACAATATAGCATTCCCTTCCCGCCCGTCTTTTTTTGTTTTTTCATAACAAATGAATGCTATGATACAGAGGAAGGAACGAGTGTCGCAAGTAAGCAAAACTAGTTCCAGCATTGGAACGTACCTACGCTCAATGCAAGGAAATGCATGCGGGAGATGGACACTCGAGGTGATATTCCCTCCAGGGTATAGGGTGTCAAAATTGTGAAGGATAAAAACAAGGCTTTGCTTGGTTGAGGATGCAAACTGATTAGGCAACAATTTATAATGAAAAGTGAGAACCGGCTAAAGGCTCAATACAACAAGCGAGGGCATGAGATGCAATCACAACTTAACGCCAAAAAATGTCATTTTTTATATCTTTTAGTCTACTTGGTGTGAAAAAAGGGGTAAACTTGTGCCAAATAGACGTCTTTTCAAATCTAATTTACGAGTGTGAAAAAGACAAGTTCACTCGGCAATCTTTTTTATTTTTGATAGCAATTCGGAAAAGAGATTAACTAGGACTCATGATATTTCAAATCCAATTTTAACGAGTATGAAAGGGACAAATCACTCGGTGATATTTTTAGTTTTTAGACGAGTCAGAAAAGAGCTTAACTAAGACTCGTTATTGGGAGTCCGCGGGTAATAAGGCTGTGTGTGCATGAATGAGAAATGAGGCTCATTGTAAAGTCACATATTGAATTATAATGGACTCCCGGTCCTAAGAAAAAAAAACTCGGCATGGGAACCAAATGACAAAGAGGTTCTAACAGGGTACCCATGTTTGGTAAGTCTCTACCATTTATTAACGATGCTATTAATAGTAGATCGAGGTTTATGCGTCGCAATAAATGGGTTCGTACCTAAGGCGTAAAAAGCAGTAGTCGAAGGATAATGCAAAAAAATGCACGATGTAGTAGATACCTATCTTATATGCTAGGTTATGAATATACCTGCCCGAGGAGACAAACGACCAACCATGAATTTGAAATCTGCAAGAAAAGTGAGTCAAAGTTGAAAAAACCAGCTTAAAACCATTCTTGAATTAGTCCATTAGACAAAAAAATAGCATAAAACTATATCAAGTGGGTAAAAAATGGCTTATAAATAGTAATAAATCAAAATTTACTGTATCATTTTCAGTTTTACCCAAATAGTGCAATTTGGACTAAAACACCTCCGGAATTCAAACGACGATCACGGGAGCAATAGACAACGAAATCATGCACTGTCTAGACCAGGTAACTCTTCATCCTATCCTCTTCAAATTCAGTGGTTTACATTTTTGAGTTAGGTTCTATTTTGTTAGCTTTTAAGGGTGCAAATTGGGTTTTTCGGTATACGTAGGTTTCTTTGAATAGGTCGCATATATGACTAGCTATACGCCCCTATGTGAACCACATGGGGTGTATATCAGGCCCTACCCGCGACTATTTGTAAATAAACCACGTATACGTGCACAAATGGAAAAAAAAAGATGTTTCTAACTAAAATATGATTTTTTTTTTGCAGGATGGTGTTGGAATGGAGAGAGCGAGAGCATGAGGAGGTAGATGCAGCAGTGGATCGAGATCTGGTGGCTCAAGTGGCTTTAAAATATGTGGTTTATACAAGTTTTGGTCTCTCAAAGGAATGAGGGCCCAAGTGAGGTTGTTGGAAATGCTGGTGGGCTATTGGGATCCCGATAGTGAGAGCTTTATCCTTGATGGACAACCATTAAGGATCAAAGTAGAGGAGATCTACTTCTTGATTGGACTTTCACGCCGAGGAGAGGTTGTGGACCTCAAGTCATGCAGGGTAGGGAGTGGGATGAAGGTCGAAGAATACATCGAGGCCCAATGTGTTGTAGGGACTCCCATGGTGGGAATTCAAATCCCTATCCAGGCTATAGGTAACCTCAACCTAAATATTATTGTGCTCATGCTTACCAGGATCATAGGATCGATCTCGTTGCATCAAGCATCAAGACCACTTATGTTTTACTCACTGGAGTATGTGAGATCCACTGTCTACGATTGGTGTGCCTCACTGTTGATCAACATGAAAGGTCAGTTGACAAAGTGCAAGCAGGGGGGGAAGCGAAACTTCGGGTTTGCCTCTATCCTTTGCAGCTTCTTTTTTGAGTGAGTCCTAGGTTTGGGACCTAGAGTGGAGATAATTCCTAGAGGACCATGTGATCCGGCTATGGCACGATGGATCGAGGTCATGAGATGGCAGGGGGGAGGTAGGGTGGTGACACCCTACAATGATGATTTTTTCTTCTGGTGGCAGAGACAAATCATAGCTCTGGATGACTATCCCTATGCAGGAATCGATTTCAAAGGAGATCCTAATATGTAGCTTCCACCAGGAGCCGTCTCCGATGCCATAGATAAAAAGTTTTTATATATTTTATTTTTTTGTATTTTTGTATTGAAGAGAACAAAAATATTTTTTGATGGTGTTTTAAATATTAACTCGATACTTGTGTGATTGCAGATGTGGGTCCAAAACGGCCAGAGGGATTCCTACGACATAGGTGGAGGCACCAAGGAGATGAGGCAGTGGGAGGATAAGCGCAGAGAGTCCTACAAAACGTGCAGGGTAACCTGTCTCGTTTGACACAGAGGATTCCTATGGTTCAGGTGGAGGATCTACCTGAAGCCATGCAAAGGCAGGTTGCCAGTGTACCTAGAGCATGGGTATGACTCTTCCAGTGTTCCACAAACACCGTGGTTTTCTATCATGATACACATATGGTGCCACAAGCGTAGATGTCACGGGACATGTATATCGGCTGTATATGTATTTTGAGGGTTTTAGCCCCAATTTTGTAATATAAACACCATATTTTTTTGGAAATATATAAAGAGGGATATTCAGCTCTACTCATATCTTACAATGTGTACATTGATTTAATGGTCTTCTTTTCTTTATTAATGTGACAAATGCCAATCTAAAACATAATTAGCATAGGCATCGTGTAACACCCATCTAGGATGTTAGGAAATTAATCATTCCTTGAATACATACACAATAACAACTTTGTTTTAGTATAATTTCATTGATTTTCATTTACACATTTCTTCTACATTTGCTCAATGATAAATATAGATAATATGATGAAATAAGTAATATGTTAACTCTATGATTTAGAACTTAAAACAAAAGTATATACAAAATATCAATAACCAAATACCACCAAAAAATACCTCCTCCTTAGCTTGTCGAAGCTCATCGGTTGTAATGTAGTCTTGGGCGCTTCCAAGCATTATTTTCTCGCTTTCCCAGAGTGAAACAACATAATCCTCCCTACCAAATAGGAGCCTATCCGACTTCCTAGCTCCAAGAAACCTTTCGGTTTCTTGGCCCTCCATGCCCGTGACTCCAAGAACAACAAAGCACAAATGCTCAAAGAAAACTATCACAAGAATTATATCTTCCAAGAATTTCACAACCTCTCATCATGCTCAAACCTCTCCATTCTCCCCCTCCTCTCTACTTCTTCTCCCTATTTATCAAGTTTCCATACACACTTCCCCAAGTCTCCTCAACCACCCTCATTATTATCCATCAACCTCCCTTATCTAGATATTTTGGGAAAATATTAAAATAAAACTAAATATAAATGACTTGCATTAAACAACAATAAATAAAATGAAAAGTCTTTCTTCTCATGCTAGCTAATAAATGTCATTTGATCATTTCCCCCAAAATGTACATAACACCCCACCATGCTCATTTAATTCATCATACCCACCATCTATCAAAGTCAAGAAGGTATTTAATGCTTCTAGATATTTTGTATGCAATATAATTTACATATTCAATAAACATT
>ML790085.1:214384-259646 GCA_009831015.1 Picea engelmannii
AACAACTAAACTAGTGAGCATAGGGACATAAGAACAAAAGAAACAATAAGACCCATGTCACCAATGGTAAGGTTTATATCAGTGAAAGAAAACACCAAGAAGAAAGAGGACTATGAGTCCCTTCTTCCTCCAAGGGAGGGCTCAAGGACCCCCACAAATAAGCTCTTCTTACAACTTTTGAATGAAAATGGTGAAAGAATTCCTTGCTAATCCACTCAAGGGGTGAGATGGATTGCCCAATGTAATGGTGCTAGTATACTCTTGATGAGAATAGAGGATTCCTCAAGAGAATAGTAGCAGCATAACTTTGCTATTGAAATTCCTTAAGAATGAAGTGCACCCATGGCCTTGTTTTATAGCACCTCTTTGAGGTATTGTGCAACCAACTTGTAGTGTGAAAAGAGGCTAATTAGAGCATTTTTAGGTCTTTGACTAGCCACCCAGTCGGATCTAGTGTATATTTGAGTGTCAAATCAACTTGGAAGCTGAACCAGAAGTGGGTGGGAGGACGACCACTCTCATAAATGTGTCATTCTCATATGTGCATAGCTTTTAGCGACCACAGTCGCACATCAGGTGCATGTGTGCTTTTCCTGCGTTTCTAGTTTGTGCATGTGCACGCGCGCCCTGTGTAGTCATAACACACTTTAATTTTGTCATTGGTTGTATAGTTTTTGACCCTTTGGAAATGATTTTGTGGTAATTTTGGTCCATGGGTGACCTCATAACTGTTTAACGATGCTGGATTCTTGTAACCATTTACAGACGAAATTTCAGTGATAACAGATTCCCCCTGATGGATGAGGTTAGGAGCATACGTATAGCCGAAATTCATCAATGTTTCTTCTACTGAGAGTGTCATTGTAAGAGAGAGCAATAGTGGGATTATCAAGAGTTACCCATTGGAGGGAGAAGGGAACCTGTATAACCCAACCTTCCATAAGATGTGTAAAAATAAACTGTGTACAAACGAGGTGGGCATGCCCCATGCTCATGTCATGTAACTCAAAAAGGAATGGTGTGTTGATGTAGACAACTACAACACCCTTGGGGGCGATCGAGATAAAGGCAGAAGAAAATTCTGCGGAGGAACATACTCTGAACAGTAGGCAGTGACATCTATAAGAAATATCACGAAATCTGTAGGCATTGATAGCCCAGCCAAGTTTAGAGGTCTTCGGAAAATATAAGAAATAACTGCAATAGTCACAAAGTAAGACCCATCATAACATGAGAAAGTGTTGAAGTCGAATGTTACGGGGGTCAACGATAGAAAGGAGCAATTGTGGTTCTCCCTATGCCATCCGAGACCTCTCATTGGAAAGGTAATGAGAGTCAAGATACTGTCGCCCTTCTAGAAATTGTGTTGATGTCGAAAAAAAGGGGGACGCGACTCCAATAAGCAAAGGGCTTCATGAAATCTACTAGGTGAGGTTAGGAACTGGAGGAGGTACATGTATGAAGTCAATATGTAGGAAGAATCAAGACTGCCCTTGGTTGGGGGTGTGTGTGAGGTATAAGTGGCCGCAATCGTTCAACTAGGTCGAGTGTCAGGGGGACAACAAGACATGGGATAAGTTGTGCCAGAGGTGGGACAAAGTGAACAAACTCAGAGGGTAGAGGTAAGTGGCCTGTGGGATACTCAGAGTATATGGATGATATCAACCAGGGTAGATGATAAGGAGTTCCCCAACCAAGGGTGACATGGGTTGCGTTTGCCAAAAAAAAGGGAAGAAGGTCACTAAAGGGGCGACAAAAAGATATGTAAATGCTGGAAACAAAGGCCTTTTACAAAATAAATAAAGAATAATTTGGGATGAGTGTACAAATACAGAAACGGGTGCCCCAATGTAATATGGTTGGGCCGGTTAGGGTGCAATTTGCTTGAAGAACTGGTGGAGGGTGGGGGCCCCATGGGTGGGTTTTTGTATGAGGTAGGTGAAATGGAGGGAAATTTATAGAGGGGAAAACTGATTTGTGGATGAAATGGAGGGTTCATGATACTGTGGAGGTGCAGTCAAAATAGAACCTTGAAGAAATAATCTGGGATTCCAGTGGGAAAGCTAGCAAAATGAGGAGAAGGAGTATGTGGCTGATACGCGACATGATGCAAAACTATCGGGACTCCCATCCCTAAAGGGTGGAAAAACAACATGAGTGTCAAAGTGCAAAAGGGTGCTATGAATGGGACAACTCATGTGGGGGAGAGTGCTACCGGGTGACAGTACCTAAGATGCAATGGAGGTGTTGGTACTGCAGAGCGAGAGAGGGGGATCCTAGAGGCAAATGTCAGAGGGTGTGACTGGAGATGCAACTGAGATTCAGAGGGAATGATTACATGCCAGTGCTGATTATATACCTGAAGGGGTTGCGTTGATGTATGATTCCCAAGTACTCGTACACATGAAAACCAAATACCTGACGTGAACAATATCTAAAGAGAATCGAACATACAAGCATTTATTTGATAATTTTGAACATGAGCATGCGTATCTGGATGGGGTATGAAAAAATGTCACCTTGGGGGCTAAGGATAAAAACATGCCCGGGGACGGTCTTGATGTAGATGATGGGATGGAAAAAAGATTAAAAACACTATAAAAGAAATAACCTAAAGTAGAATGGCTACGTTTTAGGCATAAAATTTCTTTAAGTATAACCCATTGACAGGTTCTTCGAGAGAGAGGCCTTCGAGAGAGGCCAAGATGTATGCGCCTTTGGTGAGGAAATGTTGGATAATGTAGGGGTCATGCCATAGTGACTCGAATTTTCCATGACCAAGGGTATTGTGAGTGATATCATAAGCAAGGACAAGGTCGTCTTCGTGAAATGAATGAAGGTTGACATGGCGATCAAAGGTGGCCTTTGACCATTTTTTGGCTGCCTCATTGTTCTGTAATGATGATCGACGATCTTCATCAAGGTAATCTAATTTCAGCAAGCACTGCTCCATTGGAGTAGTGTTAGGTAATAGCTTAATTGTGGTGCGTAAGGTGGGAATTTCACACTCTATGGGAAGAGTGGCCTTAACCCCATGGACTAGATGAAATGGTGTGAAACCAATGGTCGTTTTCACGGCCGTACGGTAAGCCCATAGCACAGAAAATAACATATGATGCCAATTGATCTTATGTTTATTAACCGTGCACTGTAACATGGTCTTGAGGACCTTGTTAACTGCTTCGACCTGTCCGTTAGGCTGAGGGTAATATGGTGAGGAAAACTCGTGGGAGAATCCTAATCGAGATGAGAGTTCGACAAAAATCTCATTCTCGAAGTGTTTCCTGTGATCGAAAACTAGTTGGAGCAGTACTCCAAAGCAAGATATGACGTGATTAAAGAAAAAATGCGCTGCAATGTCAACGGTGTTATTGAAGGTGGACATCACTTCAACCCATTTTGTGAAGTAATCAACTGCGACAACAATGTATTTGTGTCCATTTCTATATGGGGGATTACAAGTCATGAAGTCGATGCCCCATTTACAAAAGGCCCTGACAATAATGACTGGGTGGAGAAGAGTAGGTGGTGCTCGTGCTTTGTTGGTGTAAATCTGACATTTCTCGCATCACTTCACGGAATGAATGCAATTGTGAAACAATGTAGGCCAAAAATAACCTACTCGGATGATTTTCTGAGCAGTGGAAATTCACGAAAGATGGCCCCCACATGTGCCGCTATGGCAGTCATTCAAAACTCTATCAGCCTCGTCAATAGTCAAGCATCGATGAAGTATGGTGTCGACCCCTCACCGTTATAAGATATATCCGATGAGGAGATAGCGGGGGGGCTGGTGGCAGATACGACGACGATCATCTCGATAGAGGTGGTTACCAAAATTTTGGGTTTGGAGGTAGATGAGGAGGTCGTCGTACGAAGGATCATCCGAGGTGATGTAAAATAGATATTCATCGGGGAAGTCGGTATTGACGGGGGAACTGGTAGTATAAGAGGGGAATACCGTGACAAGGTCGGCGAGGACGAGAGCTTTCTTTCTCTTCGGTGTTGAAAATTCAATATCGTACTCCTGAAGGATAACAATCCATTGGGCAAATTTGCCATTAATTTACCGACGGCTGAGCAAGTATTGCATAGGGTTGGAATCTGCGAAGACCTTAGTCGTGTGAAGAAGAATGTAATGACGCAGTTTCTGGACTGCGAGGACGACTGCAAGGGCTAGTTTCTCTTCATGTTTATAATTCAAGGGTGGCCCTGAGAGGTTTTTACTAACATAGTAAATGACATGTTCATGATCGTCATTGCTGATTTGAACGAGAAATCCTGCTACTGAGACAACTGATGCTGATATGTAGAGGATATAGTCACGATTATAGTCGGGTGAACTAATTAAAGGGGCGTTAGACAACGCTTTTTTAAGATCGTCAGATGTTTTTTGGGCATGTTCATCCCAGTGAAATGGGATGTCATGGCGTAGTAAGCGAAGGAAACCATGTGCTCGAGTGGCGTAGTCTGGGAAAAATCGCCGTAGAAAGTTAGCTTTTCCTTGTAGGCTCTGGAGTGGACGTAAATTCTAGGGGGGTGGAATTTCTATGATGGCTTGGACTTTGAGGGGGTCCATGGTAATATCGTGTTGGGAAACGATGAATTTGAGGAGGTGACCCGCAATGACGCAGAACACGCACTTGAGGGGGTTCAGGCTGATGTTGTGTTGATGACACCATTGAAAGATGATCCGTAAATCATCAAGATGTTGGGTGTGTTTCTTGGATCGAGCTGTGAGGTCATCCAAGTATGCAAGGATGATATGAGCCAGATCGTGAAAAATGTATGTCATAGCCCATTGGAAAGTTGCGCCAGCATTCTTTAAGCCAAAAGGTATGACATGATATGCAAAAGTACCCCAAGGGGTAGTGAATGTGGTTTTGTATTGATCGGCTGAGTGGATTTGATTATAACTAGAGAAACCGTCCATGAAGGATAGAGCCTCATGGCATGCGCAGTCATCGATGATTTGATCAATGAAAGGCGTTGGAAAGTTGTCTTTGGGACATGCATGATTGAGATTGTGAAAGTCCGTGTAGATGTGGATAGTGCCCTGTTTTTTGTTAACGAGTACAGGGTTGGAAACCCATGATGTATAGGCAATGGGGTAGATGAACCCAGCCACGCATAATTTTTCAATCTCAGCTTTGATGGCCGCTGCTTTGGATGGGTGTAGCGGTCGCTATTTTTGACGAACTGGTGTAATGGCAGGCCAAGTGTCGGTACGATGTTCGACAATAGAGGGATCAAGGCCAGACATCTCTGTGTATGACCAGGAAAAAATATCTCGATATTCTTGGAAGAGGGCTTTATAGGGGGTGATTTCTTGAGGAGTGCAAGTGGCACCAATGGTGATTTCCTCGATGACTCCATTTTTGATGGAAATATCGATTTTGATGATCGGGGAAATGTTGGCCATGTTGCCTTCTTCAAAAGCATCAGGGGTAGGAATGGGGTTGTTGAACCAGTCGATATGCCTTGATGGGATAAAATCCTTGGTTTCAACCACGTATATGGGGTGTTGGTTAGGAGGCGTGGAGGCTTCCTGTGGAAAGAAGAGCGCTCTGTAGTGTAGCGCATCCCATGGATAGTTGGGGGTGTTTAACTCTTTGAGTATGTCCTCGTCACAGTGGAATTGGCAGGAATACAAGGGGTCATAAAGAGTGATATCGGTGACTGTCGCCGTGTGGATGTCCCCTGGTGATGAAGAAGCAGGGGGAATGACACAATGAGATTTCTATGGTTCACTCAACATAAATCAAATATCAAAGTACGGAGGAGTACCAATGGTAGTTGGATGTAAAATTTCCATAGGGAAATGAATGGGAGAATTGGGGGGATTTGGGGGTGAATCCTCAGATAAGTCATCCAAGAACCATGGAAGCGTTGGGAGTGCCTCGAGTTCAGGAGAAATGATATGAAGAATCTCTAGTGATGAGGTAAGGTCAACCATCGATTCTGTAGGGGCGCGCTGGGGTTTGAATCAGGGTCAATTGGCATTGCCTGTATTCAATGATCATAGGACATTGGTATGTAAAATGATCTAAGGATTCACATAGAGAGAAAGGGCATCTCATATGTTCATTGACTGAAGTCGTGACATAATGGATGTCAATGATTTTTGGTAGGGATGATGTAGCTGGATTGGGTTCGTTCTGGAAACTTTGGTGTACTATGGCTAATGTCTGTCGGAAGCGCGGTAGTGCTAGGTAATGGTGTGTATAGTGGCCATATTATGAACATATGGCACACGCGAATTTGGTTCGCAGTCCTTTACTACTTGAGTGAGGGGAGGTAGCAGCAGTACTTGCTACAGTGGAAAGCGTTGATGGTGTTTGATTGAGTGGAATCAAGTTCCGTAACTCAGGTAGAGATGGCTAGTTGTTGGTTTGGTGTCCATCTTTCTCACATAGCGCGTAAGGAGGTTGGACGCATGGGGGAAGTGGAGATGTGGGATCCTTCTTCTTTCTCCTTCCCCCAGTTGTGGCAGGGAGGGTAGTGAGTGGGGGTGTAGAGGGTATGGTGGGAGTGAGTATGGGAATCATCATTGGGATTCCTTCTGTTTGGGGGGGAAGGGATGGTTGAGGGACCATCTATGGTGGATGTAAATACCAAACTAGAATTGCTAACACCATATTAGGGAGGGTAAGCATTGCAGCTACTTGGAAATCTTGTACACTAGGTGGAGGGTAGAAGAAGGGGATTTGAGTAATGGCTTGGGGAACTGTCTCCCAAACTGGGATATGGCCTTGGGGAGAGGTGAAATCGTGGACTGGTGGAGTCGACGAGTTCACAGGAGGCTCGTGAGGGGGGAGCTATGGGACTAGTGGGACGCCAGATATGATAGAAGCCTCCCTAGGAGGAAAGGTATCCTCTATGTCAGTTCCGTTGGATGATACAACACAAACTTGATTGGAAGGATGAAGGAGTAGTGGTGCACCATGGTAAGTTCCTAACAATGATGGGTCTTTGAAAAATTTGGGACCCATTTCGATCAGTGGGTATGTGTCATGAATCGTGTGGATGAGAGGAAGAATGCTATCGATGTTGGCAGAAGGGTTAGGCTCGTAATGTGAGACTTGGTCAATGGTAATGATCTTCCCATTATAAGGGAACATCATTGTTCGAAAGTTGGAAGAGGCAACTGCCTTCATAGCGTACATGTAGCTATGATCAAACAGGATATTATAATCGAGTGGGGCGTCGATAACTTCAATGTTGATGAGAATGGTCTTGCCCCCGAGTTCTATGGGGACATTTTGGAAGAGCCCTTCAGGAGATGATGGTCATCCCTCATAAACTCTTAAGGTAATGGAAAATGGTATGAGTTTGGGGGAACCAAGTTCCTGCCATACATATTTGGACATAATGCATGTGGATGCACCTTCATCGATGATGCACCGATGAACTATAATGTTCTGAATTTTTACTGGGATTTGAAAAGTGATTAGAGCGAGAAGGCGAGGTTCTCCACTGTCAAGGTCAAATGTGATGAGTTGGGTATCCGCAGGGTCGACTACCCCTAAGGCAGAAAGTAATGATTTCCGCCGAGTGGGACAAGTTCGAAGGACCTCTAAGACTGACATGGCAGTCGGGGATTGTGCTAAGTCATTGACAAAATTATAATTATGAGCCGCCCTAGCCTGTGGATTGTGGACATTCCTGTGCAATGGGATGCAAGGGATGCAAAGAGGTGTTTCATTGTTAGGTATAGGAATTACCAATGGGGGTCCCGTCGGTGTTGGGTTTGTTTCTAAGGGAATGGGAGGAGACTCAGCGGGTGCACGGTATTGACGACTACGTGTTTGCAGAAGGATTTCTTCCTCACTAGTGAGGAGGATAGTACAATCTGCGAGATTGTTTGGATTGAGGTACTGTCCCAACTGTGGTGGGGTAGGCTGTGTATGTTGTTGGGTGTTTATCACACCCTAGTGTGTAATGGGATTCTGCAGCACGACTGGGGGGGGTTGTTGCACGTATTATTGTGGGGCCTGCTGAGGGGCAGGCGGTGCTGGAGGATGTGGTAGACTACCCGAGTCTTTCAGCCGTTCAAAATCAACGATTTGGGGACAATGATGAGTATAATGACTGAACTCACCGCAAAGGGCACAAGGGAAGGTGGTTTTAATAATATTGTTATTTCTCCCTTGATGCCTGTTGTTATTGCCCCCCTGGGGGTTTTGATTCCCTTGGTTCTCATTGCCCCCAGTAGGTTGGTTTTGTTGGGGTTGATTCCCGCCTTGACCCGAGTTGTTATTGTTCCTATTTCTTCCTTTATTTTTAGTATTATTCGACGGATGGGTCGAATTTGTCGTATTCAGCTGTTCGAAATTTTGATATTGTTGAACAGGAGAGGGTTGAACAAAATTCACCCCAGCGTGAGGGTGTGGAGGTGCCATGGGCTGTGGAGGACCAGGGAATGGAAAGTATAGATTCTGTGGGAGTTGTGATCTGTAAGGTACATAGGAAGGCATGGTTCTTTCGCTAGTACTTAGAGTATAAGCTGAGGTAGAGGGGGTACCAGAACTTGTTTGGATAGGTGGGTGTATTGGGGGTGTCGGCAGTGGTCGACTGATGGGTGGAGGAATAGCAACAAGGTATGGCTGTTGATAAGGGGGTGGGGGGTAATAAGAGGTTCCCCCATATGCCAATGGATATTGAGGTGTGCCATACATTGTTGGTGGTTGGGGTTGAGGACTGTGGTGTGTGGTATTACCAATCAATCTGTCTGCTGAGTGAGACATCCTGGGTTTGTCTTGACCAAATGGCACAGGTTTTGGGAGATCAAGAAGTACTGTGTATAAGTACCCTGATTGTGAATAGATGAGGTCGTATTGTTGAGCCTTACTGATGGCTTCTTCTTCAGATTGAGGAAAGGTGGAATATACATCTTTACTGAGGAGAGAGACAAGTGATCTGAGAAACCAGTCAAGACACTATTGTTTGGTTTTTTCATCTTTGCACAAACTACATCGTCTATGCCACTTGTGAATGTGATCAATGATATGTGTGGCTGAGGTTTGTTTGAAATTAGAGAGTAGTTCAAGACCATTGTCATGGAGGATTGGTAATTGGAAGAAGGTAAAAAATGCTTTGGCCAAGGACTTGAAAGCCGCATGGGACCCCGATTTTTCGTCTACATACCATTTGGTTGATGGGCCAGTGAGTGTGCATTGAAATAATCATAGTCTGATGGAATCATCCATAATGCTATTGTAAGAGAACCATAGGTGGAAAGTCATGATGTGGTTGGCAGGGTCATCGCCTGCCTTTCCTTCAAACTTGGGGATGTCTGAAGGTAGTTTGGTAGGCATTGCAGGCCATGTGGGGTCATGTAATATAGGATCATTTGTGAGTTTGCTTAGATCTGGTATGTTAAGAGAGGCCAAATATGGCATCTGTAGTGGGGGTGGAGGATTACTTCCAACCATGGTGTGAGTGTTATGTGAACCTGACCCTTGAGAGGGGCTAGGTGGGTTGGTACTTCCTCCTTGAGAGGAAGTTGGCCCACCGCTTCCATGTAAAGGAGAGAAAGTGGGTGGAGGGACTTGGGAAGTGAACCCAAGTAATGTGGAACCAAGCAAAGTTGATCCTAAGACAACGACACTCACAGGAGTGTGTGAAGGTGGTGTCGATGAGTTGGCAAGGCTAGTAACTCCCCCTAAAATAGGAGGGAGGTTTAGCAAGCGTCTGGAACGATGGGGGTTCTGTGGGTCCCCTATGATGTCTGACTAGCTGCATGGATGTGTGAAAACTATGATGAGAGAAAATAAACAAGAGCCTTTGTTACAAATTGTGAACTTTACACGATATATATCTAAATAAAAAATGTAATCAGAAGTGCATCATACATAAAGTGTTTTGAAAAAGAAGCATATATGTGGATAAGTGGGTTTTGTCCGCGTGGGGAATCAAAGAAAACAAATGCCCGTGTCCTAAAAGATGCAACATCCTTCCTCTCAAATAGCACTGGACCTTCTAATAGTACTCAACAATAGGTTCTAAAGTCATCAGAAGAGAAACTAGTGAAGGATGAAATAATCAGCTATAATGAGGGGTAAAGGGGGCATATCCCGAAAGAGCTGGCGATATTTCCCAATAGCCACACAAAATCTGATCAAGGTGCAATTGCAGCCCACAATTGCCACTTGGGTAGATGTCCTAAAAATTTGGTCACTAGGTACCTTGGTCAAAGTGCGACATTTAGATTTTCGGCCTAAGAAATGGGTCACGGGCTGGATCCCGTACAAGAGGTGGGTGCCTCAAGGGGGGACGCATAGAACAATCGGACCTCGGACTTCAACCCTTCATGGGTATCTCCCTACCTTATGGTGTTAGGAACACTTTACTTGGAGGATTTTTAGTTCCCTATTTGACAACTTCCGTTGTTTTGACAATGTGAGAACCAGATAACGGGGTGTTTTTTGGATTCGTATCCCCGAAATCCTCCCTAGACTAAAAAATTTCTTTTGGCACCTCATGTGGAGGAAAACTTAGTGAGTTTTTAGAAAATTTTTAGATGTAGTTGTTGGAGAGGTTGGGGGTGTGAACCAACCTCGTTGAAATTAAATGGGAGTGGATAGTTTCGTCAAGAAAAGGGTGGGGTGTTTTGGAATCCCTTTGGAGGAAACTTACTTTGACCTCCACATTTCGAGAAGAAACTATGTGAGTGATAAGTGACTTTTGTGTGTGAATGAGTGAAAGTGTGCCAATGTTTTAATGAATTAGGTGTCACCTTGCTGCATGTGGACTTTTCTTGGTCCTTACAAGTGTTGATTACCTAATTAACTAAGTGCCTTTGGTACAACCTTGCATAATTCAAAAGTCCCTAGGAAGCTAGCATGTGGACATGTGGGTCCTTTACTATTCCTTTAACTCCCTATTGTGATTTAATCTAAAAAAAGAATTGAAACTATCCTAGATTGTGATCATGTGGGAATGTATGGGCTCGTTACAAAACCTTTAAACTTCCCTAGTGATTTAATCTAAGAAATTAAATTTCAACACTATCCTATCTTTGTAGAATGTGGGATTGTATGGGCTCGTTACAATCTTAAGATGTATTTGAAAAAATAAACTAAGAGGAGTCCCAAGAGGGTTTGTTGTCCTCTCCTAAAGGTTTTAATCTTTTTAAGGGAGATGAAATTGTCCTACAATCTTTTTCTGATTCTCAAGGTTGCTTGGAAGCGCGAGAGAAGAGCATACTAAGCGATTGTTATCCAACTTCTAGTACCAATGAAAAGTTTATGTGATTAGAAATGATTCCAACTCATACTTTTAGTCAAAGCAAGCCATCCATGTGGAGAAAATGAAAGCAAAAGAAGCAATAATGATTTTAAACCCCCTAAGTGCCTATGTGCTTTGACTAATCCCTTTATATGAAGAGGGAACTAAGTGTGGTGCAACTTACAACATGCATGAAATCACTTTTAGGAAGGCTAGGGGCCTTCCCCAAATTACAAAAAACCTTACAATGTGTATTTTTTTGCACAGGTGCACGGGTCTTAGTGTAGACAGAGGCGCACTGAGTGCCTGTGCACAGACTGAAATGAGCTTATGGGTGCAAGTGCACTGAACGAAACTGTGGTTTTAGTGCATGTGCGCATGATGCGTGTATGTGGGCCAAAAAACCCACACACAACTGACACACGGCCGTGGAGAAAATTCTGGATGGAATTCTCTCAATTCAACTTGGAATTGGATCTTTTGCAGGTCGGCTTGGGCCGGTTAATGCACCTACAGGTTAAATAAACCAAAAGACGATCTATAAAAACCCAAATGGGGTAGGAAATTGATACCTTTCCCCGGTGGAGTCACCAATCTGTAGCGCCTCTTTTTCCACCTAGATGAGAAAAACATAGGTGCTTGAAAACTTAGTTGGGTTTGCTAAGCAAGACAACTGTAAGGAAAAGGGTTAGAGAAAGAAATATAAAAGAACAACTAAGAATTAAACTAAGAAATAAAATAACAACTAAACTAGTGAGCATAGGGACATAAGAACAAAAGAAACAATAAGACCCATGTCACCAATGGTAAGGTTTATATCAGTGATAGAAAACACCAAGAAGAAATAGGACTATGAGTCCCTTATTCCTCCAAGGGAGGGCTCTTGGACCCCCACAATTAAGCTCTTCTTACAACTTTTGAATGAAAATGGTGAAAGAATTCCTTGCTAATCCACTCAAGGGGTGAGATGGATTGCCCAATGTAATGGTGCTAGTATACTCTTGATGAGAATAGAGGATTTCTCAAGAGAATAGTAGCATCATAACTTTTCTATTGAAATTCCTTAAAAATGAAGTGCACCCATGGCCTTGTTTTATAGCACCTCTTTGAGGTATTGTGCAACCAACTTGTAGTGTGAAAAGAGGCTAATTAGAGCATTTTTAGGTCTTTGACCAGCCACCTAGTCAGATCCAGTCTAGATTTGAGTGTCAAATCAACTTGGAAGCTGAACGAGAAGTGGGTGGGAGGCCAACCACTCTCATAAATACACCATTCTCAGATGTGCGTGGATTTTAGCGACCACAGTCATGCATCGGGCACATGTGCACTTTTCCTGCGTTTCTGTTTTGTGCATGTGCATGCGCGCCTTGTGTAGTCATAGCGCACTTTAATTTTGTCATTGGTTGTATAGTTTTTGACCCTTTGGAAATGATTTTGTGGTAATTTTGGTCCATGGGTGACCTCATAATTGTTTGACGATGCTGGATTCTTGTAACCATTTGCAGACGAAATTTCAGTGATAACACCCTCCTCCTTGTTGAAGGCGTATAATCCTTCTGTTGATTTTGCCAATGCCCATAGGATTGCTTTTGTGCCCAATCAAGATCCAAATGGGAGTTATCTCCCTTTAGATCCAAGTGGAAGAGAAATTTGTGCGGGGACAATCGAAGGAATTTCCGTGGGCATTTATTTTGCATTGCTTTTCATTGCTATTGGGATGTTCTATATTTATGCCTATAAACACAGGAAGGCAAAGAAGTCACTTCTGCGACAAGTGACAGATAAAGATGGATCTGAAAATAATCAAGGCCATCTAATACTGAATATCTTGTGCATTTAACCAATGTACTATGTGAGATGCCAAAGATTGACATATTGGGAAGAAAGGAAAACTTATGATGAACATGACATGCACCTGGAAAATATGATATTCAGAGTAGAGAGCGAGGTTTAAGATAGGGTTTAAAGTGGAAAAGGGGAGGAACACATATTCTCCATTATAATCTTTGGCGAAGCAACACATAACTACAGATATGGGAAGCAAGGATGTAGTCCTCAGATATTCCTCCAAATATGACCATTTATGTCAACAATCTCAATGAGAAAACCAATTTAGACGAGCTCAAAAGTCTCTGTATGTAGTTTTCTCTCAATTTGGAAAAATTGTAGATGTTATTTCCCTAAAAAATATGAAGCATCGGGGTTAGGCGTGGGTTGTTTTTTATGAAGTCTTCGCTGCTACTAATGCACTTCGGAAAATGCAAGGCTTTCCCTTCTATGATAAACCAATGAGAATACAGTATTCTAAGCCAAAGTCAGATGCCATTGCAAAGGCTGATGGCATTTATGTCCCTAGGGAAAAATAAAGGAGACAAGATGAGAGAAATGAAAGGAAGTGCAGTGAACAACATCATGAAACTTAACAACCTGGGATGATTCCCAATGCATCATACCCATCTAGCTATGGTGCACCAATTCTAATTCAAGGCTTATGGAAAACCAAGAATGAAGATATGGCTAAGTTGTGTGAAAAGGTAGCACGACTCAATTTTTTTTTAAGAAGTTCTATATCAGACATATTTATAGGGTTGATATCGATTGTCTTTTCACATTTTAAATAATAGGAATTCAATTCTAATGTTGATGCTCTAGCGAATGCTTCTATTAAGCTTCCAAATGGTGAATGGCTTTCAAGTAAAGTTGGTGCCAAGGGATGTAGTGCATAAAAAACTAGCTATATAGATTGTTCTTTGGAATTTCATGAGTTTTGTGTGGCTTCACTAAACTCTCAGAGTTAAAAGTTTGTGCATACAACATGATGTCTCAACATGGGTGCCCGACTTCGATTTTATCAATAACCACTACAACAACAACATACCTAGTATAGATAGACTTAAGAAAATATTCATTCCAATCGGGAAGTTACAGTATTGTGAACCAACGACTGTTCTGTTGATTGAGTTATGTTGTGGATTTGTTTGACAAGAGGTTTCCACTATCTGTTCACTCTCTGTTGTTTTCTTCCAATTTTTCTCATCAAACAAGAACTCTCCCAGATCAATCATCAAGAGAAATCAAGAGAAGTTGTGATAAGTGATGGATTCTGAGTTAATCTTTACTTTCTGAGTTAATTTATACTCTTCTTCGTGGAGTTGAGGTATAGAGGTGGCATGCCATGTAACAACCCAATTTGGATTTCATAAAAAAACATAAAATATCAGTGTTGTGGGTGGTCAAGCCCAGGTTTTAGCTTTGAAACCAGGCTCTGATACCATATGTAACATCCTAGATGGGTGTTACACATTGGATACATGATTAGAACTTCTAGGAATGTGAAAGTATGTAATAAAATCAAACTGTCATTCTAAAAGACGTACCCATAGGAATCAACGGAGTAACGTCGGATCACGCACACAGTAACGACTGTTCAATAGACACACGACTAACTAAGAATCCAGGTGAACCTCTAGAGAGAAAATACCATGTGAGATATCATCGCAAAAAATTTCTATGACGACACTATATTGGACCACATTATTTGTGGATGGCCCTAGGCATACACCACCTGAAGACACCCGTAGACCCTCGGGCGAGTAAATCACCCAAGCGGAGGAAGCCAATTTTTGTGTATGATGACTGGCTCCGTCTGTGAATCCTAGGTAGACCGAAGACTCCGTTGACATCTGCCAACCAAAAGGAAAAACTCAATAATCAAGCCAAAGACAAAAAGAAAAAAAATGTATATACACTAAATTTACATTAGTATACAAAGGGTTTCGCCCAAGCCTAGGGCTCAAGCATAATAAATTTTCAAGTAGAGCCCATTTTTGGGCTTGGCCAATTTCTTCCCTTCATAATCTTCCAATTCATAGGCTCCTTTTTCTAGAACACGTCACACGATATAAGGACCATGCCACATGGGTTTAAACTTGCCTGCCCCTAGCGGTTCTTTGGCTTGGTCATACAAGAGGACCAAGTCACCCTCGGTATACAACCGGGGATAAACAGACTTGTTGTACTGAACCTTGACACGTTTTTGTTTTCCTCGATAGCCGTAAAGATGTCTCGACACTGCTCATCAAGACTCTCTAGGTGCACCAGGCATCGCTCTAAATCTGAAGTGTCAGGTAGGAGCTCGACTGCCAATTTGAGAGAAGGGATTTCTCATTCAATGGGAAGTATAGACTCCACATCGTGCACTAGCTAAAAAGGGGAAAAACCAGTGGTAGTCTTAACCAAGGTTCGGTATGCCGAAAGTGTGGGATACAACATGTTGTGCCAATTGGAATTACTCCGACTGACATTTTTTTGCAAGATGGTCTTGAGAGACTTGTTAACGGCCTCTACTTTCCCATTTTCCTGGGGGTAATAAGGAGATGAGTGACCATGTTTAAACCCCATCTTAGACGCTAGTTCTACCATCATTTCATTTTGAAAGTGACTGCCATGATCAATGACAATCTCACTCGGGATACTGAACTGGGCAATAATTTGGTTGAACATGAAGAAGGTTGCAGTCTTCACATCAGATTATATAGTAGGAATGGCTTCGACCCACTTGGTAAAGTAGTCAACAACCACGATGATGTGTTGATGCCCCCCAGCCGAATTTGGGTTGCAATCGATGAAATCTACCCCCCACTTGGTGAAGGGACCGACAGTAATGACTGGGTGAAGAGGGGTTGGGTGCGAGCACATTTTTCGAGTGAACACCTGGCAGGGGTGACACTTCTTAATCGCTTCAATGTAATCTTTAAATATGGTGGGCTAGAAGTAACTGGCTCGCAGGATTTTTTGGGTTGTCGCAAGCCTGGATAAGTGACCACCACAAGCCCCTTTGTGGCAGTCATTTAGGACTAAATCGGCTTCCTCGTGAGTTAAGAAATGATGTAAGATACTATCTATTCCTCGGTGATACAAAGTGTTGCCGACGATGGTATAATTTTTGGCTTGGTATCTAACTCGTCGTCGATCATCTCGCGAAAGATGCTGAGCGAACTTCAAGGTTTGAAGATATAAAACAATGTCTCCATACCAGGGGTCAGACGAAGAGACAACAAAAATGTGTTCGTCTGCAAATGAATCAACATGGATAACATCCTCGTCTAATCGTGGTAAATTGGATATTAACTCTGCAAAAACTAGTGACTTCTTGGACTTGGCTGAAGCAAAGTCGAGATCAAATTCTTGTAATATGACAATCCATTTATTATATTTCCCACCTATGATAAAGCTAGTGAGGACGTATTGAAATGGATTAACATCAACGACTACAGTAGTTTTGCAAAGCAATATATAGTGTCGTAAACGTTGGACTGCGTGAACGACAACCAAAGATAGCTTTTTGACGTGAGAGCAATTAATCTTAGGACCGATTAAATTTCAACTGAGATAGTAGATGACATGCTCATGGAGCTCATCATCCTCCTGAACTAGAACCATACCAATCGTCTCTTTGGATGTGGCAATATATAACAAGTAATCTCTACTGTAATCAGGAGATTTTAGTAGAGGAGCTGATACCAAGGCTTTCTTTAAGACATCGAAATAATTCTGGGCTCACTCATCCCAGATAAACGGGGTGTATTTCTTTAGTAGGCACATGAAACCCTTAGTGATATTGGCATAATTCACTATAAACCAACGTAGAAAGTTAGCTTTCCCCTATAAACCTTGAAGTTGTCTAATCGTGCACAGGGGAGGCAATTGAAGTATTGCCTCAACCTTAAGAGGATCTACCATGATCCCAGTCTTGGAAACTAAAACTCATAAGAGACGGCCAGACCTAACGCAAAATATGCATTTGTGAGGGTTTAACAAGATTCTATAGTAACGACATCTTTCAAAAACCAACTAAAGGTGTGACATGATCCACTCTCTTGTGAGAGTGAGCAACAAGATCATTGAGGTAAGCTTTGACTATATGCTTGAGATCGTGAAAAGAAAAAGTCATCGCGTGTTGGAAGGTTGCTCCAGCATTTTTCAGGCCGAAAGGCATTTTCTGGTATGCAAAAGTACCCCAAGGACATATAAATTTCGTCTTGTGTTGGTCCTTAGGTTTGATTTGGATTTGGTTATATCCTGAAAATCTGTCCATAAAGGAAAATATTTCACTTCCTGCACACTCATCGAGAATCTGATCAATGAAAGGCATGGGAAAGTTATCTTTAGGACAATCTTTGTTCAAGTTGCGAAAGTCCATACACACATGGATGGTTCCTTTCTTTTTATTCATAGGAACGGGGTTGGATACCGATTCGGTCAAGGGAACTAGGTAGATGAAGTCGACATTAAGTAGCTTCTCCACCTACGCCTTAATAGTGGGGGCCTTCCTAGGATTAACATATCTAAGATGTTGTTGAACAATTTTAGCATCTGGATAAGTTCTAATTTCATGTTCGAAAATACAAGGGTCGATACCTATAATTTCTACATCTGACCAAGTGAATACATCTTGAAATTATTTGAAGAGGTTGGTGTAGATCAGAAACTCTTCTGGCGAACAATCTGCAGCTATATTTACATTCTCAATTTTGCTAGGGGTACGAGAGATGTTGATCGAGATGATAGGATAAATACTTGCTATATTTCCTTCATCATAAATACCATGCGGATCAAGTGGAACTACGGCGTGACTGACTATCTCACTCAAGGTAGATCGAAAATCATATTGCTCGATTCTTTCAAGACTTGGGAGAAAATAAGATCGATGATGAATATCGTCCCAAGGTCTATCAGAAACATTCATGGCTTCAAGGATGGATTTATCCAAAGGCAAAGTCTCATCTAAGAAATCATGTGAACAAGATAATGAAGTGGCCTATATGGGCCTAAGAACAGGATCCTCCTCGTCCATCTACGAGGTAACAGGATCGAGATTGGCGAAAGAGTCAAGGATAGCTCGATACACAATCTCCGTTGCCGATAGTGGCATATCCATGCCATCATGGGACTGACCTTCAATCAATCAAGTCAGAGAAGGTAGGGTCCAAGGATCACTAAAATAGGAAGTGAGGAAAGGAATGGACCTCTCTGTTGAAGTAGGCCTACTAGACATGGCGTAAACGTGGTGAATCGGTGCCGAGAAGTTGAAAGTACCCATGAGGGAAAGATACATTCCGACACCGATATTCTTAGTTTTCGGCTGAGAATTATCGATCATAGGGATCAACGGTCCAACATATGCGTTAGGACTAGATTACGCAAAGGATAACTGGTCGATCATCACAATCTCCCCCTGATGAGGAAAACAAAGTACACAGAAAATAGACGATACGACAACGACCATAGCATAGGTCCAATTGCGACCTAGTAACAAGTTATAATCAAGAGGTGCATCGACTACCTCTACTTCCACCTCTAGCGTATTCCCACCTAACTAGATCGGAAAGGCGAGGAGAATACCATGAGGGAGGAAGGAATGATCGTCAAATGTAGTCAACATGTTCGATGACTTGGAAAGAGTCAGAGAACTGATAGCTTTCCAACAAACCAGGCACATCACGCAAATGGAAACACCTTCATCAACGACCGCTCATTTGATAGTATACATGGAATACTCCATCTGGATTTGAAAAGCCACATGGTATGGTAAGAGAGGCTTCACATCCATGACATCAAACTTGATGATTTTCGAGCCACTTGGCTCTAGAGCTCATAAGGTAGAGAGTAAGGCATTCCTCTGTGATGGACATGTCTGGAGTACCTCCAAAGCTGACATCGCACAAGGGGTTTGGCCTAGATCTTCAACAATATAGTAGTTCTAAGCGGCTCTAGAATTAGGGTTGCAGGTAGAGCGCTTGATTACTCCTTTCGGAATATGAGGTGGTGGCTCTAGTTTCTCAATCTATAAGTTCGTCTCTTGGGGTGTAAGAGGAGCTTCTAGGCTGGTACTAGATTTTGAAGAGCTATAATCTCGAGAGCGGGTGGCTATATCAATTTTCGCGTCGACCATATTGATGTAAACATGATCACCATATTGTCACTATGGGTTTAGACTTCCAGTAGATGCATTTCTGGCGCTCGAAGAAATTGAGGCTAAGTGTTGGTTGTGTGGGAATGGATTCATCAGCACAACAGGTGGTAGATTTAAAATCCTTGCAACCTCCGCAAGTTTTGGGCACAAGTGGGTAAGGTGTTAATCAGTACAAAGTTTTCAAGGAAACTTCAGCCTACGCTTCTCTTTCTTGCCCTCTCCAGCATTATCATTATGTTTCCCATTATTATCTTTTTCCTTGGGTTTATTATTATTATTCTTCCCACCCTTACAATTATTTCAACCTTTCCTTTTATTCCCATCTGGTTGTTGGTCACCATTTGGGTTTTTTGACGATTGCACAGAATGTACATCCGCCGACTGGATGGGTTTCGAGGATCTAGACAAAGTTGTTCCTCCGATAGACTTCATTGTCGAGTCTGTGGATTTTACATTGGCAGACCCTACATTTCCATCGGCATGAGGTCTGAGAGTTTGTCTAGGATCGTGATTTGTTCGTGGTGCGTCTAGAAGAAGGTGGTATAACATCCTAGACTGAGCATATATCAAATCAAATTGTTGGGCTCTAAGGATAGCTTCTTCCTCGCTGAAGACCCCGGAAGTAGCAACGTCCTTTGAAATAGGAGCGTGTAAAGACTTTAGGAACCATTCTAGAAGAAAGTTCGGGGGTATAGGAGTCTTAGCCAACCACCTTTGCCTATGCCATTCCTGGATATGGTTTGAGATGTGAGTGTCGGTACCCTGGCGTAAATTTGACAAAATTTCAAGGCCAACATCATAACGAATGGGCAGTTGAAAGTGATTGAGAAAGGCTAGCAACAACTGATGGAATGACCCATATGTCCCCCTAGGTAGCTCAATGTACCATTGTGATTCCACTCCAATGAGAGTGTGCTAAAACAATCATAACCTAATAGAATCATGGTTCAGAGAATTCGATGAGCACCAAAGGTGAAAAGTAGTGACATTAGCACTAGGGTCCTCACCATTCTTACCTTCAAACTTTGGAATGTCTGATGGAAGTTTGGTAGGGACAGGGGGCCATGTGGGGTCATGACTCACATGGTCATTCATTAGTTTAGACAAATCTAGCAGATTAAGCTTGGCTAGAAAGGGAATACAGGGTTGCGACACTTTACCCCATCCTCCCGTGAAATATTGTGCATTAGGAAATGCGTTCCATCCATGATTATAGTGAGTACCAAAACCTTTTCTGGAATTATAAGACACTCCTCCAGGATGATTCGTAAAAGATGGATTGGGCATCATTCCAGCAGGAATTTTCTGATAAGGGTTATGAAAATTTCCCCCAGTTGGATTAGATCCAAGCTGGGGGTTGTTAAAACTTCCCCCGACTAGATTAGATCCAGGTTAGGGAGTGCCCAAAGTGTAAGACTAACCTCCTCCAGGTGGGAACCCGAAGGATTGAAGTGGATTTGTCATGCCAAAAGTATTGGTTGGAATTGACACCAAGGGGATAAGGATATAGGGTGGAACTTGTCCACCAACTGGGTTGTTCCATCTAGCCGTAGAAGGATTAGACCCGGGGTTAAGAATAGGGACACTCCCTACATTAGGATTTGCTTGGGGAATATGAGAACCACCAAATGGAAAAGGAGTGTAAGGAGGTGTAGTGCCCCCAAGTCCAAGGCTAGTGTTATGACCAACAACTGGGATGGCAGTTGAAAACTATGAGGTGAAGTTAGGCATACCATAAGAAAACAGACTAGAAACCATGGGGATGGTCTAAATATTGTAACTCAACGAGTGGCCAAAACCCCCAAAAGGGTTCAAGGCAAGAGATGAAGCATTAACTACAGGCTGAGCCATAGTATAGATGTAAGCCTCCGACACTTCAACTGTAGTGGCTGCAGGTGTCGAAGGAGCACCATTAATTATAGCGGGATTGGGAGTCGAAGAACTCCCAGTGTTCTAAAGACTAGGCTAGGTACTCATCCTTGTGGGATCACAAGTCTGAAAAGTGGATGTGTGTGTACCACTACTGATAACTCTACGCCTTTTAGAAGGCAAGGACTCGAAAACTGGTGGTAACTGTAACAACCGACGGGACCTGTGAGGAAGTTGGTCCAGCTCCACGATGACTTATGACTCTTCCACAAATACAAATATATCCTATGTCCAACTAGTAATCAAAGAGCATACCAAAAATTCAAATGACCAGTATGCATGCAAACGGGCTAAAGTGGCTGAGTGGCCTCCCTCGCAAAAGAAGGTATATCTCGTCCAGCAGGGAATTGAGACTCCCTACTAAAGTTTGGAGGTAACATAATTATTTATAAGGGCCCTCATGGGATTAACAACTAGTCGGTCAGATCCCCCTGGATAGGTAATCCTCCATAAAGACTGTGTTATGTCCGACTCTTATCTGACTCAAGGTACAAGCAGAACAACCCCTGCAAATAACCTATGAGATACCTAAGTCAAGCAACTAATAAGCCACTATATAACTGATGCACATGCGAGCTATCGTAAGTCTGGATCACCATATGGGAAAGGTAACAAAGCCCAAAACCTTGAAATCACCACCTCTCACAGAGGTATGGGCACTAGAAAGATCCCCAAATATGAATAAATCCACAGAAATATCTCTGACGCTAGGTGAGTATCCAGGGGCTATCCCTTCAACTAACTTCGTGCAACCTCGTGATTAACTCTGGTGTGAGTGGAGCCTCCTGATTTTATCGATTATACAATGGACTTCTCAACTCCCTGTCTCAGACACATATGTTGGTTTAATTGCCTTGGAGAAGTTTACTCACAAAATCCTATTCCAAGGCACTAAATCCTAAGCTAGTTTGTGCACCCTAAAAATAAAATCATGACTAATCAATTTTAGTTTAAAGTGTAAACTTCATTGGCCGTGGTTACTCAAAAAGGTATGGAAGTGAAACTCATGGTGTTATGACTCTGCCATAAAATAAATATGGATATAATGCAAAGTATATCTTTAACTTTTCAATGAATGATATGCTAATAAAAACAATGCAGTCTTCAATTTCAAATCTGCAATTCAGAAATAAAATACAATCTTTCGCTAAATGTGTTAAGATAATGATAAAAATTCAAAGACAAAAATGTCAACCAATGCAAAATGCCTATTTTTTTGTATTTTCAATATTCTAAAAAGAAAATGCATGGACTGATAAGAAACTTGACAGATGAATTCTATTGTGTATAAAAGCAGTAACTCAAGTAGAATACTAGGCAGCCAAGCAAATAACCCAGAAGCCAAGGACAAATTAAAAATAGAAAACAAAGAGAAAGACTATGCCCAAAAATTCAAGTCCAAACAGGCTTCCTGTCATCCCAGATAATCTCAACAGACACTTTATAGACCTAAGAAGGCTCAACAATCTTTAAATCCTACCCAAGCGTCACTCAACCAAGCAAACAAGCAAGGGGAAGTGCTATACACGATTGTTCAGGAGAACAAAGTGTATATACGCTTCTTGCAGTGAGACAACAAGCATGTATATGTGTCTGTCAAGGAAAAAAGGGCATATATGCTTTAAAACAAGGCCAAACAAGGGTCAAAGGATGAAAACTCAGACTCAGAGTGAACATGATCTATCAAGCAGTGATACACCAAGAAACACAAAGGAAAAAGAGAAATGTAAGAAGAAAAATCACTTCAACCCTTAGAAGGAAGATCTCTCCCCAGTGGAGTCACCATTTCTGTTACAAGGGAAAAACTCTCTATGGACAAGGGTAAATCACAACAAACATATGCGACTACAGAAATCAACTCAATTCCAACATATGCTATATAGACTAATGTGCAATACAAGAAAGAGGCCTACCTTGATCCAACGTTTGATGATGTTCCACCGTTGAGCACTTTGACCCAAAACTTTATACCTGCAAGAAGTTTTTAACAAACAAAAAAAACAAGTATATAGTGATGATATAAAAGGGATTAGAAAATCATATAGCATAATCCATTAATAGACATTACAAACATGCTCATGGATAATAATAATATATTTGCAAGATACCAATAGGATGGGAAATGAGTATTTCTATTAATAATTGATCAACAGAAGTGTCAACATTATAGACTTCCGTGTCGGCACGGTTTGAAACCAGGAAACCAAGTTCCTTCCAACTGGGTCTCCACCACTTAAATCCTCCACCAAAGGCAAGCTCATGAGAAAGAGGCAAAGAGGTTCTCTCAGCAATAAGGGAAGAGCTTGGGGGTTGAACACTGTGTTCAGACTTGAGGGACAAAGGGACGCAGACTCAATATGAAGTGATTTCTCCAGAGTAACTTTTCTCTCAAAGTTGAATGATTTCTCTCTCTTTTCCATAGTTCGAAATTGTGCTCTTATAGCCTCCAAAATGCAACTGAAGGGCTGAGTCAAAATGTTTCCAGTATATGGAAGGCCAAGGATCAGAGATCTTCTGTCGGGACATGGAAACCCGACCTCATTTTGTATTTTATGGCACAAATCCTGATATACGCGAGCTGCAGTGGAGAATCAAGCGTATACGCATCTTGTATAACCGATAGGGAGCATATATGTGGAAAAATGTATGTTTTTATCTCTGGATTCATCAAAAAGGGATGAAAAGTCTACATAGGGAAATGGAAAAATGCCCTCTGTGCAAGACAAAAACAGTGAGGAAAATCTTGCTATAACAGTGATGCCAGCCTTGTGCTGAAGATTTCCATCTTCGTGCTAATGTTGTTGAGATTTCAGTCTCATGCTAAATATTTCCAGCTTCATGCTGATGTTGTTGTGATTCCAACTTCATGTTGATGTTGTTGAGATGCCAGCTTCATGCTGAATATTTCCATCTTAGTGTTGATGTTGATGAGATGCCAGCTTCATGCTGAATATTTCTAGCTTAATGTTGATGTTGTTGAAGCTCCAACCTTCATGCTGTGATGATGTTTTTTTTGATGTTGTATTAGCCTCGCGCTATTATTGATGATGATGATGTATTAGTGTTATACTAATCCATGTTGATGTAGATAATGATGATGCCACTTCAGCTTCTTGCTGAAGATGATAATGATGATGCCACTTCAGCTTCTTGCTGAAGATGATGATGATGATGATGCTACTCCATATTCCCACTAAACATGTTGATGTTGATACTCTAGCCTCATGTTGATGAGGATGATGATGCTACTCCAACTCCATGCTGTGAACAATGATGATGAGAAAAGCTTCTAATGATTTATAAATGTGCCAGTCAGTGTTCCAGATGTTGTTGATGTTGTTTCCCTCTCTCTCTCCTGATGATGTTGTAGAATACCCTTCTTGTTAAGGGGGAGTGTTGAAATATTGAATTGAAAAGAGTATTCTATTTATTATTGAGTCATTATTCATTATATCAATCCCCTTTTGTCGATTGATCATGCCGGGAATTGTAATTGACCAAATCCCCTTTTGTGGATTGGTCAAACCCTAATTGTACTATGAAAATTAAGAAGTTAGCCCCCAGGCCTAATAAAAGTGGTTTTAACCATTAAGAAGACAAGTCGGCCTTGCCCATTGAAGAGACACCTTTTCAACGCATTCCAGCTAGTATAAATAAAGGAATCCAATGCCTTATTATCTAACTCACTCATTCGCTCATTAAGTGCGCAAGTTTGGTAGCTGTAGTTGGGAGAAGAAGGAAGAGAGAGGCACATTGATCAGTGTTAGATATTCTCTAGTGTTTTGGTTTATTGTCTTGGCATTGTATTAGCTATCTATATTAAGGAAGTTTTGTTGGGTTTTCTCCACCATGAGGGTTTCCCAGGACAAATGTTGTGTATATTTTGATTGTGTTTCTCTCATTGATCCTACCTATGCTATTTTTATCTAGTAAATTGAAAAGAAACCTAATAATAGCTCAAAACTTGACATATTTTCCCTGAATGCTCAACACTATATGTGATGAATCACATGTGAGCTTTCATTTTGAAATTTGTTGTACACTAGCAACAACAACAATAGTGGTTTGAGGTTTCAAATTTTGGCATTATAATAGCTCGCTCGATTTTCCTTTTAGAAATTTCGATCTTTTCTTTTAAATGTTGGAGCTGCAAAAACCATCATGACCTTTCTAAAGTTAGAAACAATCCTTGAAATGATGCTACATAATACATAAAGTTCCAATACATAATACTCCTTAATTCCCTATGCTTGAAAGCCCTCAATTGTTCCTAGCAATTCAATCACCTGTGGATCTTGAATAAGAATGTTCGTTTGGACACTCCTATATGTAATATAAAATCAAAACAATACAACTTTGGCAGAAAAGGACACCAAAATAAATGGGTGTGTTTGAAATATTTCGGCTCGAGACCTTTTTTAAATTTCTCACACTTGTGATGAATAGACATAACCAAGAACCATTGATGTTTTGTAAATGATGATCTCAACACCTTCACACTTTGATAGACACTACGCTAACATTCATACATTAACATTTTTTACATCTAGAATCAACTCTTGAAATATATACATCAGTGAACTTCAATGTTGGGAACTTGGTGAGAATGTTGTCGATGACCTAGCCCTTGGACTCAATGGTTTGTTTTCTCTATGAATACCTAAGTGGATCCTTGCATCAACACATAAACTCCTACCTATACATGCTTTAGAATTTCGGGCTCCTTCAAAGTTAATAACATCTGATATTTGTTTTGGTGCAATGAGAATTATGCCACATACACAAGAAAGCAGATGACTTGACTGTTGATACATAAAATCTCATGCAAAACTTCTCGACAGATAGTGCAAGACTTTAACTATTTGTGACTCCTTCTCGATGCCTTGTGTATAAGTGCTCGATGACTTGGCACATATGTTTGATTCTTGGTGCTATCAATGAATAGGATTTCAATGTTGAACACTCGGACCTATAGACTCAAGCTCGGGTAGGTCAATGATGACTATAGTGTAAGTTGGCATTATTTTGTGGTATTTTTGTTTTGTAGAGTGGGAAATATCCCTCATTTGCATGACAAAAATATTCACTATTCTTTACATATGCCACTATATGACAAAAAGAAACAGTAAACGATGATTTTGATCTTTTTAACAAAGGAACATAGTCCAAAGTGAAACATACATCCATACGACTAGAATGGAGGCTTAAAAAAGTGAAAAATTTAGCAAACATTGAAACAAAGGATAAAAGGCTAGCAAAACTAGCACTTGTAGAAATTATGATTTTTATCTGCTAAAAGAACAACAACATTCTTGTAGCAAGGTGCATGTTAGGATATTTAGACACTTAGGAGTTAGTTAAGATCTACTTGGTATAATGTGTCGTTAGGTAAAAGTGTGTTTCTTTATTATGCATTAGTATGCATTTGTAGTTAGGAAATCCGACGGTCATGATATGTTCCTGACATAGAGTGATCTGATGCTTCATATTATCCTCGATCTTAACGACTACATTGATCCATGTCTTAACACTTGATTGGTCCATGATCTCTATTTAAATAGCATAGAGGGTAATTTTAAGATGATATATTGTGAGAAACTCTCTTGTAAAATCTCTCTATAATCCTTTTCTTTTGCATTAATAAACTGCTCCAAGTGGCCGCATTGGCTGGTGCCATGGATGTTTCTCTGTAGGGGTTTTACCATGTCAAAATATCAATGTGTTGATATTTGATCTAGTTGTGTGAGTGGTTACTAAAGGTGTTCATCCTGTGTTGGAATACCTATGTTGTCGAACATGGTATCAAAGCCTATTTCAAGACCCACTCCTGTTGTAGATCGAGATCATGAAGCCGAGTTTCCTCATCTTCATTTTATTCCATTTCCATACATTTATGGGCTGAGATGACTGTTCCATTGTGTCCGAAGTGCTTGTTTCAGTCAGGAACATTTTTCATTTCACTAGAAAAGGTTTATGTTTTCCCAAGATACGACCATTTCAACTAGATCCGAAGGTATAAAGCCTGAATACACCCTTTTTAATTTTTTGCAGAGTATTATTTCGGTTTTATTTCAGTTTTATAATGTTTTTTTTCGGGTTTCTACTCTTTGAGATCTGCGTATGTTATTTTCCCTATGTCCTGTGTGATCTTGAAAAATAAAATATAGATAGGAAAATGTGCATTTTCCGAGTAAGCTAACCGAGATCTAACCCTTGTTGTCATTGAGAAGCGATTTTTTTTTCAACAACAACAACAATCCTGCTAAACAATAAAATATGTTTTGCTAGCCTACTTGGTTAAAATTTGCCTTATTAAGTAAGAGGTCTTGAGTTCAAGTCTCTCTTTTTGTTATTTGTTTTGAAAAAGTTCATGCTCCATTATAAAGTGTATTTCACTTCAAGTATAAAAGTGAATCACTATAAGTAGATTTAATATTTTATTTTAGATTTATTTATTTTGCATGCAACATTCTTTTATAAAATAACTTCATTGTAAAAGAGATCCCCACTTATTTTTATAAAAGTGGGTCACTTCATAAAACAACTTATTTGTAAAAGTGAGGTTATTTGGAGGGGTATCATCACCACATGGTTATTTGGTTATCGTTTATGCATTTTTTTAAAAGGGCATAACTTTCACATCCAAAGTCCATTTTCAATGCCGTTTTGTTTTTTAAAATCGTTTAATTTTTTGAGATATTTCCATCTAGATCATAATTTTCAGTTTTTAAATCCATATTATCTTCATATTTAATATGGCTTCTTCCAGTAATATTTTTCTTACCAACACCAACTACTTCCAATGCAAATCCCATATGGAGGATTTATTAAAAAGTAAAGGCTTGTACCAAATTACCTTGGGAAAGGAAAAATAACCCAATGATTTTGATAAGAAAGTCAAATGGGCTAATAGGAGTGATGAAGCATGTGGAATGATCATAATGTTCATCTCTCTTGATTTAAGGTTCCACCTTCAAGAAATTGATGACCCCAATGAAGCTTGGGAAAAGATTGAATCTGTGTTTGGTAAACACAATATTATTTGAGCACATCAGTTAGAAAATCAAATACTGACTTTAAGTCCAAATGGTTTTTCTTGCATTGAATACTATCTATCTTAGTTTAAAACACTCATAATTTTATGTCAAGAATGTGAGATAAAGTTGGAGGAAGAGTGTTGCATCTATATTATTCTTTCTAAGCTAGGTAGTGCATATTTTGTGTTTGTATCTACCTTTTACGCCATGAGAGAGGCTCTAGGGAAATCTTATTAAAAACCCACTCTTGAGTTCTTTTGTGATGATTTGATTAGAGAGAAAGATAAGCGTGTACAACTTGGAGTGATCATCATTGTAGGTACCTCCAACAAAACCTTAGTCTCCCAGTAGAAATATAAACCCAAGAATCCTAAGAAGCAACATCCTCGCCACAACAACAAGAAACATAAGGGTCCCTAACCCACTCAGATAGCTTCAACTTCTAATGGTGACAAAGGAGCAAAATATAAAAATAAGAAGACTCATATACATTGCAACTTTTATGATAACGATGGTCATGATGAGTCCAAATGTTTCAAGAAGATGGCATATTTAGAAGCAACGATGAAGAAGCACAACATCAATATTGATTTTACTTCTTCGTCTTCTCATGGACATGCACTTTCTGCTTCTGGTTTCTCCTTCAATGCAACTTCTACTTCTTTTTCTGATGCGTGGCTTATTGATTCTGGAACATCTTATCATATGGCTAAGGATAAAGACATATTTTCTGCTCTAAATGAATGTAACACCAAGAAAATATTTTTTGGTGATGATAGATCTCTTAGTGTTGTAGGATATGGAATATTTCAAGTAGATAATGGTCATTTCAATGATGTATTATGTGTTCCAAGTCTTTCTTGTAACCTTCTATCATTATATCAAATCACTCATTCAAGTGAAGGTAAAACTGTAGAGTTTTCACCTCACCAAGTTGTAATCAAGGATCTAAAATATCCTAAGCATGTTCTTGCAACTGGAATTGATGATGATATTACCAAGTTGTACAAGTTTGACAACTTTGGGTCTTCATCTTTTCCATCAATTTTTGTTTCTCATAGCGATGGCTTGAGAAAACTTTGGCATGAGCGGTTTGGTCATCTAAACTATCGCTCATTTCAGAAACTATGTAATCAAAAGATGGTGTCTGGTCTTCCTCTTGTTTCATGCAGAGATGGTGTTTTTTCCGGTTGTGTTCTCAGCAAACATCATCGGGACAGTTTTGACAAACGTGCCTCTTGGCATGCCTCGGGCCCTTTGCATCTTGTTCATAGTGACTTTTGTGGTCCAATTTCTTATCCTTATTTTTCTGGGTGCAAGTATTTCTTAACTTTCATTGATGACTTTTCCAGACATGCTTGGGTTTACTTCTTGAAACTTAAGAGTGAATGTTTTGATAAGTTTATGGCTTACAAGGCCCTTGTAGAAAAACAATCTTGACATCAAATTCAAAGGTTAGGAACAAATAATGGAGGCGAATATGTGAACAATAATTTTACAAGTTACTACACTACATAGGGCATCCAAATGCAACACACTATTCCATATACACCACAACAAAATGGTGTTGCTAAGAGAAAGAACCACACATTAAACAAAAAGGTTGATTGTATGATCCAATCCAAGGGATTAAGTATAAAGTATTGGGTGGAAACCATCGACTGTACAAATTACATAGTAAATCACACTCCCACAAAGGCTCTTAAAAATATAACACCCGAAGAAGCTTGGACTAAAACTAAACTAGATGTGAGTCACTTCCGTGTATTTGGTAGTATAGCATGGGCTCACATTCCTGATGAGAAAATAAAAGCATTGCAACTTAAAAGTGAGAAGTGTATCTTTCTTGCTTATTTTGAAGATGTCAAAGGTGTTGGGCTCTAAATATGTCCTAAAATATAACCTCTATGCATCATCCAAAGGTAGGCACTGACACAAGTGTTTTACTTGTCACCTATGTAGGTTCTTACCTTCCGTTTTCAATACCCGTCCTCCAGAGATGCAACCCCTGCAAAGAGACAGAAATTGTAACAAAAGGAATCACAATTGTTCCATTCAAATGAACAACACTACTTACAAAAGGAACAAAAATCATGACAAGGGAACGACCGTCGTTATATTGGGCTGAACTAATGTTTTATTAATTGAGTTGTAGTACTTGCCCAACTATCTAATTTGTCAACCCAGGGTTCATAAACTAATGAAGCAAAGACAAAGTATATGAAAGATTGAAGTAGAACTAATATAATCTAATATTTAAGCTACGACTGAAATAGAATCATTAATCTAACACAAGACCAAAATAGAATCATTAATATAACACACAACTAAAATTGAATTGCGTAAATGAAATTAATATAGGAATGGGAAATTACGTGAAGGAAATTAATCTAGGAATGGAGAACTACATGAAGAAAAATAAAATATGACATGTGAAGAGTTGAATGGAATAAAAACATATGAGAGCTCTCACTAATGAAGCAATCTTATATTACAATAATCAAATCAAACTTCTTAAAAGAATAATGAAAGCATGAAAACCAAAACCATGAATCAAAGCAAATAATCCCTTTCTCTTTCGAATCCTAATGACTACCATTAATGACTACTATAATTCCATATTCTAATTGAATCCTCATGAAGAGAGAGAACTCTCTTTTATACATGAGAGCCTTGAAGATAATATAACCATCTCATTATTACAGTTCCACTTTTCTCTCAACCTATTTCCCATTATTACAAAATACAATCCCTTCAAATCCTCACACATATCTCTCATATATCTTGGATAAGATATTCCAACCAAATCTCCATGATCTTCTCCTTGGAATGGGCTTGAATTATCCTTCTCATATTCCTACACATTTACAAAGCTCACACATTTTTGAGATATATATGAAAACATGTCGATTTTCTAATATTTAATCACAAATTCCTTTTTAATACTAAAATGAATAAAGTGGAAAATAATAAGGTGAAACCCAAGTATATTTATGAAATGATTTCGTGAAAGGTTAATGGTGTGATGAAATGTGGAGAATGATGAAGGGAAAGGTGGATGAAAATAGGACATTTTTGAGCCCCAACATACCCCCCAACTTAACTTGTTTCATGTCCTCATGCAACCATGCATGGATCTTCTCAAGAAAAATTGGCATCTGAATGTTGGCTTTGAGTGATGATAATGAATGTTTTCCAAGATGGGATTTACATGAGTAACAACTGACATTTTTCTTATGGTTGGTCCTTGTGTGACAACCATGAATATAAAGAATGTTGGTTCTTTTGTTAACAACATTCATTTCATTATTTGTTCTCTTGTTGTTATGATAATAATTTTTCCATATTTTTACTGGAAAATATATGCTATCAATGTGCATAAGGAAACATCACTGAGTATAATAAAACCATTTTTTGTATATGTGTGAATCATGCCAATATGTATAACAATGCTTATGAAGCAAAGTGCAACATAGTATCATTGGAAAATAAATGTTGGATAAGAAATGTTCATAAATGGTAAATGAGACGAAAAATGGAATGATGGTAGTGGAAAAGTGGAGTGATGATAGTGAATAAAGTCCCCTACCCCCCAACTTAACTTTTTGCATGTCCTCATGCAATGTGGAATAAGTCATATAAGTGAAAAGGAAAATGAACTAGGTGAGGGAATTTTCCAAATTATTCATTGGTAGCAGTTGAGGAATTACATGATTAAAGTTTAGAAAATAGCATACCTCCACTTACCCAAAATGTTGATGAACTATGCAATAGGAATATGGATGATGCAGCTGCTAGAGCATGGAATATGTCACTGCTACGGGATCATATGGAAAGTGACTGCTGTTGTAGCTATGACTGTTGTCTGCTAGATCATAGAATGTGAAGTGGAGGAATCTGAAGTGTTGTTGAATGAATCATGGAAAAGAGGAAGTATGAAAGTGGAACTATGGTACTCTTGTATGGCTGAAGTCATGCTGCTGTAACTGCTATGAGAGTCATGAAAAGTGTATAGTCTTCACCTGATGGTACAATTCTAATCATGTGAATGAATGTGTCGATGTCAAGCATGAAAAGAAGTCATTGGATTACTGACCAATGATGAATGTCGTTAACCAATGCGAGGCAACTCATCATTAATGTCAATGAGTGCCAAGGTACCTGAGTACATCTTGTGAAGTGCGAATGAATGAGCTGATGTCGAGCCACTTGCAAGATTTGACGATCAAGGGACATTGATGTATTCCCATGATTGTCAGCGAGAGAAATTTCCATTAAGGCATGCAAGACTCCAGGTATTCAAAATGAACTCTAGTCTATATCCCAGATAAGGTGTTGAGGTCGATGGGGCAAGACTAGTTGAAAGGTGGGCCTTAAGGAATACCTTATCAGTCAATGCAAGTTCTGATAAAAATATTGGTAGGACAATAAATGAAAAGATCTCAGTAGTAATAGTGTGTATGGCAAGGCAATGTAGTCATGGAAAGGGAGCTGGATAGTTTTATTGACAAGGAAAACTGAACTGAAAAAGATAAAGAGATGTATGCGACTCAGAAAGATAGGCATGTGCAAAATCATGAAGGATAATTCAATGGAATATGGGCTTCAACACAGGGATGACCAATCTTCTTTGAAGGAGAAATGGAGGAAGACATTCATGATGCAAATGGGATTATGAAAAGGTTTATGTGTAACAACAAACGTCATGATGTTTATGATGAGTAACAAATCCTTCAAGCAGTCAAGAAAGCATGTCTTTTTTCAAAAGTTTTGGTGATTTTTGAAAATCACTTTAGCAACAAGATGCGATCGGTCGCGCTCCTGAAAAAAAATTAGTACAAATCCTGCATGAAAACTTGTGAGATGTTCAAAAATATAACATGCAGAAATAAGGACAAATGTGACAAAGTAAAAAATAAAATGCGTTTTATACCTCTTGTCGTGGTCGTTGCCCGTGCATTTTGTTTCATCATTGATTGCTTGCTTAGAGTAAAATCGTAAAAACATGTGTTCATATTGTTTTCAGGAATGTATAAAAAGTCCATTTGCAATTTATTTGTCTTTGTTTGGTTTCATTTTTATAATTTGTTTTTAATCTTAATTATATATATATATATATAATAAAACAAAAGAAATAAAAACAAACTTTTATAATAAACAAACAATATATGTTTTTTTTTGTTATTATAATTGTTTTATAATAAAACAATAGATAATTTTATGATGAAATTTTATTATAACACAAAACAAACAATGGTTGTTATCTTTCAAATACCTGTAGCACAGGCCACCATGAATGTTGTTGTCAAGCGCTAATCTACTCCTTGGCCCGGAGATAAAACAAATTTGTGAGACAAAAATGCATCAACTAGCAATTTACTCATTCTTATGCATCTCCATTGTCTGTCAGCTGGCTCAATCACATGAACACTGCCATTAGTCAATCCTACAACAAGATGATTAGGCTCAAGTGGATGTGCAACAATTATAACTGGATAGGTACTGCAACTAATTGTATGAGAAATACTTGCTCCATGAGAAATACTGAATAGGTACTGCCACACAATGACTTGCTCCCTCAGCAGCCTGTAGACTCAGTAAACACTGGGTGAAGGCACTGACGATGGGAAGCTGGAACCAAGAGCAACAATCAACATGAAACACTGGAGGCTGTGAAAAATCAGTTGCGTTCACTAGAAGAGGAATATCCCAGCCTTATAGGCTTCATACTCCATATGCATTTTACCGTTTTGCAGAGGAAAGTTGTTTCTGAACCGCTCAACACCGATTGTTATCACCTAACCATCAGGAAGTTCATAGCTTTTCTCTATAGCCAAACTTGCTTTTGCAGTTTCCAGTTCCTACTCATAGTCAAAGGCAACATATGCTAACTTCTCCTTCACATATCATACTATCTCACGTTTTGCAGTTGTCGTAAAAGAGTACCCATGCTCAATAAGAATCTTCATCAATGAATTAGTCAGATCACGCCCATAAAGGTCCAGTCTGAGGATGGAATGAGGAAAAGTATGTGTCACACCATCATCAGAGTCCAGTACAATATCGATTGTATGCCCACTTGCATATAAAGAAAGCACTGATTGAATGGAAAGTTGGAGGCTCTCCCGTCAATTGTTTTTGAAGTGTGAAAGGGTCGACCTTATACCTGCCATTGCATTTAACACAATAATAATCAATCCTGTAACAATTCCTGCTGTCTATTTAGTAGAGGAATCTGAAATCGACACACAATTTGATCTCGCCGTTTTTCTTTCTCACTGGGACTAAATTAACTACCCACTCAGAATATCTCAGTGGGACTATGATTTTACCATCCAGGAGCTTTTTTACCTCTTTTTCTATCACCGGTAATAAGATAGGGTTAATCTGCCTAAGTTTCTGCCTAAAAGGGTTGACACTAGGTTTTAATGGAATTTTATGTTCCATGATAGTCGTATCATAAGTCCTTAACCCGTCATAAGACCAGGAAAAAACATCTTTTTATTTTTTAAGCAACTCAACATATTTACTTTTGATTTCGGGAGACAAGTACCTGGATACTTTAACTAACCTAGGACTCTCTTTGATACCTATATTGCAATCTTCGACTTCTTCTGACTGAGGCTGTAAGCTAGTCTTCAAAGGGATGTCATCATGATTAAAAATCCTTTCTAAGGGGATCATGCCTTTGGGTATTTTTGACGGGCGAAATTGACCGTCCGTCAACTGGGAGAGTGGAACCGGTCCAGGGTTGTCTAATAACCCAAGCCGTTTGGGATGAACCACCCTGACGGGTTTAGCGGCTCCGTTAGCCGATCTAAGGTCCTAATAAAACAAAACAAAAAAAATAAAACTACTCTAAACTAACTAATCTAACGAAAATAACTATTAAAACAAACTAAACTAATCTAACTAAAAATAAATAAAACAAACTAATAAACTAATCTAACTATTCTATATATATATACAACCTACTATCTAATACTATACTAACTCTAAGAAATCAAATATCTAACTACTAACTGAAATAAATCTTATCCACAAAATGTACAATATTAACAATTTACAGATTTGAATGAGAACCTGAAAAACTCATTTGTATTCTGTTCTAAGACGGAGAGAGATATTTTTTGTTGATTTTATAATTTTATGAACAAGAAATAAAACAAAAAAAACTAACTAAACTAAACAACTAATATACTAATTCTAACCACAAATCTAACTAAACTACTAATATTATACTAACAAATTAACCAAACAAATAAATAACAAACTGACCTGGAGAAACGCTCCAGGTTTGTCCTGTGTGTAATGATTTCCTTAGTTGATCGGAGGGAGGAAACCCGCACCAAATTATCCAGGAGATTGTTGTAAACAACAAACTGCAGTGCTCTTCAAATATGATTACAGGACAAACAAGACATACAAAATACAACAACCTTATGATTTATAAATCTTCACAGTTTGATAAACCTGTATGTAAAGATCTATACGAAATAATTCAATTAATGAAGAAGAGAAATCTGTGATTCATTAACTGAAACAAAGTAATTGCTGTATTCTTTAAGTAATGAAAGAAATCAGATATGGATAACACATTAATTAAATCATATCATTCTGCAATAAATTATGATAGCCAAAGTAGTCTATAATCAACTGCAAACTGATATGCATAAACTTGAAACAAAAGATCGATATATTGAAAAGCGAAAGCTGTAGCAAAACATCAAATCTCGTCTCAGTTTGTATTAGAAATCCATAGCCTGGTTCTCTCACAAGTGAGGATGATCCTTATTACAAAAAATAATAAGTATTTAAATATCTTCCACAGGGTAAAACATCCCTGTGGAAGTTATCAAAATAGTTTACAGAAAATCTGGGATGATATCCCAAGTCTGACTAAACTAGTAACCTAAAATAAAACTGTATCACACAAATATCTCCTAGACTGCCCAACATGCCCAATGCAATTCGCATGTACCTGAAAAGGGTAAAAAATGGACAAGTTAGGAGGATGTTTTGTTAATGAAAATGATAAAAATCTAATTCTATAGACTAGCTACAGAATCTTGCGATTCTGTAGCTGGTCTAAATCAGACACAGAATTAACATTAAAATCAATTAAAATCTTTGAAAATACATTCAAACTATCAAAAGATATTTTATTGCTAAAAAGACTCATTCAAGTCAACACTTGTATGTAAATTGAACACACTAAATCGTATTCAACCAAATGTTAACAGAGATGGGTACACTCTATTCAATTCGTTACCAATTCAAGTATACAAAATCGTATCGAACAGTAATGAAATCGTTTCATATCAAATTGAAATCGATACAGTTAAACAAATCATAGGCAATCGTTTATGCTGCCTCATCAACAGGAAACACGATCGAATCCAAACAAGATCATAAACGATCATTCTAATAGAGAATCAAATCAAAACTGGTATGTAATTTATCACATACGAAATCATAATGGGATCAATCGGTTGATAACAGAGTCTGTAGGATTCGACAAATCTTTTATTATTGCCAATTGGGGGCGGACGAAATCGATTGAATTTTGATAAAAATATTACTAGAATTCATTTCAAAACGAACTATTAACCGAATTTGACAGAGATAACATATGTTGATCTGGGTTTAACCAACTCGTTTTGAAAATTAAAATCAAATAGAGCAGTATCAAGTCTCTTTTTGATACGAATCCAACTCATAAAATCAATCGTACTAACTGAAGATACACAACAATCCAATCAAGACAAGAGCGAATCGAACAGTTGGAGTTTAACATAGTCGTTGTGAGTCAAAACAGTTCCATGATTCGAGCGTAGATATATTTTGCAAAGGTTTAAATGGGAATATCGTTTCCATACAAAACAAAGTCGTTTTTTCCAAATCGGAGTCGATTAGAGTTATATTCCTGATTTAGAAGATTACATCACATCAATTCAAACTCACGAAGTCATTCCGAAATCACAGCATACAAACTAAATCAGAGCCGATATAATCCAACCATAACGAAATCATACCAAATCAAAACATGATCATGCTCTAATTTTAGCATAAAAATCTCATGTACAAGTCAGATACAAACAAAATCCAAGCGAAAGAAAACCATTGATTTTGTTAACTCACACCAACAGTCAAACGAATCAAAACAAATGAAAACCAATCGATAGCTAAACTGGGCACGACCAAATCATTTAACCAAATCATAACCTCATTTAATTTTAGCAAAACGAAAACAATGTACAGGATGAATAACATAACCGTTTTCGATATGGCTATAACAGAGTCATTTCGAACAATGGACAGAGCTATTTGAAAACCAAACTCAATTCATTATATTAATCTAGCAATTCACAGAACGAAATTGATACCTAAATTCGTACCTGGATGACGAGCAGACAGCTTGATCATGACATTTTGGAATTGACAACGGCTGTAGCCGATTCAACATTCCTGAATATGATGGAACCAATGGTTCTCTATTTCTTGTCATCAGCTCGAAGCTTGTCCCTTTCACTTGTCAATACTGCAACTTGGTTTTGCAATGATTTGATTTTCGACTGTAATAAGGGAACGTCTATATAGTATCGTTCCAACCACACATCACATTGGTCACATGACGACTGTCCGAGCTTTGAAAATGCAGGTGAGGGTTTGGTTAAATTACCGAGGGTTTCGTTAGGTAGCTTGATCCCAGGGTAGCTAGTATTGTTCCTTAGGCAAGGGGGTAGATTAGAAACGAAGTCATAGGGTGGCTCGGAGCACAGACCTCGGGAGTAAGGGTACTCACTAGCTAGGAAGCGTTCTATGTCAGAGTCTGAATCTTCACTGAGGACTATGGGCTTCTGCTCAGCACTAGGTTTAGGTTTATTCCTATCCATTCTCGAGATAAGCCGAGCATTCTTTTTACCTTTGTTGTCAACAGTAGGGTTTCCCTTGACCTTTTTTCTCACAGGATTTTTTATAGCCTCAACCTTGTCTGCTAAAACATCGGGTAAGTCAATATCAGGGTCAACCGAGGGTTTAGGAGAGGGCAATAGGACATGGAAGGGCACGGGTGGCTCGACCTTGGTTTCATTAACCACAGGCTTGTCAACTTGGACGGGTTCTACCTCAACAAAACCATTTCGAGAGATAAAATCTTGCCAGCTATCACCGTGGAGATTTAATTGATGAACAACGATGATTCTGATTAGGCCGTGGTGGAATAAGCTACTATCGGCGTTTTCTCTTTTAAACCTCTTAGCCATTTTATAAAGACTTCGCTGGAAATAAAATGGCATATTCAATGGATACCCCATAAAATTCATTAACAGTCGAAGGTGATAAAGAAAAACCAGTCCATATCGACCCTCATAGGTCACGAATTGTTTGACCACTATCAAAATATCATGTCACCTTGGTTTAAGCGTCGAAATGGGCATACCTCTGTCACAGGATGTGACCTTTTGTGAGATTAATAGTAGTGGCCATGGAACCTCCTCAACTTTAGAGTTTCTGAACCATTGCTGGCCCGTGGCTACTAACCCGGTGGCAGAGCTAATGAACTCTTCACTGAGCTCAAGCTGGATGTCGCCTACTTTGGCCCTACAGCCATCAAAAGTCAGGGCGAATTGCTGTGCAACAAATAGATTAAAACCCTCAAACCACTGTACAAAGGTGAGCCAACCTCTTTCCTCTAAGTCTTTCTGGGCATTGTCAAACAGTAGCAAGGCTTGACTACCGTTCGGCTCAATTCTCACCACTGGTGCCATGAGGAAGAGCACATGGTGAACGAGCCAGGGTTTGAATGCAACATACACAGGAACAAAATGCCCAAAGGCTTACCTGAGCTAGCAGAGGTGAAACAGGGATAGGAGCAACATTAATGACATCGTGCGAAGGTGGTGGAGCTATTTTCTAGCCATGCAGAATAGTCATTACCAATGTACAACCGCTGGCACTTTCAACTATACAAATCACAACGCACATGTGTTATAACTATGCCACTTCAATCGATCAAATCCTTTGGTAAATGGATAAACCATGCGCGCAATCAAACGTTATGCCATAGTTTTAAAACCAACCAAACAAATCGAAACCAATACCAAGTGTTGGACCAATGTGCCAATGCCTTTTGATAACATATACTAGGTGTCATATTAAATGATATATGTCAAGGGTTCAACCATAACACCTATGTATTTTTATGAAACCAATGGTCAAGTAGATCAAATCAAAGAACATATAAATCCAATTACAAATGCATCACAACCTCAATTACTCATGAAATGAAATTACATAAGCAATCAAAGAATGTCCAATGAGTACAGATCAAAACGTTTTTCCAACTGCATAATGATAAGTAAAATGTAAACGCAATGGGCATATTGACAAGAGGGATAACGACAATTCAATAATGATTTTAATGTGACTACGAAAGACCAAGTTTTCACGCTTACAGTTGTGAAAACAAAAACGAAGGTAAGTGTGCAAATATCGCAAAAATAAAAGTGTCGTTTATTTGAGAATTGCGACGAAAAATTAAGGTTTGCAAGAACTAGTGTAGGCAGCTTATAAGACAATGGAAGAATGTGAATTGGCTGCCAACAATGGTGACACACTGGTAGAAGCAGTTATCTCTGCCAAAAGGACAAATTCAGATTAGGACAACAAAGATAATTCCAACTCAGAAACAACAACCAAAAAATCGTATAAACATCATCATTAACCAAATATTCCAGCAGTGTTTTAAAACATGAAAACAGATAACAATCTTAAGACCATCGAGTCACGATATTAAAGACAAAATCTCCAATACTGTTGACAGAGCCACTGCTGCCAGCAGGCGTCCATAGCCTCGGAAGGGTTGCCATTTAACCCACTCTAACATCTGTATCCTGCCAAGGAGTTCTAGATTAGAATAAAGGACATTAAGAGGTTTCTTATTTGCAAATTTTCATATACCCGACATTGCTTTGCTGCCAGCAAGCCTGTTCAGTACCCTAATGAAGTTGTCTTGGCATCATGCATGCATTTACCCTCTACCAGCAGACCTGTTCAGCATCCCGACGAGTTTACAAGCACTTCCCACAACTCTTATTAATAATTTATTTTGTTTTGTTTTTTCATAGATATATAGTTGAGCGGGGCGACGCTGAAAATCATGATATTTTAACATATTTTTTCAGACCTCATCAAAATTTTTTAGAACTGTCCTTTATTAAGATCCAGAGATGTTTCATTTACAAAAATAATTTCCTAGGGCAGGGAGACATCTTCTAAGTCATTTCCTTAAGGAATAAGGATAGCATAAAAAGATAATAGATGATCATGACAAGCTTTACTCAGAGATCGGAATCAGTCAACTTCTTTCAAACAACAGACTTTTTCCAACACAGATATAAATTTTAGAAATATACCATTGATGTTTATACAATTTTCTTAGTAGTTATTTCAGCGAAGGAACTTTCTATTGTCTTTGTCTGAATAGCTCAGTGTACAAGTACATGTATTTCAAAAAACACAAGCCGATAAATTCAAAAGGAGAAATCAAAAACAAAAAGCAAACGAAAAAGCAAACAAAAGCAAAATATGTACATAATATACAAGGGTTGTCATCAAGCAAAGTATCTTTTCAAGGCTTGGCCATTCACAGGATAGGTGTCAGGCTGCCCCTCAAGATTCTGCAATCGAAAAGAACTGGGACCCAACTTTTCAGCAATTAAAAACGGTCCAAGCCATAAGTTTTGAAATTTCGTGTGCTCTCCCTTTCCTTCATGCGGTTTGTCCCATTTCAAGACGAGATCACCTAATTTGAAATTCCTATCAGAAGCAGAGTTAGAATCGAACCAACTTTTAACCAATAGTTGATGCTGATCTAACTTACATTTAGCTTGGGCTCTTACCTCTTCTAGCTTCATCAAAGCGTTAATTCGGTTTTCCAAAGGGGGACAATCTTCTTCTTGGATTTTCTGTGACAACTGAAGTGAAGGAAGAAGAATGTGAGGTGGCATAATTGCTTCTCTGCCATAAACAAGAAAAAAGGGGGAGTTACCTACAACAGTTTTTGGCGTTACCCTATAATCCCAAAGTGCGTTTAACAGTGCATTGTGCCATTTTTTGTGATTTTCAACCACCGTTCTCTTGATGATTTTAATCAAGTTCTTGTTTGTTGATTCTGCCAATCCATTACCCTGGGGGTAATAACTAGCAGAATACTTCAATTTAATTCCTTTTTCCAAAGCGAACTCGCTCATCTCAAGAGAGGAAAAGTAAGAAGCATTATCGAATACTAAATAGTCAGGGATACCGAAACGAGTGATAATATTCGAATTTAGAAAGGCAATTACCTGACTGGTGTTGACAGTTCTTAACGCAACAGCTTCAGACCATCGGGTAAAGTAATTTGTGGATGTCACAATAAACTTGTGCTGTTGTGGGGACGGGGGGTTGATCGGACCTATGATATCAAGGCCCCACTGCTGAAAAGGAGAGTCTACTAAAAAGGGTTGCAAAGGAAAGGCTGATTTTTGTAACCGCCTTGATGTTTTCTAACAAATAATACACTTACGACACAAGGAATGGGTGTCTCTAAAAAGCGTGGGCCAGTAATAACCGGCTCTTAAAACATTACGGGCAGTGGTGTCACCACCAAAATGACCACCAGCTTCTCCTGCATGCAACTCTAGCAAGACTTTTTCTGCCTCGTCTTTTTCAAGATAGTGCATCAATATGCCGTCAAAACTTTGACGAAATAGGATACCATTAACCAGATGAAAGGAGGCAAACTTTAATCACAACTCTCTTCTTTTAGTGGGATCCAGGTGACGAGGGGCTGACCCATTTTCAAGACAGAATCTTATATCATCATACCAAGGACTGACAGGGTTTTGTGCGCAACAGATTATATTTTGATCATGTTGTCCTAGGTTTGACGTATCGCTTTCTTCTTTCTGTCCTGCTGCTGAATCAACAACTAACTTGCATAACCCTTGGCCTCTCACTATCTGAGCTGGGGTGATTTCTAAGTCATACTCCTACAAGGAGGTGACCCAGTTAACTCTCTTTTCACCTAGTTCCTTCTGCACTAACAAGTTCCTGACAGTTGGGTAGGGGACAATGGCTTTCATCCTAGACTTCAAAAGATAGGACCGGAAGTGCTTGACTGCTTTGAAAACAGCATAGGCTTGCCGATCTACCGTTGGGTAATTAAGTTCAGTGCCTTTGAAAGAAGAGCTCATAAATGCAATGGGTACTTCATTTTTCTCAGCATTCTTTTGGGTTAGGACGGCAGCATAGGAACGGTCAGAAGCAAAAGTGTAGAGTGTAAAGTCTTGAGAAAAATTGGGGCTCATGAGAGATGGAGTGTCTATTATGGCCTTCTTTATTGCATTAAAAGCTTGATTTTCTAGGGGTCCCCAATGATATTGGGTGTCTTTCTTAATTAGGTTCTGCAAGGGTCTAACCATTTCGGAGAATCTGGGGACAAATCTTCTCACAAAGTTAATCTGGCCTAAGAAAGACTGCATAGATTTTTTGGATGTAGGAAGGGGAAGTTTCGCGATGACTTGAGTCCTTTCGGGGTCGATAATCATCCCTTTGCTTGACACGATAAATCCTAAGAGTTTACCCTGTTCTACTGCAAAGATGGATTTTTAGGATTCAAGGAGATGTCGTATTTACGACATCGTTGTAGAACGACTCGTAAGTGAGCTAGATGATCGTTTTTGTTTTTAGAAAATACAGTAACAACATCTAAGTAAACTATGACGGACTGATTGATTAAGCCTCGGAAAGAAATGTCCATTGCTCTCTGAAAAGTGGCACCAGCATTAATCAATCCAAAGGGCATTTTTCGATAAGCATAAGTGCCCCACGGGGTACAGAAGGTAGTTTTAAGTTGGTCTGGTGGAGACATCATGACTTGGTTGTATCCCAAGAAACTGTTAAATTTTTTAATTAAAATAAAGTACCAAGGCAAGTTTTTCTTTTCCCCAGGAGCCTAAGGGGGAGAAAGTGTCGAATGTGGGTCCTAGTCATTTAATTTGTGAGATGCAAATTAAAATGTGACTTTATGATTAAAGTGAGGGTGAGTGAAGAGACACCAAATCTCAACCACCCATCTAATCTAATCTCAACCGTTAGATTAGAAAACTACTCACCTTCCCTCATGAGGTCGACTTGGGCAAGAGGGCGCACCCATTCTTGAGTAGTTGAAGCATTCTTGTTGAGAGAACAAGAGGAGTTCAAGCATTCTTGTTGAGAGAATGAGAGAGAGCAAGAGAGAGGTCGAGCTGAAGAAAAGAGATAGCAGCTGAAATTTCTGGGAGTATTGGCATGCATTCCAAGGTTGCCGAACAACATTTAGTGGCACAAAAATTGAGTCTTAGCAGAGTTTTGGCATGAATTTCGAGACAGTTCGTGCAACATTAATTGCTGGGGCAGTCGTACAGTTGTACGGATTTCTGGTTTAGAAATCGAGGAGCAAAGCTACATGAATGTCTAGATAAGTTTGTGTAAATTTTTGAAGATGAATATGCTGTAAAAGAATTTCTCAGAAGCTCATAAATAATACAAAGCCCTCTCTCACTGGTTTCCCCCTTGTGGGTTTTTCCAGGGTCGAAGTTAGACCGAATATCTTTGTGTCTATATTTTCTGAGTTTTGCATATTGCTGATATTTTATTTCTGCATTGAAAATGATGTTCAGAATCCTCATGTTTCAGTTCTGAATTTTATTTTCTATTAAGTTTTTATATGCTGAAACAATGTTGTAACCTATGCTGAAATAGTGTTGAAACTGGAGTTTCAACATTTAACTTTGGTTGAAAAATCAGCGAGACTGAAACTGGGTTGGGGTCTGAAAACTTAACATGGTATCAGAGCTGAGTTGAAGAGAAGCAGAAATTTCAGCAGATAGAAAGTAGGGACAACAGTCACTTCACAGGGAAACTTTTTGAATTTATGATTTTCAGCAGAAAGAGGGTCATGGCTACTGGTTTGAGGGTTGAATACAGGCTTAATGGGGCAGCAAATTTTGGTTCTTGGAAGGAGAGGATGATCTTGATTTTGCAAGAGAACGAGTTGTTGGACATTGTGGAGAAGACCACTACTCATCCTGTTGTGGTACCTACTGATGCTACTCTTCTTGCAGCCTATAATAAGAAGAGTATCAAGGATAAGAGATTTATTCTTGATGCCATCAAGGATCATTTGATTCCTCACTTGATGGGGAAGACTCATGCCTATGAGATGTGGGAGTCTTTGACTAAATTGTACCAGAGTACAAATGAGAACCGGAAAATGGTTTTGAGGGAAAAAATAAAGAACATAAAAATGACCAAGGCTGAAAATGTGGTCACATACCTTACTAGATTGACACAGGTGAGGGATGAGCTTGGAGATGTGGGGGAAGCCATAGCTGACAGTGATCTTGCGAGAACAACATTGAATGGTGTTTCCAAACAATGGGTTGTTTTTGTGGAGGGCATTGTTGCTAGGGAGAAGCTTCCCGGTTGGGAACGTCTTTGGGATGAATTTGTTCAGGAGGAGACCTGGAGAGGTTATGTGCATGGCAGTTCATCTACAGGTCATGAGGAGGAGAATGTGGCTCTTGCTATCACTAGCAAGAAGAAGTTCAGAAAGGGTTCAAAGGGAGGACAGAAGCCCAAGGGTGAAGGGAAGAAAGACATGAGAAAAGTCAAGTGCTTTGCTTGCCATAAGTTTGGGCACTATGCAGGAAAGTGTACAAACAAGAAGAAGAAACAAACAACAACTTCAGCAGAGGTGGAAGAGTTTTCCACCAAGTTTGACAAGGAATTTTCCTTGATTGCATGTTTATCCTCGAGGACCACTACTCCCGATACTTGGTATATTAACAGTGGTGCCTCTCTCCATATGACAGCAGTTCGTGAGCACTTGACAGATCTTACTCAGTGTGGATATGAAGAGGTATTGCTTGGAGATGACCGGGAGGTCAAGGTGGCTGGTTGTGGGACCGTATCATTTCAGAGGGAGTCTTTGCCTCCCATGACTTTGACAGAGGTTCTTTATGTTCCGGGCTTGAAGAAGAACTTAGTGTCAGTTTCTACTATTGAG